>JAGIQG010000017.1:43897234-44206834 GCA_024679065.1 Sphyrna mokarran
TACTAATTATCGTTGGCCCAAAACCACTCAGCAACTGAATCCAGTGACTACACTTTACATAAAAGCTGGCTATAAATGGAACATTCTGAACAATCTGGGCACTCCTTGGCAGTTTCGAATGCCGTTCTTCGTTTCTAAGGAGCATCTTCAAGAATTGAGAAATCACAATTTTAAATTCTGAATTAATTCGACTTACAAATCCTTCCATACATCCAAGAAACCTGTCAAGGTCAGTCTCTTGATAGCCCATTTTGCTGCTATTATCATTTCTGGATATTTCTGATTTCTTTTCTTGAGAGGAGGAATGGGGGTGAAACTCTTGGTAGCTTCAGGAAGTGTAGTACTCTATGCAGTACTGCAAGCAAAGGAACTCTACAGATCTCCTTCAGTTTGAACTGTTGGAGTGATGGGCTGGGGAGGGCTTGGGGGAATGGGGGGAAGGGTTTGGATGGGAGAGGGAGTTAAGGGGTGGGATGATATGAGGCACTGTGGCAGCAGAGATCTTCAGCTGGTTTACCAGCTGCTTGCCAATCTACGGAGCAATTGCTCATTGCTAAAACTGGGTAGCAATAGATTCAGGGAGCTGGGATATGGTCCTTGACCCCTGGTAAATTGATCAATGGAACTCAGCAGGAAAAAATATAGGTCTGGCAAGGAAGGGGGAAAGCTCAACATAGGTGGAGGACCAAAACAGCCATCTAGGACTCAGATAATTACTCCTGTCCCTGAGGAAGGAATTAAAAATATTAAAATCACTTCATTATGAACCTGGCAGTTGTCCCTAGCAGGTTTGGCCTTGCTGAAGGAGGGGCTGGGGTGGTCAGGTGGCTGGCAGGCTATCTCTTCTGCTCAGGACCCTAATTAAAATAGCAGATCCGGTCATAATTGTGCAATTAAAATGCAACAAATGCTAAATGAGACTCTGTCGACTTCTGTCCGATCTGAATCTTTAAAATCATAGTCGGTTGGATCTGAGCCCGAAAGGGGTGAAATTAATTATGATGTGAAGATGCTGATGTTGGACTGGGGTAAACACAGTAAGAGGGGTCTCACAATGCTAGGTTAATGTCCAACAGGCTTATTTGGTAGCAAAAGCTACCAAAAGCTAATAGCTTTTGCTACCAAATAACCCTGTTGGACTTGTTGTGAGACTTCTTACCGAATTCAATTATAATAGTCCCTCTCTGCCTGATCTCTGAAGGTCAGTAGTGAATAGGAGTGTGATGATGTGTGGAGGGGGATGGGGGAGGGCTGGATTGGACTGAGAGTGGGTGAGGACTGAAGAGAGGGAAACTAGAGTGAAAGCAGTGAAGATATGAAAATCTATCAGGTAACTATCGTAGAATCATAGAATCCCTACAGTACAGAAAGAGGCAATTTGGCCCATCGAATTTGCACTGAGTGTAATCCCACCCAAGCCCTACCACCATATCCCTACATATTTTACCCACCAATCCCTCTAATCTACACATCTCAGAACACTAAGGGGCAATTTTCGCATGGCGAATCAACCTAACCTGCACATCTTTACCACATATGGTTGGTAAAAATCTGGAAGAGGTTTTGAACTGTATTTTAGGACAATGCTACGTTGTAGTTGGTGTGGATCAGGCAGCAAAGCTAAAGATGTTTTGATCCGGTCATCTTAAGATTTTCTACAAGCTTAAAAAAAAACAACAATAAGCCTGATTTGTGACGAAGCAGCGCTTCTCCTTCTAATTAGCAGTGAAGTCGCTAGCCAGTCACTGAACCTATTTCCACACCTGCATTAGGAGGAGTGAGGCGAAGGAAGGTATAAAGTTGCAAGCAGCTGCCAAAGGAGTATTTTCTTCAAGACGTGAAATTAGCAGTAAAAACACAAATACTTCTGATGGTGGCCACAGTGAAAGAAAAGATCAAGTTGGATGATGTAATTATGGAGAGCAACTACATTCTGGAAAACTTGGAATGACACCAGGAAAGTTAAAACAAGACAATCTGATAATGCACTATGTAACTATTAAGTATTAACGTATGTGGATAGGCTTCAAGTGAAAATGTGCCATTACCTTTGGGTGCAAACCGCGATGAAACTGCTGAAGGTACAGCTGGCAGTGCCACCCACTACTTCCTCGTGTTTGGACTTGTCCCAGATGAATGTGTATGTGGCACTTTGTTACGCTTAAATGACTTTAAACAAATTATTGAATTCCAACATGGGCTTTGGAAAATAAAAGAACATTTTTCACAGCCATTTGAAAGCATAATTGCTTACAGCCTGCAGGATACTGCTGCTATCTGATATGCTTCCAGAGCCTAAAAGATACTTCCAATTATGTCCATTGAATTGGAGTCCCTAGAGACTGCTCAGTCAATAAGGTAACATTTCAGAGAACACAATTTTATTTGTGGTTTCCTAACTTTCTCTTCCAAGTTGGACTAATTTTCTTCCCATTCTGTTTTTCAGGGAAAGCAAAGGTTTGATGATAAAATTCCAAATGAGCCCAAAACAGAGCTTGGCTATCATGACATATAACAGATCCCACACCCATTCATAGTAATACAAGCAGCAGGCAACTTCTGTGCTACCTGTTGACTCATATTTGAAGTTTCTAAACTTTTAGTTTTTTTAAATTAAATTTTTAATTTTTTAAAATGAGGCGAGTGGGCAGCAGCCAGGAAGGGTAGTACTAGTGGTGGCTCATTGCAGGTTGAGGGCTGACCTCAATTATGCCGCAGAGGGTTCTTCAGCGGGATAGTGTGCAGAAATGTATTGAGGGCCATGCTTGGTAGATTGGGCAGGCCTGTTACAGAGCCTATTTCCACTACCAAGATATAGAGAAGAGTCAGGCTCCAACTTGGCATAGCCCATATCACGACACAGTGCCTTTCCAGTTGATCCATGAGGCACAGAGATGTATGTTGTATTTTATTTGTTTTTTTTGCATTTGCACAGAGCTTGGAGTCTATTCTTGTGAGCGTGGGAGTGATGGCTAACTTCGTGAGAATATCTGTCAATGATTATTGCAGGTTCTGATGGCTCAGGTTTCAGCTTCCTTCTCAGAGCAAGCTGAAACCACCCAAGTTCTGAGCGTTCCACTAAAAGCTGCAACTGGGATCGCCCCCAGCCCCGTGTTCCTCTGGGACCTGAGCTTGCTGCCATGCCGGCTCATACTGTTGCTGCCGTGGCGACGGATGCCACTGCTCAAAGGGGTTTTCAGGATCTTACAACAGTCCAGCAATTTGCTGTCCAGCAGGTCACCGGAATTGCTGAGACACCACCCAAGGAGCTGTGGTGGTGCCTCCGTGGAGCCTGAATCCACTCTCCACTGCTTCGTTCTTCCACTGTCATTCCGCCAGTGTTCCCATTGATGCCTTGTCAGATTTCTGTCATCTGTGCCATGATGGTACAGCGTGAAACCAGGCCTTCCAGCTTTGGGCTGCGTGAGAATGTGCTACAAGTTCACCAGCAGTCTTCCCCAGCCAATGTACAGCTGCTGGGTATCATTGATGATGATGAACATCTCGCTAGGGCCATCCCCACCCCCTCACTTCTTGCCTTCAGACAACCGCGCAACCTCAAACAGACCATTGTTCGCAGCAAACTACCCAACCTTCAGGAGAACAGTGACCACAATACCACACAACCCTGCCTCAACAACCTCTGCAAGACATGCCGGATCATCGACATGGATGACATCGTGAAACATGAGAATACCATTCACCAGGTACACGGTACATACTCTTGCAACTCGGTCAACGTTGTCTACCTAATATGTTGCAAGAAAGGATGTCCCGAAGCATGGTACATTGGGGAGACTATGCAGACACTACGACAGCGGATGAATGAACATCACTCAACAATCACCAGGCAAAACAGTTCCCTTCCTGTGGGCGAACACTTCAGCGGTTATGGGCATTCGGCCTCCGACCTTCGGGTAAACATTCTTCAAGGGGGCCTTCATGACACATGACAGCGCAGAGCCGCTGAGCAGAGACTGATAGCCAAGTTCTGCACACATGAGGACGGTCTTAACAGAGATCTTAGCTTCATGTCACACTATCTGTAACCCCCATGACTTGCCTGGGTTAGCAAAAAACCTCACTTACTGTGCTGTCTAAGCACAGTACACATCTCTCTAACCTCAGTGCTCAGTATTCCTTTGTTAGCCACTTTAAGACTTGAATAGCAGGTTAGCTGTAAGGATTCGCATTCTAATCAGCAATCTGTAAACTGTCTGTGCTGATATGTGTGCTTTTGGAGACCAGAACACCTCATTTGCCTGACGAAGGCACAAACGCTGAAAACTCGCAGATTTACTGTCAAATAAATCAGTTGGATTTAAAATTGGTGTTGCCAGACCTCTTACTGAGTTTACCCCAGTCCAACACCGGCATCTCTACATCATGGGTGTTACTGCACAGGAACAGTGGAGTAGGCAAAGGCCTTCACCAAGGAAATGAGCAAGGACAAGTAACTGCTTACTGTCTGTATTATTAGAGTTTAATTGAATAAGATTGGCTTGGGTTGTTACATTCTGGTAGCTTTTATTTCAGTGTTCTGACCAAGCAGATGCTGTGATAATCCCCACCAAGCGTGTATAATGGAGGTTTGAGTTCTGTCAACAAGCCCTGTCGAGGTATTGGTGGCACAGCAGAGGGAGAACTTGGTGCTTATTAACACAAGGAGGATAAAATGTGTTATTTGTTTTACTCGGTTTGACAATAATACTGGGAAGAAGTGTTGCAGAATTTTAAATTGTGGAGGGTATCCCTGGATAGAACAATATGGAATGTGAAAGCATTGATGGATGGGTACAAGTATCTGACCACAATGGGACAAGGGATGTCTGTAAGTTCTGGCAGAATAAGTTTAAAGTTTATTTGTTAGTGTCAGAAGTAGACTCCCATTAATACCGCATTGAAGTTACTGTGAAAATCCCCTGGTCGCCACACTCCAGCGCGTGTTCAGGTACATTGAGGGAGAATTTAGCATGGCCAATGCACCTAACCAGCGTGTCTTTTGGATCCATGCAGACACGGGGAGGATGTGCACACTGGGAATTGAACCTAGGCTCCTGGTGCTGTGAGGCAACAGTGCTAATCACTGTGCTGCCTGAATAAGAATCTGGAATGTGGCCTAACAAAAGAGGATGAGTGGGATTAGACTGCAGATGGATGAAGATTTAGGTGCACTGTGTAAAGATTTTAATCGCACTTTCACTACAAAGTGCCTTCTCCGGTTGTCCCATGGGGCTTAGAGATTTATGTTGTGTTTTATTATTTTTTTTGCAATTGTATATTGGGCAAAAGTAGGGAAAGGTTATAGTGTCATTAAGTCATTTTCACAATGTTTTTCCTGCTGTTCTCTTTAGCACCCATTGGGAGTATTATTAGCAATCGCTATTCCACAAGAGTGGCAGTGATTCTTGGAGGGGTGTTAGCTTCTTCTGGCCTTATTCTCAGCTCATTCGCTACTTGCCTGGAGTACCTCTATCTATCACTGGGAGTCCTAACAGGTAGGAATTATAACTGCTGTACAAATTTGGTTAACTGCTGCAAAGCCTCCAGAGGCACTCTTAGATTGGGAAAGGTTGGAAAAGCAAAGAGACAATGGGAACACCACTCACAAAATTGAAAGGTCAAAGAGGTAACTTCCTGCTTTGCACCAAGAGGTGAAATGGTGAGTGTTCCCTGTATCTTGAAAGTTTTGATTAAATCACCCCTTAACTTTCTAAATCCCAGCAAATGCAGTCCTGGTAATCCTTTGCAGTTTAATAATTGCAGTTCGGTCTGCATTCTGGTAAATCTGTACTGAGCTCTCTCCACAGCCAGTAAATATGGGAGTGATTCTCCCAGCAGAGCAGTGAAAAAGGCCAGGAGACATAAGCAGAGGCTGTGTACAGAGCTTTCTGTTGGTTGCCATGGTCTCCGTGCACTCTGCCCACCAGATTTCCAGCTCAGATTTACGGTGTGGAGCTGCTGTAAACATTTAAATTCAAATTTGGATGTGATTAGCGGGCCTGGGACTGAAGTTCTTGGGACTGCTATCGTCCGCCACTCCAGCCCCAGCCAGGCATGTTTCACTCCAGCAAAGTTTACAAAAGCTCCCCACGAACAGAGGTTTAATCCTGCTGGAGTGAAGCAAGGCCATGGAGGCCCCTAGAAGGTTGGGGTAAAGGGGAGACATTGTCAATCTGGCAGTGCCAGCCTGGCCCCCTGACACTGTCCAAGGGGCAAAGTAGTGATGCCTGGGGAGGGCGGGAAACCTTGGTACTGCTCACCAGGTATATGGCAGTGCCAAAGGGGGTGGGGCCAGAGGGGTGGGTCTAATGGAGGGGCAGGACTTCTGGGGGGGTGGATTGGTGGGGGTCGGGGAGATTCCACTGCCACTTTGCATTTGGGATTAGTGACTGAGGGAGGGAAGTGGGTGATCGGGGTGGTGGGGGAGAGGGATGTGGTCAGCATGTGGCAGAGGGGGTGGTCGCTACTGTGGGGGAGTCAGCAATCAGGGGGTGGAGAAGCACAACAGGGGGCATTGAACTGGCCAGCGATCAAGAGGCTGGCAGTGTGGGGCTACTGCACATGTGCCAATCTCTGCTATGACAGATTGATGCGTGCCCACTCTGTGCTGTGCTGCCAGTCTCTGGAGTGGGAATGAGTTCCACCCACTGATTTCTAACAGGATTCACACTAGGATTCTCTATGATACACAGTGTGGGAGATTCATTTTGAAACCCATGCTGAAAAAAGCAGCATGATTTACTCCAATCTTTACACGAATTTGGCAGTTGGAATATTTTTGGAAGAATTCCATCCTTGTACCTTTCTTAAGATGTGGTGCCCAGAATTGCTCTGAGTATGATCTAAATGCATTTTATGTAACTGTAGCATGATTTCTATCAGTTTGTATTGGAGATATAAAAACCAGCATTCCTTTAGCTTGTTGTATTTATTTGTGTTTTTTATATAGTGATGTGTATACCTGGAATAACCCAAAGATCTTTTGGAACCTTTGCTATTTCCAGCTTTTCTGTAGTTCACAAAGACCCTGTTTAATCCTCTTTAGGTACAAGGTGCATAATGCCACATTTGCCTGCATTGGGATCAATTATACCTGAAATCATATTTGAAAAGGCGAAGCAATTAGTAACACTACTTTTATTAATCCCCACTACCTTGCATTTTTTTTACATTTCAAATATAAATTGAAGATCATAGAATCCATAGAATTCTGACAGTACAGAAGGAAGGCATTCGACCCATTGAGCCTACACTAACAACAATATCACCCAGGCTCTATCCCCGTAACCCCATGTATTTATCCTGCTAATCCCTCTTACACTAAGGAGTAATTTAGCACAACCAACCAACTTAACCTGCACTTCTTTGAACTATGGGAGGAAACCAGAGCATCCAGAGGAAACCCACACAGACATGGAACAGAGCAGAACAGAACAGAATCCTACAGTGCAGAAAGAGGCCCTTCAGCCCATCGAGTCTGCACCGAACACAATCCCACCCAGGCCCTAACCCCATATCCCTACACATTATACCCATTAGTCCCTCTAACCTACACATCCCTGAACGCTAAGGAGCAATTTCTTAGCATGGCCCATCAACCCAACCCGCACATCTTTGGACTGTGGGAGAAAACCGGAGTACCCGGAGGAAACCAATGCAGACATGAGGAGAATGTGCAAACGCCACACAGACAGTAACCCGAGTCAGGAACCAAACCCAGGACCCTAGAGCTGTGAAGCAGCAGTGCTAACCCCTGTGTGGGGAGAATGTGCAAACTGCACACAGTCACCCAAGGCCGGGTCCATGGCACTGTGAGGCAGCAGTGCTAACCACTGTGCCATCAATCCAGCCAACATGGATGGCTTATCACAAGGATAAAGAATTGAAAGGAGGGCTTGCACTATCATGGTGGCCTCAATGCTGACTAACTCGGGTGGAGTGGCACAGTGGTTAGTACTGCTGCTTCACAGCGCCAGGGACCCAGATTCCCAACTTGAGTCAGTGTCTGTGTGGAGTTTGCACGTTCTTCCCGTATCTGCATGGGTTTCCTCCGGTTGTCCTGGTTTCCTCCCACATTCTGAAAGATGTGCTGGTTAGGTGCACAGACGTGAACACGTGTTGAGCTGTGGCGATGAAGGCAATATCACAGTAACTTCATTGCAGTGTTAATGTAAGCCTTACTTGTGACTAATAAATAAACTTCTTTTTAAACTCCTGGTTCTCCCCACCCTCAATGCAGATATTAATGCCCCTGAAGAGAGGTGATGACTCTCTCTATTTGGTTTAATAGTTAAAAGGATTGAGTACTTTGTTCGCAGAATTGGGTTGGATCAAAAGAAAGGCACTTATTGAGGTGAATACTGTTGGATGAGTCATTGACATATAAAGAAACTTATACAACTAGTGTCCAGCAATCAGGATCTGAACTGACTGTGCATACAGTCTTTGAACCATTGGACTCCACTTAACTCACTGTATTGATGGATATCCCAAATAACAGACTCCTAAAGTTTCTTGTGAACACCTATGTGACTGGGACCTCTAGTTGAAAACTCCCTGTTTAGATTACTGGTGGTGGAAAGCTGAAAGTGGAAGCGTCTGGGTGAAGGAGTAGGTATCGCGAATTATAAACTAATTGAGTATTTAATTGTGTTCAGAGAGTGGACAGTATTTGAGGATTCACTTTGGTGATTCGCTTGTGCTTCTCTAAATTCAAGTAATTATTAGGGGGCATAGGTTTAAAGTACGAAGAGAAAGGTTTAAAGAGGATGTACAAGGCAAGTTTTTTACACAGAGGGTGGTGGGTGCCTCGTTGTTAGGGGAGCAGATACAATAGTGACTTTTAAGGGGCATCTGGACAAATACATGAATAGGACAGGAATAGAGGGATATGGTTCCTGGAAGGGTAGGGGATTTTAGTTCAGTAGGGCAGCATGGTCCATGCAGGCTTGTATGGCCGAAGGGCCTATTCCTGTGCTGTAATTTTCTTTGTTCTACGTTGCTGCCGGGTTGTTGGGTTAGAAGTTGCAGGTTCGTAATGTATATTTCTGTAACTCAAACCTACGAAGGGTGTAAAGATTAGGCTGTAGCTTTTTCTCTTTGTCACCTTCTGGAGTGAAACGTGCTGCTTAATAAAAAAAATTGTTCCCTGTTGCAGGTTGTGGATGTGCTTTGGCTTATTCTCCAGCCATATCAACCGTGGGGAAGTACTTCTGCAAGAGGAAAGCTCTGGCGTATGGATTGGCCATGTCAGGAAGTGGAATTGGAACTTTTGTTTTAGCCCCAGTGGTTCAGCTGCTAATTGAACAGTACTCCTGGCGTGGGGCATTACTGATCCTCGGAGGCCTTGTAGCTAATATATGTGTCTGCGGTGCTTTGCTGCGGCCGCTCACTCTAATAGAGGAACTCTCCAGTTCCACCATAAGTAATACTACCAGCAGAAAAACCTTGGAAGAGGGCAGCTATAAAACACAGTGTGATGAGGCGCAACTGCCCAGCCCTTCTGCAGATTCAAGTTTCATCGGAAAGGAAAGTGATAACAAGCAACTCTGTGGCTGCTGTCCATCTTATAAAGAATACGCCTTCCTGCTGACTCCGGACTTCCTCATATTTGCTGTATCGTTGCTGTTCTTAGCCTATGGCTCCAGCACTCCTTTTGTGCACCTTGTACCGTATGCGGTAAGCGCTGGGGTCAGCCAGCAGCAAGCAGCCTTCTTAATGTCAATACTAGGCATCGTAAACATTGTGGGCAACATTTCATTTGGCTGGCTATCGGACAGAAGGTAAGAATAGACACGTTTTTGATGTTATTCTACACTAGAATGATAAGACTCATGGGCTAGAGGATAAACTGAGCAGCAATGATATCAAAATCGCTGTCGGTGGTATGAAGACTTGAGGGTCTCAGCCCCAGGCCTCAATGGCACCGGGCAGAATTGTCTGCTTTACTTCTATTGAATTCTCTGTTCAACCTACACCGAGTTTGATGCATAACTTCTCTGGGTTAGGATATCGAATGTTTTCTGTCATCTCCCTATCACTTCCAGAATGTACCCCTGTGGACCAGTCTCTGTCAGTGAGCACATTATAATGTCGTGCAAGGGCAGAAATCAGTCGCTCGTATCCCACCACTTCTGCTGATCCGAAGAATCCCTAGGAAAGATTAAAACCCATGAACTGTAAACCACTAATGAACTAAAAACATTTTCAATAACTTTAATAATTCATCTTGGTCCATTGGGTTTATTTTGCCTCTTTTTTTAACCATTGTCTCAATTTTTATTTTCTGGCCTATCATTTTGATACCATGTTTGCAAAAAGAATGAGTGTGTGTCCTTCATTCTTTGCCACTTCCACTTGTCAGTCGTCTGGACATAAACATTAGGACCTTAAATATATCCCTAAGGCCCATTTGTCCATGCTCATTAGGATGAATGGTGTAAAGATTGAGATGGATATACTAATAGATGTTGGCCATGTTGATAGCATCAGACTGAAACAATACATGTCCAAAGATGTGCGGGTTAGGTTGATTAGCTATGCTAAAAATTGCCTTTAGATGCATGGGTTAGAGAGATTAGTGGGTAAATATGTAGGGATATGGGGATAGCGCCTAGGTAGGATTGTAGTCAGTACAGACATGATGGGCCAAATGGCCTCTTTCTGTACTATAGGGTTTTTGTGATGTTATGATTCTGTGATAGCTCAGGAAGAATTGAGAGTGTAGAGAGAGCTTTTATTGTGTGCCGGAGAATATTAAGTGATATCCTTGGATGCCTGGAATAAAAGACTTCCATTCCTCAGTGTAGATGTCTCTGAATCATATATAAGCCAAAGAGATTCAGAATGTTTTGTGAGTCCCCCATTGAAATGTTTGGAACGATTCCGAGGGATGATGGATATCTTTTTGTTACTGTTGAAATAGGCTGTAGTAATTAACAGTGACAAAGTAAGGAATCTGCCATAGCCCACAAGCAATTGTAAAGCTAAAATAAAATCATCAAGTGCTGGCAACACTCGGCAGATCAGTACCATGTCTGGAGATAGGAACAGAGTTTATGTTTCGTTACATAGGAATTCTGGCACAGAAACAGACCATTCAGCCCAACATGGCTATACTATCATTTATGCTTCACTCGACCCATCTCCCATTTTGTGTCACCTAAATCAGTCATCATTTCTCTACTCCTTCATAGACGTTACACTCTTCCCCGCAAGAACAAACGTTTTCTTCAGATATCCTCTCGCAATATCTTTCATAATCTGTCAAATCTAGACCCCCTTTAATTGCCTAGAAGATCAAACAGAAAAGAAACAATGGGCACAAAAACCTGAGCACTGCAGATAACTCAGATTAATACAGGAAGTACAGGGACAAAATATAAAAGGAAATAAAGGAACTCAAAGAGAGGACATGAAGAAAGATTAGCAAGTAAAGTTAAAGGAAAACCAAAGATGTTTTACCAATATATTACTGGTAAAAGGTTGGTTAAAGAAAAAGTAAGACCTATTAAAGATGAGAGGAACTTGCGTGCAGAAGCTGTGGGAAGAGTTTTAAATTATATTTGTCTCCATGTTTATAAAGGAAAGAGATGAAGCAGACTTAGTAGCCTAGGAGGAAGATTGTGAGATATTGGACGGGGTAATCATAAAGAGAGGGGAAATACCCAAAGGCTGGGAACCCCTGAAATTTGATAAATTGCCAAGATAGATTGTTTTGGAGGTTGCTGAAGAAGGTCAGGGAGAAGATAGCAGATACTCTGAGGATGATTTTCCAATCCTCATTAAATACAGGGGAGGAACCTGAGAACTGGAGAAATGCAAACGGAGTTCCATTGTTGGATAAAAGGAAATGCCAAACAATTGTAGGCCAGTTAATCTTACATTGGTGGTGAGCAAATTAGTAGACTCGGTCCTGAGAGGTAGGATTAGCTGTCATGTAGAAAGGCATGGACTTGTCACGGATGGTCAGCATGGATTTATTAAAGGAAGGTCTTGCCTCACAAGCTTGATTGAATTCTTTGATCCTGCCCCTGGCTTATGGCTGATCATCAAATTCAAAGCCCTAATCCCTCCTTCCACCCATATCCCTTGTTCCCTTTAGCTCCAAGAGCCATATCTAATTCCTTCTTGAAATCAGACAATATTTTGGCCTCAGCTACTTTCTGTGGTAGTGACTTCCACACATTCACCACTCTCTGAGTGAAGAAATTTCTCCTCGCCTTAGTTCTAAAAGGTTTGCCCCTTATCCTCAAACCATGACCTCAAATCCTGGATTCCCCCACCGTCGGGAGCATTCTTTCTGAATCTACCCTGTTTTGAGACATTAAAGACACAATACGAATGTGTGTTGTTTGAACTAAAATACATTTTAAAATTTAAAGACAATGTTGCTACTAGATTGATAAAGTTATTATCGTTAAAAACCCTCGATACAATTCCTGAACATCACAATGCCTTTTCATAAGATCAGCAAAAGAAACAAGAGTAGGCCATTTGGCCCATCATTCAATAGATCAGGGCTGAACTGATTGTGAGTCCCATGTTTTTGTATAACTCCATAACTCTTGACAAATCAAGAATCTGTCGAACTTAGCCTTGAATCTTTTCAATGACTGGGCCTCCACTGCTGTCTGGGGAAGAGAATTCCAAAACTTAACAACCCTTTGAGAGAAAAGAAATTTGGCTTCATCTTCTCAACATCTCCATCATGGGATGTAACTGTGGTTAACACAGTTACCTCACAATATCCAGGTTCAATTCCTGATTCGCGTAACTGTGCAGAGTCTGTACAACCTCCCCATGACTACATAGATTTCCTCTGGGTGCTCTGGTCCCCTCTCATAGTCTGAAAGACATGCTGGTTAGGTGCATTGGGCCATGCTAAGTTCTCCCTCGGTGTATTCCAACAGTCACCAGAGTTTGGCGCCTAGGGATTTTCACAGTAACTTCACTGTAGTGCTAAGTCTACTTGTGACTCTAATACTTAAAACAAATTTAAATGGGTCACTTATTTTTAAACTGTGCCGCCTTGTTCTCACCTTGCCCCAAGAGGGTAAAGATTCTCACAGCTTCTACCCTATGTCATACCCTCTCACAATCTGATAGATTTCAATAAGATCACTCCCAATCTTCTAAACTCCAATCACAAACTTTCAACTGTCCCTCACAAGACAGCCCCTTTACCTCAGGAATCATCCTAGCCTTCTAAACCTTACAATGCAAGTATATTCCTCTTTAAGTTAGGAGACTAAAACTGTACACAGTACGCTAGGTGCAGTCTCGCCAATGCCTGTACAGTTGCAGTTATCCTTTCCTACTGTATATTCCATTCCTTTCCTCACAATAAATGTCGACATTCCATTTTCTTAATCACCCAGTTGCAAGTCATTTTTAATGATTTCAGAGCAATGGCTGAAATTTTACCAGCCCACCCGCCAGGAGCAGGCGAGGAGCAGACAATGGGAAAATCCACTGACCTCGGGTAGGATTTAATGGGTTCCAGATAAGTGAGGCCATAAATTCCTGCCCACGGTATTCCTTTATTCTAGTGCATATGCATGTGTATTTTAAATCTTTTCAGTTTTAAATTTTTATAACTCTCTAATCCTATACTTTTCATAGAATAATTTGATACTTTAAGGGGCACAGAATTAAAATACTTACTTCCATTTAAAATAAAATCATTACATCTTGCTGCAGATGTCTTAATCCATGGATTAGTACCTTCTTCTTCAGTTCTCTGCCTGAAGGCAGGTCCAACCCACAGCAGCGCAATCTCCACCATGGATAGGACAAGGAAGTAGATCTGAATTCACTGCAGGAATTGAACATCGAATGAACCATTGAGCCTCTCGCCAAGATGTTACAATCTCTGTGGCATTGTGCAATCTTAAATACAGTTATGTGCAGTGATGGGAAAGGCTTCAACTTTCTTTCCATCACATGGTTGATCAGGAATCTCTCCTATTCTTACTGCCTGTCATTGGCATAGTCAAAAGGATTTACAGGGGCACAGTGGCCACCAAAGAACAAGAAAATTACAGCACAGCATCAGGCCCTTCAATCCTCCAAACCTGCATTGACCACACTACTCATGTGAACTAAAATCCCCTATCCTTCCAGGGACCATATATCTCTATTCCAATCCTATTCATGTATTTGACCAGACACCCTTAAAAGTCACTATTGTATCTGCTTCCAATACTTCCCCTGGCAGCGAGTTCCAGGCACCCTCTGTGCAAAAAACTTGTCTCGTACATCTCCTTTAAACCTTGTCCCTCACACCTCAAATCTATGCCCTCTAATAATTGACTCTTCCACCTGGGAAAGAACTTCAGACTATTCATTCTGTCCATGTCCCTCATAATTTTATAGACTTCTATCAGGTCGCCCCTCAACCTCTGTCATTCCAGTAAGAACAAACTAAGTTTCTCCAAGCACTGTTGCCTCATAACACCAGGGACCTGGGCTTAAATCGCTGTATGGAGTTTGCACATTCTCCCTGTGTCTGCGTAGGTTTCCTCTGGGTGCTCTGGTTTCTTTCCACAGTCCAAAGATGGATTAGGTGGATTGGCCATGCTAAATTGCCCTTTAACATCCCAGGATGTGTAGGTTGGGGGAATTAGCCATAGTAAGTGTGTGGGATTGTGGAGATAGAGTGGGGATCTATGCAGACCCAGTGGGCTGAATCACCTCTTTCTGCACTGTGGGGATTCTCGGATTCTATGTTGATATCAATCTGTTTGTCCACATTATGCATGCACATTTCATATGCATTGCGTCCTGGAATGGGACTTGAACTTCAAGCTTCTAGCTCAGAGGCACAGACTCTATCATCATACCACAAGATTCTCTACAGATAGATGATATCATCCCCACATTGTTGACCCAGCTAAACAAAACATTTATAAATGCTTTACACATTGTCCAAAAAGTTCATTATTTTTGATTCAGAGTTACTAATGTGGTCTAGCTCAGCAACCTTAAGATTTCATAAAATGGCACTGACTAGTTGGCCTTCTTTTAGAGTTGCTGGGTAAGGGGTGAGGAGGACACAGGAACTTTTAACAGAGTACCATGGGATCTTTCACTTTCACTTTCATTGCAGTTACAACCTCAATAACACCTCACCTGGGAGATACTAGTTTGGGCCTCAGTCCCTCAGTGCAGCACTGCGATGTCAGTCTATATGTGATGTGGTCAAGACCCCCAACTCTACTTCTAAAGTTTCCTTCTAAAGAGCCACAGACATGACTGGTCCAGTACACCCATTGTTTCAGCTTGACCTTGCTCATGGAACTTATTTCTTTCTATCCTGCCTCTGTATTTACTTCCCTCTGAATTCTCATCCTGCCTCCATCTGTGACTTGTCTTTGGCACTTTAACACTACTTAATTTCTGAATCCAACTATCTCCATTTTATCATCTCCTGGGAGAGAAACAGAGTTAACATTCTGAGTCCTTTGACTCTTTGTCAGAACACAAATCAAAGGACCCGAAACGTTATCTTTTTCTGTTTGTTCTCCAAGTAGCTGCTGGTAAACAAGGACAAAGAACAGTATAGCACAGGAACAGGCCCTTCAGCCCTCAAGCTTGCAATCATGATGCCTATCTGAATAAAATATAAAATTATATGCACTTATGGAGTCCGTATCCTTCCACTCACATTCTATTCATGTATTTGTCTGGGTGCCCCTTAAATGCCGCTATCGTACCTGCTCCCACCACCTCCCCAGGCAATGCATTCCAGACATCCACCAACGTTTATGTAAAAAAGTACCTTGCACATCTCTAAACTGTTCCCCACCCATCTTAAAACTATGTCCACTGGAACTTGACTTTTCTACTGTGGGAAAGAGCATCTGACCATCCACCCTGTCCATGCCATACATAATCTTGTAAGAGGTCACCCTGTTGTTCCAATGAGAACAAACCGAGTTTATCCAACCTCTCCTCCTAGCTATTACCTGCAGACCAGGGAATTATACTGATAAACCTCTTCTGTACTCACTCCAAAGCATCCTCATCCATAGTGTGGTGACCACAATTGTACCTGCTGAGTTTTTCTGGCATCCTCTGTTCTTGTTTCTGATTCCAGCATCTGCAGGGTTTTGTTTATTTTTCTGTTTCATCCAGCGCAACTGGAGCGGGGCAATAAATGCTGGCTAGCCAGCCATGCCCATGTCCTACAAATGAATTAAAAAAAACTGATGTCTGATCGCTTTACACCTCTGTCAATCTTTATGACCTTCTGGGTTCAGGACATTTTAACTTCTGCCTCATTTTTCTTTTGAAAAGCAGATGCTGGTAATGTTTCTGCTTTGGTCATTTTCAGCTCCTATTCTGTTGTACCATTTTGCTTTTTAATCTCTTCCTGCCTACAGCCCTTCAGAGGCCTCACCCTGCCTCTTTCCTGGGGGGGAGTGGCAGGGGGAGATGGAGGGGGGGGCATTGTGAGGAGAGAGGGGGTTGGTGTGATGCGGGGGGTTTGGGAGTGCAGAGGGTGGGGGGCAATCAGAGGCGGTGGGGGGAGCGGGGGGGTGTTGGGGGGTGGTGGAGGAGGACGTGCGGTGGTTTTTTGGGGGTGGAGGGAGTGGGGGTGGGGGATTTGTGGGGGGGGGGTGCGGAACCATGCAAAGTTCAGTTGACCTCAGGGAGGAGTTGGAGTGTACATGGCTGGAAAATCCCACCTCGTGAGTGCAGTTGAATTGGGTTATTATTGTACCATGGGTTCAAAGAATCATCTTCGCTTGAATGGTGTTTTATTTCATTTGAAGGGAAATGTTCAGATGTTTGGAGATTTGAATCAGTCAAATGCATGGTGTCTCAGTTCTAAATTTATTTACATCAGTTCTAAACAGGGAAGAATGACCATCAGTAGTGCTGCAGTTGTCCATTTCGAGTGTACTGAAATATGCCCAAGCATTAGGAACTTGCTTGTTGGCCACTTCATTCGGACTGAGTATTAATGTTTTTATTCTAGCAATACTCTCTTTTTAAATCTGCAGGTTGTTAAAGAAGTACCGCAAATACTGTTACATTTTGACAGTTGGGCTGGATGGTCTCTGCTCTCTATTCATTCCCATTCTGAGATCTTTCCCACTCCTTGTTCCCTACGCAGTTCTTTACGGATACTTTGATGGGGCTTATGTTGCTCTTATCCCAGTTGTAACCTCAGATATAGCAGGAAACACTTTCCTCCAATCTGCTCTGGGAATAGTTTACTTTATTCACGGGATACCATACCTGATCGGACCACCAATAGCAGGTCAGTATTACAGTACATTATATATCCTTCTGTGTCTTTTTGAGTTCTCAAAGTCCTTGCCAAATAATTGTCAAACTAGAGCAAAATGTTGTGTTTTTTTTAACTACAGGTAGGGCGAGGAGGCAGACTCCAAGTCTACCTCAGCCAGTGTGGGAATTGAACCCAGTGCTGTTGCCATTAATCATATCCAGCTGCTGCTCACTCCTTCCCCGTAGTCTCTTAAGGATCTTTTTATTGCAAATGTATTTTGAATTTTCACTGGTTTGATTTACTCATTATCCTGTTTCAGCTTGTACCAGTTGAACAGCACTCTTGTGATGGGCAGCAGTCCAATGTAAAGATTCCACTGCCCACTTGTAAAGGTGCAATCACCCAGTTTAAGGCACGGTTTTTGCACTGAACTCAGCCCTCACACACTGTGGAGCTATTAGACCAATCAGATATGGGCAACGAGTGACAGAAACAAAGAAGCCAAATGGACACTTCCTGTGCTGCCAAACCTCTTTTTTTAAAGTCATATAAACTATCTGGAATTACAAAAGGTCGTGAATGTAGCCCAATCCATCACGCAAACCAGCCTCCCGTTCATTGACTCTGTCTACACTTCCTATTGCCTCGGCAAAGCAGCCAACATAATCAAGGACCCCACGCACTCTGGACATACTGTCTTCCACCTTCTTCCGGTGGGAAAAAAGTACAAAAATCTGAGGTCACGTACCAACCAATTCAAGAACAGCTTTTTCCCTGCTTCTATCAGATATTTGAATGGACCTATCTCACATTAAGTTGTCCTTTCTCTACACCCTAGCTATGACTGTAACACTATATTCTGCACTTTCTCATTTCCTGCTCTATGAAATGTATGCTTTGTATATATAGCTCGCAAGAAACAATACTTTTCACTGTATGCTAATACATGTATCAAATCAGATCAATTGTTGGAAAAACCCATCTGGTTCATTAATCTCCTTTTGGGAAGGAAATCTTCCATCCTTACCTGGCCTGGCATACATGTGACTCCAATGTTACATCAATGTAGTTGACTTTCAACTGCCCTTGGACAACTAGGGATAGGCAATAGATCCAGGGCAGTCAGCATTGCTCATGATCCATGAATTAATAAAAAAAATGGAGCCCAGAGGAACCCTTTATCCAACAAGCTTCAGCCAAACTATTCATCACAACCACAAGTAGTGTATGATTGGGTGCAGAACTCTCCTTTGCAACAGCGACTGTTCCAAAAAGAGAGAGGGAGAGTGAGTATACTTCCAGTGCATTTTGACTACAGTCTCCCAAAAGCAATAATTAGCTGGGAATTTGACAGCTGACTCACTCGTGAACCTGATGGTTTTAATAGTAGAAGGGTTGTGTTATACTTTGGTAGGTTATTGCTGCCAGAACTGCTGTCCAAACTGACTTGCATATCTGATTTAGTTCCCACCTAAGCTTGCACCAGTTATATGGTCAGCATTACTGTTGGTGTCTGCACATGTTACATCCATCGTGGCAACAGGGTGTGACAGTGGCTGTGGGAGTGGTGAATGCATTTTGAAATGATTATAATAGGGTGCCTGTAGCTAAGCACTGGTTTTAATTCAGGAATCCTCTTTTCCTCTGCAGGTTGGTTGGTTGATACGACAGCAAATTATACGGCAGCGTTTCTCGTCAGTGGGTTGTCCATGATAGTCAGTTCCATGTTGATCATTTCTGCCGACTGGATAAGGAAATGCAGAAATTCAGTTGACCTTCAAACAGCCGTCACAGTGACAGAACCTAGCACTGCAACATTTCACACTGCAACACTTAATCCAATATAGAAAGAACAATTCAATTATGTTAAGAAAATACAAGCACAAAATCTCTGGCATATAGAAAAGCCCTCAAAACATGGAAACATTATAAAATAGGCAATCTTTATACTTGAGCAGCTATTGATAAATATTTTGTCAATTCTTTCAAGGCCAAAGTATTTTGATAAATGTATATATAATTGTTTTTAAAAAGATCTTTTGGATCTCCTACAGACATTTGACAAGTTCCCATTGACTTGCTGATTGCACCACCAACTGCACCTTTGATAACACCTATTTTTTCAATTAAAAAGAGCCTACGTGTGGACATGTAACTCCTGTAAATGTATCTGATTTACAAGTATCAAATATCTGTACAATATCAGTTTCAATTCTCATATCTCACATTGATGCTGGGTGAATGGAAATTTTTAAGACTGTGATTGATAGATTTTTGTTAGATTTGTTTATTAAGGGATATGAAGCTATTGTTTCTATAGATTTGAGGTGTGGTAGATACTGTTGCCTCACAGCCCTGGGGAACCAGGTTCAATTCCAGCACTGTCTGTTTGATATTTGCACATTATCAGTCCCCATGACTGCATGGGTTTCCTCCAGGTTCTCCGCTTTCCTTTCACACTCCAAAGACATGTGAGTTAGATGGATTGGTCATGCTAAATTTCCCCTTCATTTCAGAGGAATTAGTGGGGTAAATATGTGGGAGAGGGTGTGAGTGGGATTGTTGTTGATATAGGCTCAATGGGCTAAATGTCTCCTCCTGCATTATAGGGATTCTGTGATTCTATAATCAGTCAGGATTTAACTGGATGGACGGATAAGATGGAGGAGCTGAATACCTATCTATTCTTGTTCCAATGCCAAAACCTTCTGTCGATTGACTTGCTATGAATCAATGTGTATTTGGCTTTTAAATTGCCTATTTTGATTTATTTTTGGCAGGAACTTTAACTCATTATGTATAATGTTAAAGAAAATGTATTGCAGATGGACCCCTGACTCCTGAGGGTAGAATCATACAAGCATGAAAAGGAAGAGCTTGATCCTTTTCTGTTAAGATGGTTGCAAGTTATTCCTGTTAGAGTAGGAATAAGATTTATTAGAACAGATCTAAATACTGCCTTTCTGGAATTTCTCAGAGTAATTTTGAATCTTGACTTTCACCTCAACTGTGGTGACTATAATGGGTCCATAATGACAGACGAAATAAGACATCAGAATGCTGGAATGATAGAGCTCAGAAAGAGGCCATTTCACCCAGTAACATTCAGACTTATTCAGTAAATTCCACTCCCTTTCTCCTTCTCCATGCACAGTAGCTGCACACTGTTGGCCTCTCAATCACTGGCTGGATTCATTGCTGGCTAGCCCCATCACTCTATCGCTGCCCACTCCTCCCCTTCCCTCCCCACATCCCCGAACATGTCCGGGCCAACCTCAACACCACCCCTTCCCACTCCACCCCTGGTTGTCTCAAACCCACCACCTCCTGCCCCCAAGCCATCCTGATTCCCCCCACCCCCCCAACCTCACCACAGCCCCTCCCCCCCATCCAATCCCAGCACTCATTATCTTACCACCTACCCCTCCACCTCACACCAGCAGCCCTGACTGTCCCCCGCTCCACTCCCCTTGGCACTGTCTGATACTGGGGCTTTGATGGCCTCCCTTCAGTGGGTTCTGGGCACCGTGAGTGGGGAGCTGTTATAAAGTCCACTGGAGTAAAACACTCTTGGCGAAGGGGAGATAGTAACGGGCCTGGAGACCTCAGTGCCAGGCTCCCTAATGACATGCCAATAATCATTTAAATAATTCATTCAGCACCGCACCAATTTCTAGCGTGGAGCTGGTGATGCCGGAAATCCGGAATCTCTGGCTGGAGATGCGCGGGGGCCATGGCAGCCGGTGGGAAGTCTGCTACGTGGTCTCTGTTAATGTCTCCCAGGCCGCTGTGCTGTCACCCCAGGCTTCCTGAGTCACTGCTGTTTGGTCGTGTTGAAGTGGATGGGCATCACAATCTTCCTACTGTACACATTTTGGTCTCAGTAGGAGCAATACCCCAATATCCTCATTGGAAATAAGTGTGCGTGTCGTGGGCACCATTTGGGATGCCTAAGGCATTATTCCTAAACAATGGGCAGCTGAATACTGCAGAAAATTATCAGCTGATGGAATGAAACATGATGATGATAGAAATACACACAGATTTACTTATCATCTGTATTCAAGGAAGGACAGAGTGTGACGTCTGAGGTGTCCACTCTTCAGAAGACTAAAGCATTCACGCTTCAAATGCTTATCTCCCATCTGCACTTCCTGCAAGGATGGAATAATCAATGTACAGCCAGAGTTTCTTGTGTAGCTTTCTGATTTTCAGTCTTTCATTGATCTGCTTTGATGGTGTCGGCTGGGAGAGGAATTTCCTGCTTTAGATATTCTCTCACTTCAGGATTATTCTAAATCCATGCGCAATACAAGCAGGTTAGCGATTCAGGTGATAACATTAATTGTTTGCTGCTTGTACTGGGCATGAATTTTGGCAGGCACACTAAATATTTACTGTTCCAATTTAATGTTTTGCCTTTCATAGAAACATAGACGCTAGAAGCAGGAGTTGACCATTCAGCCCTTTGAATCTGCTCCACCATTCATTTTCATCATTGCTGATCATCAAATTCAATATCCTGATCCTCCTTCCCCCCGCCCCATATCCCTTGATCCCTTTAGCCCAAGAGCTATATCTAATTTCTTCTTGAAATCAGACAACATTTTTGGACCACCCTCTGATGAAGAAGTTTCTCCTCACTGCAGTTCTAAAAGGTTTGCCCCCTGACTCAACGAATGACCTCTAGTTCTGGGCTCTCCCACCATTGGCTACATTCTTTCTGAATCTACCCTGTCTAACCATGTTAGAATTGTATAAGTTTCTATGAAATCCCCACTCATTCTTCTAAACTTCGGTGGATACAATCCTAATCACCTTCGCCCCTCCTCATATGACAGACCTGCCATCCCAGGAATCAGCTTGGCAAACCTTCTCTGTACTCCCTATATAACAAGAACATCCTTCCGTGGATAAGGACACCAAACCTGCACACATTATGCCAAGTCTGCCCTCACTAATGCCTTACACAGTTGTAGCAAAACATCCCTATCCCTATACTCAAGTCCTCTTGCTATGAAGGCTAATTTACATTTGCCTTCTTTACTGCTGTACCTGTACCTTCAGCAACTGATGCTTGAGGACTCCAAAGTCATGCTGAGTATCTACCTCTCTCAATTTACATTCATTCAAGTAATAATCTGTCTTCCCATTATTGCTACCAAACTGGATAACCTCACATTTATATAAATTATACTGCATCTGCTATGCACACAGCCACATACTCAGCCTGTCCAAATCACGCTGAAGCACCTCTACATCCTCCTCACAGCTCACCCTCCAACTCAACTTTGTATCTTCTTCAAATTTGGAGATAATACAAAGTTCTCTCTCCAGATCATTAATATATAATGTGGACAGGTGGGGTCCTGGCACAGATCCCTGTGAAATCCCACTAGTCACTGACTGCTAATCAGAAAAAGACCTATTTATGTCAATTCTTTGCTTCCTATCTGCTAACCAGCTTTCTATCTATTTCATTACCTGCAATCCCATGTGCTTTAACTTTACATTGTAGTTTGTTATGTGAATCCTTGTCAAAAGCAAGTCTAAATAAATAACATTCACTGGTTCTCTTTAGTCAACTCCACTAGTTACATCCTCAAAAAATTCTGATAGATGTGTCAAAAATGATTTCCCTTTTGTAAATCCATGCTGACTTTGTCCAATTATACCACTGCTTTCCAAATGCTGAGCTATAAAATTCTTGATAATGGACTTGAGCAATTTCCTTCGCTCTGACATTAGGCTCATTAGTGTATATTTCCCTGTTTTCACTCTACCTCCCTTTCTGAATAACTGGCTTATATTAGCTACCCTCCAATCTGTAGGAACCTGTCCAGAGTCTAAAGAATTTTGGAAAATGGACCTACTATTTCCAGGGCCACTTCCTTAAGTACTGAGGGATGAAGGTTATCAGGACCTGGAGATTTATCCACCTTCAATCCCATCAATTTCCCCAAAACTATTTTTCTACTAAAGCTGATTTCTTTCGGCTCCTCTCTAAAACTTGTTTCCCTCAGAACTTCTGGTACATTATTCATGTCTTCTCTTGAGGAGGCTGAATCAAAGTTCGCATTTAATTCCTCCACCATTTCTTTACTCCCCATTATGACAGAGAAGTAATATAACGTAATTCAGTTGACAGATCTTGCAGCCTGGAACTGGTGTACTATCTATTGATTAACTGATTGCTGTCTGAATGTTATTTCCATAGGTTTGTTTTGTGCATACTTCCCTGCGATTGTACCATTATTCTTCACGAATCTCTCTTTGTTAACAAATTGTCAGGGAAAGAATCACTCTGAGGGGAACTGTCAGTTGATTGGTATATAAGTGGAGACTCATAGGGTGACTTTTTAACCTTGCTGTGTGCGGACCTAAAAATTGGCTCCATGCTCAGCACAAACAGTTTGCAATTGTTCAGGCCCCTTTCTCCTGACGCAAACCAGCTCATGCCCAGAAAGGGCACAAGGCCAATTAGCATGAGACTAGTTGGATCTCAATCTCATTAACGAGTTTTGCACATGATCGTCCCCCCTCCCAGAATGTTTTCATCTCTCTGACAGGATGTCACACAGTACTGGTCTCCACTAGGAGAGATAGGATGTTCGGAGGCCATTGGTAGTCAGGGGCATGGTCTGATAATGTCCATTGGAGCAATGCCCATTGGGTAGTGCCCACTGGACACTTTGGCAGTGCCAGTGGGAACTACCAGTGTGTCAGGACAGTATCAAGAGAGTGGGGCCTGAGTGTGTTGGAGCCCAAGTGGAGGTTATCAACAGAAAGGGGGTTATGACAGTGGGGGGGGGGGAGGAACGGTGCTCTGCAAGAGGGCTATAATGGGGTTTATGTGGGGGGGGACTATAATGGGATGACATGGGGACGATAAGGGGGAGGGTACGAGTGGGAGACTGTGTGGGGGGGGGCTCTGCAGGGAACACTATAATGAGGGATTATGAAGAGGAGACTATGATGGGGGGCTATAATGGGCGTTTATGTGGGACTACGATGGGGGGATTATGATGGGGGGCTATGCAGGCAAGGTCACGCAGGAATGGATCATTAAAGGGATCTTGATTGGGCAGTGTGTTGGTGGAGGGGGCATGTTAGGGGCCATGCAGGAAATCCATTGGGAGGGCACCACTGCCCTGATGCTGGTGATCATTTCAGAGAGGAGACTGGGGGAATATGCTATACCAATGAGGGTCTCAATGCCTGTAAGGGACAGGGGGGCTCTCCCAGTACACTATGAGATTGGGGCTCCCTTTTGAAATGGAGTTTGGGTGCTGTGCAGTGTTTAGCCCCAATCCCCCTCCTCCCCCCACTCTGTCCCCCGGTATTGGCACGCAGCTGACCACTCTCTGAAAAAGTGAGTGTGGGACGATCACGGTCTGGAGTGCGCCTGATGGAAAGGCACTGGTCACTCTGGAACTCTGGAATTCTCGCCACTTCGTTTTTTTTGGGGGGGAGGGGAGGGGGGGGGGGGGTTGGGTGGGTGAGTGAGTGGTGAATTCCGCCCACTGTTTTAGCCTTCTAGAATTCTCTATCTCAGAAGCTTGTGGATTTATTATGGTGATGGAGAGATGTTTGGTCTCTCAGAGAAGGGGGAAAATGGATGGCGGGCAGAAAGAGGAGTTTAGCTTAAAGATGAGCTTCAATTGTAGTGAGTGATGGTGCAGCCAGGAAGGGATGTGTCTGCTCTTGGTCCAATGCCTTAATGTGGTGACAAAAACACACTTTGTTTTCAGCATTCCCATCGGGGAAGGACGCCCTTCAAATTCAGGATTAACAGAAGACAAAAACAACAGTGTTTAAAAGCTCTGACTGAGAAGGTAAGGATTACGAGACCCCGACCTGGTGGTGGGGCCCTCATACAGCCAGCAACTCTATCAGAGTAGTGGGTGACACTCCTGTGACTCTGCTGCCCTGCTGGCTGAGAGCATGGCCACTGCCTGCAGCACTGAGTATGGTAAATTACATCACATGTGTGAGTCACATGTCTGCCCCAAGACCAACTTCCTTTCAACAGGAAGTTGGGCCTGAGGCCTTGACTACACATGCAGCCTGCTACAGTGCTAAACAGCAAGTCTGAAGGTAAACTAGTGTTCAGAGGAGGTGGAAGAGAACATGGTGAATGACACTTCCTGTTAGAAGGTGCACTTTTGCTATTGTTTTAATTTAATGTTTGATGCTATGTTCCAAAGAATTATATCCTGTAAGATGTCTTGTGTTTCAAAACTGGTTTCATTGAACATCATTGAATGATGGTAATTTTGTTTTGTTTTGATCACTTATAGAATAGAATATTATATATATATGAGAATGTTGCAATTTCTATGTAACTAGATCTTGTGACACTAAATTTACCAAACAGTAAGGTTTATTTTCTGCACTGTGTATAGTTGAAGAAGAATTCACTCACTGTTTTATTGAAAGCTTAAATTGATTTGTAACAGGGCACATTGTGTACACTGGAATATATTTGGCCTAATGGTCATTATTAGCAATGTAACTAGCCTGCATTAGTTCATTCACCTCAATGTACATGTGGACTTCAGTTGGATGCAAAGCTTGACATTTTGACCAAAAATGATTGTGAAAGTGTGAGGAATTTTTTTTTAAAAGTCAAGGTGCACAGTGTTCAATAATGTGGCCTCACTGGACCTTTCTTTATATTGCCCGGGGAACCAAGGGCTATATCAAACTAGTCATGATCTCATTGAATGGCAGAGCAGACTCGATGGGCCAAATGGCCTCTCCCTGCACTGTAGGGTTTCTATAATCTCTAAAGAGTTAGCATCCTCCAGGGCACTTCACTTTCCCTCTACTAACTGGAGAAAGTGTTCAGATACCACATTGGTTTTCAGTGCTGGGCCTATGAGGCCCCCCTGCAGCAAAGACAAGTTTGGACCTGATGGTATTCTGCAGATTCTCGCTCCTCTCTTGTGCCCTTGCCTGTCATTAGACCTACCTCAAACTGATAAATCCTCACCATCCAGGCTGGATGAACTTGTCATGGATGCAGTGAGTGCTGTGGGAAGATTGGATTATGGTCCCCAATTCACCTTTTGGGCAAGAAGCTATGTTAGAAACATGGCTGTGTAGGAACCTCTCAAATAATGAATATAGCTTACGTTAGCAATAGTGGTTTGCTTTATTATACGAATGAGAATGAATGATGGGAGAGAAAACATAAGGAGAGAATAGTTCTGTCTCTGTGCTTTGAGGAGATTGCTAACATCACCATGCTCCACTCTCTGTATATTCTCAGCTATATTATGGCTCTTCATATTGCTCAGGGCTCTATATAACAAGGGGAATTATGGTGAAATGTGCAATGTTTTGTGCTGTAAGTATAAAAATAATGTTATAAATACAAGGAGCAAAAAACTGATAATTGGTCACTCAATACGTAGACCAACTTGCTTCATGCTTATTAGTGGCATGGAAAGCTTTCTTTACAGTTTGAAATAACAACTCTGAAATGTTCTCTCATGCAATGTGTCTGTGCCAGCAGGAAAGGTTGAGAAAACAGTTGAGCACATCTCTCAGGCAGGTTGTAACCAGGTGAGAGGAGTTAGTGATCTATAACTGTGACATAGCACAGTGCTGGCTTGCTTTACTTTGGTGAACACACTGAAACCTTTATAACCTCATGTGCTCCACACTGCCTGGACACTGGAGGATGCAATACCTCTGACAGTTAATTCCTCCATGTTCTGGATTTTTCTTTACTGAAGCTATTGAGAATTCTCCTTTTATCGTATGCTGCCACTCCAAAAGAAACCTGGCGATAGGCTGTATTCTTTGCCCAGTCCCTTCTTTTGTGTGGAAACTGAAGAACCACTGCATCTTTAAATAGCAATTGCATCTGTTCGGAGCTTCAGCCACATCTAATTCTTGGCTCTATTGTCTGGTATACGTACTGTGCCACTTCTGTGAAATAGAGATAACCTTTTAGAGTTTGAAATTGTTTAAAATGATATGCTGGGGTGTGAATCTGCCTCAATGAAGTGAATGATATTGTTATATCTCAATTAACAATCACTCGTATCACACAATATCATTCATATCACACACAACATCATGTCATGTGTGACATCCTTCACATCAAATTGCTCCCATGAGGACTTAGTTATTACTGTGAGACAAAATATGACTAGAAGAGGATTTAATGCTAATTTATACATATACAAAGGATACACACTAGAAATTGCTTTTAAAATTTATGATATCATTTTAACCAAAAAATATCCAAGAATTGTATATAGTTCTAAGACATTTCTATATATATAAAAAAACATTTGTTTTTCATCTGGAGAATAATTGCTTTGAAATCTTGTCTTTGCCTTTGTTTATATATATTTCTGCTGTTATGAAGGAATAAATTTTCTTTTCAAAGATTAATTAATTTCCTAAATTTGCCTTTTATTAGCTGAAACCTGTGCTCTTTCACCACTTGATACGAAATTTTTTTCAGACTCGTACATCATTCGGGCGACGTGATGGCACGGTGGTCAGCACTGCTGTTTTACAGCATCAGGGACCCTGCTTCAATTCCCAGCTTAGATCACTGTCTGTATGGAGTTTGTGTATTCCTTTGCATGGGTTTCCTCCCACAGTCCAAAGGTGTGCAGGTTGGGTGGATTGACTGTGCTAAATTGGCCCTCAGTGTCAGGGGGACTAGCTAGGGTAAATGCACGGGTTATGGGGATAGAGCCTGAGTGGGATTGTGGTCAGTTCAGGCTGGATAGGCTGAATGGCTTCTTTCTGCACTGTAGGATTCTATGATGATTCCTGTTAGTGGTGAGATACTCCATTATTATGTAGGAAAAGGAGGGAATCCAGCCACAATGCAGTGTAGTGTGGCTGAGGGAGCAACTCAAAGCTACAGAAGAAGTAACTGCTGATTTTGTGCATGTTCTGGACAGCAGAATAGGACACATCCCATGGAGATATGCTCATTCATTTGTTCTAGTGTTTTTCCAGAATTTCTGTGGATCTTGCGACAAGGTTATGGACACTCATCCCCTACGTTAAACTGTCAGCATTGGGAATATTAAATATTTGTCCTCTGCATCTCCCTATTTCAGTTTCTGACTGAACTGACCAGAAACAGAGCAGGGAGTGCGGAGTTTGTACATTCTCCCCGTGTCTGCGTGGGCTTCCTCTGGATGCTCTGTTTTCCTTCCATAGCCCTAAAATGTGTGGGTTATATGGATTAGCCGTGGGAAATGTGTGGGATTATGGCATAGCAGAGGGGGGGTGGGGGAAGAGGGCCTGGGTAAGATACTCTGTCACAGAGTCGGTGTAGACTCGATGGGCTGAAGGGCCTCCTCTGCACTGTAGGGGTTCTGTGACTCTCGGTTGATAATGGAACACCACCTCCCTCACCCGTACACCACAATCCTTTGAGACTTTGAAATTAACTTGGATGTTTCTAGCCCATTTGTTTCTCCAACAGGGGGTGCTCTTGTACTGAAAAATCAGATGGAATTTTCTTTTGGTTTGAACAAATTCGAGAGGAATGAAAGATGGAATTTGCGAAGGAAATGCAAATTGTTTCATTCAGGAGCAATACCCCCAAGTGCCAGCTACAGTGTCCCATGGCAATCAGCGAATCTCCCAAATTGGGCTTGGCAATGAGTGATAGCAGGTGCCTGCTGGTCCTCTGACACCACTCCTTTTTATCCACACATGGTGACGCCCCTGACCCCACGCCCTCCACAATATAAACTGTAACCTGTCAGAATGGGTAGTGGTGCTGGTAATTGCAAACCATCAGAGCAAGGAGTGTGCTGTGGCTAGGCAGCTGAAGGAGGGGGCACTGGCAGTGCCACCAGATCTAATCATGCCATGCCAAAGAAGGTGCCAACACCATGAATCAGATCTTGTTCAACGCAGTATTAACTGTGTGAGATGCTTGAGGTTGGATGGCACCACGTCAAAAGACGAACCTGGCGCATCAGTGAGCTGTTACTAGTCCCGAGTTATGGTTTACCCTCAGCCTCCACTATTCCCTGTGCAATCCTATCTCCAGAGCACTTGGTGTCCCAAGTTGTTAGCCCATTCAGATCTCTTTCATCCTATGCAATCAGAGAAGATGTTTTATAAAGAAATGTTAAAGGAGCATACACGCATGTTGGCAAACATGTCATCAGGCCATCAAACTTCAGCCCCGAGGATGAGGAATCTGTGGGGTGCCACATTGATGACCTGTCACAGTGCCCACCCAGATCCTTCACCAGCGCAGAAACGCAACATCCTGGTGGGACAAAATTCCAGAGTAACAACCTGGTGACCGCCACACATACTGTCTGATCCACAGTAGGGGGTCACAGGGACAACACATGGTGGACTGCTGAATCTGAGTCAGAACACGAGCCAATGGACTTGGCCAGAAAATCAGATGGTGGAGCTTCAGCGACAGTCAGAAGAGTACCAGCAAGGGATGTTAACTGCAGATTGTAACTCACCACAGACGAATCATCTACCTTCAGTCTGAGGTGACAGTGCCAGTATGCCAATGAGGTTGACACTGGCAGCAGTGGAGACCTTTGTCCAGGACCATTGGCCCTGCATTGCTGCTATTGGTGTAATCGCTGTAGTCATTGTCTCTGGTGGGTGCCACCAATGTCAGAGGTCTCATTCCAGCCGCCCTACTCTACACATCAGCCAGGGGTCCTTGGGCCCCTATTGGGACAGATAATCAGAGCTGGCCACCCACCCAGATGATTCTGCAATGATCAGCAGCTCTCAATCCTCTCTTCCTTTGACCATGTTGCTAGCCCTTAGAAATTATCTTGCAGATTTTATCACGATAATATTTTGCATCTTGTGAATTCTTCTTAGTTACACAAATCAACAACACAAATGAAATCCGAGCCACAGTGCTTAAATTTTTACCATTTTGATTTTAAGCGCTGAATCTAGGTGCAATTCAGATCCGACTTGGAAACCCGTTCTCAGGTGCCCCCTTACACACTTAGCCTGAAAAGGAATCATGAGTGGGAATCGCACTGTGGGCAGGGCTTATCAAGACCGAAATGCTGCTGCTCCGATCGGGGCCTTGAACTGTGCACGCGCGGTGAAAACAAATTTGAAAAACTCGCCCCTGTCATGTTGCTTCCAGACTGCAAAAAACAGATAAAGCGACCTGGGAGCGAAAAGCAGAAGCAATGGCCCCCACAGATATTGCCCCACACCCACAGCATAACTATCCTCCTTGTTCACCCAACCCCCTGCTAGCCAGACTGATTGCAACCCGCTGCCCCACCTTTTTCCCCCACTAATCTCTTGCAATATGGTGTCAGAGTGGTTTTATTATACCCACTACAGGCTGGATTGGATATTGTTGTTACACCGACATTACCATCAGTAGAGTATAAATCATAGAGTTCACTGAAGCTTACAGTAACCCCAGCTAGAATATTTTCTATTAAAATCATAAAAACAAATGAAGATCCAGACAGGACATATTTTAGTCCATATTTGGCCATCAGTTTATATCTATCTCCCAGTATCTAGGTTACATTAGAATTCGACGAAGATGATTTTAAGTCTATCCACTTGGTAATAATTGGGTTAAACCGCTCACCTAAATTGGGCGGATCTTCATTAACATACACAGACTGAGCTCCAGTATCAGAAACATCAATACATTTTCTATTCAACTTTCATCGGGAGAGTGATTGTCAGCCTTGATGGAAAGGCGTAATTCACAAAGAGCACTTAGATATGTTTCATTGTCAGGATCAAACTCCAAAGCCTTTTCAAAGCATTTAATAGCTTCACATCTCTCCTCATCCAGCTGGTGCAGGAACCCGTTGCTGTCTTTCGGATTCTGGCGAAGACGTCTTGCTGATATCATCTCCAAGTTTTCTCGACATCTTTTTTGTTCTATTGAGTTATAATTGACTTTCATTTCTTCCAGAAAATGGGCGATGGCATTCGATTCTGATTTCTTAGGATTGAGTTCAAATAACCCAGCCTGTAAACATATTGCCTGTTTATTCTCTGGACGTATACCCTCCAGTGTCAGGAGATGGTTATAGATCTCTTTTGCTTTGCGATATTCTTCATTTAATGAACAGATCTCTGCAAAATCCAGGTGTGCCTTAATAGCTGTTAATGGTCGGTTTTCAAAAGCTTTTTGAAAATGAAACTTGCATAGTTTGATCAGTTCAGCTCTTTGTTGAGGAGCAGCATTGCGAGGACCTCTGTTGTCTGGAGAATTCATCAGTTTATGCAGTTTGGTTCTGTAGCACACACCTATTTGATGGTGTAAGAAGGTAGAGTTTGGGGTAATTTCTAAACTTTTCTTCAATAATTCCAATGATTTTTTCATATCTCCTTTCCTGTAAAAACTTGCTGCATAACGAAGCACAAATGGAAGATCAGGGGATTTCTGCAATGCTTCTTCAACCAACTTAACTCCTTTGTCCTTCTGACTGATCAGTCGTAGTTTTAGAGCCAGCAGCACCATGGCTACAGTGTGATCTGGATCAAGCTCCAACGCACGTCTCAACTGCTTCACAGATTCAACAGGTCTACAATTTTCTAGCATTCCAGGAAATTGCTCCAGGCGAAACAAAACAGTCGCATATCCAACATTCCAATCAATATTATCCGGAGCTTCCTCCAGAGCCTTTATAAAACGCTACTTTGCCTCTTTGTAATATGGAGCAGCAGAGCTCAGCAGTGCCCAACCCTTCTCCCCATACACTTCAGGTATCATTGCTGTATACTGAGAGGCATCAGGAAATTGTTGACAGATCCTCTCCAGTTTGTCGAGGTAGGACTGAGCCTCTGTCAGTTCTCCCATGTTATTAATGACCCAGGCACGGTTTCCATAGGTGATGATGATTCTTTTTTCAAATTCATCCTCATGATTCTCTCTCAGAATCTTTTCAGCTTCCTGTAAGTTTTGAATCGCCTCCTCACAGTTTCCTTGTAGGCAGTTTACAAAAGCAAGTTGGTTGTGAGACATGGCTCGATAATTCAATCTGGTATGAAATAATTCTTCTAATTTTTGCTTCATATCATCCAAGTCAATGTTTTCTTTCTGTGGCGACCAGGTGAAGTGACATTGAAGTCAATTGAGCTTCATTTTCAACAAATCCTTCTCTTGGTTACTGCAAGAGAAAACAAAATCACCATCATCATCCATCTCAGACTAACTGAAACAGGCTCTTCTTCAATCCATTTTCCTTAGCTAAATGACTGTTACTGACTCCTGGACTCATTGGCTATGCACCCTTTAGTCCAGGAACAATGGCGTCTGCACATAAAGCTCCAAAAAAGAAATTGATTTCAACTTTGTGTTGAAAAGCAGGATTGTGAGGGTCTTCGCTTCCCGGATCAGTATATTTCATTTTTGTCCTGCACAACTAACTTACGGTGTAAGAAGGTGGAATGTAGACTAATTTCCGATTTCAATTTGCGCCCTTTGCTATTCAGTTCAAACTACAACCTGTGTCATTTTGCATCAATTTACAGCAGTTTTCTTACCCTCTACAGTCATTTTCATTTTCAACAGTCATTTACCTTCTCTTACCCATTTTAACTGGAATTCCTAATCTAAATCCCAAAATACAATCACTATAACATTGAGCCAGGGACTCTGGTTTGACTCCCAGCGTGGATCGCTGCATATTCTCTGTGTCAGCGTGGGTTTCCTCCAAGTGCTCAGACTTCCTCCCACAGTCCAAAAGATGTGCTGTTTAGGTACATTGGCTATGATAAATTCTCCCTCAGTGTACCTGAACAGGAACTGGAAGGGATTTTCACAATAACTTCATTGCAGTGTTAATGAAATCTATTTATGATACTAACAAATAAACTTTTAACATTCACTCCCTGTCCAACACAGTTCATGCTGTATTCTCCTTTTAACTTTACACTTCTGATTACTTTCAGCTATGCATATGTAAGTGCTGAAAGTCACCATTTCATATTCTTAAACCCTATCCAGATTATCTTTGACTGGGAATTATTTGTTTCCCTTCACAGATTGCAAATGAGCAGAGGGCATTGACACCGATATAAGATCTGATCTTGTACGTCAATTGAGATCAAATAGCAACTCTTTGATTTGAATTTGAATGATGAACCATTATTAAAAAAACAATAAATCTGTTTCCTCATCTTCGCTAATCTTGGCTCAGCATCACACCTCCTCGCTGTCAACGAATAATTCCAGCTTTACACATTTTAACAATGTTTTGCAATTGCATGCTAATTTCTTTCTGAAAACTAGCTCCTCACACAAATATTAATACCAAAGAAATTCCCATCATCCTTACCTCATCATGCTGATCAGATGGGAAATGGTTTGGATTCCTGTTTCAGCTTCTGCTCCACTTGCAATGGTGAGTTGGTCGCCAAGAGTGTTTGGTTTATTGTTTCTCAGCTTTCTTTTGAAACTGTCCTGTGGCGAATGGCTTGATGCATTTCCTGACTGTGAATTGGAATCTAACCAAAAAAATAAAACTGAAAACATTTCCCTGCAAGAAGCAGTCCTGTCTGCTCAGTGACCACTGTGTATTCAAACAGAAGTCCATGGAGCCAGTGGGAAATGCCCCTGAGGAAAATATCTCAAATAGCCCAAAACCCTTTGCTCTCAATTTGCCCTCCTCCGACACACTTATACCATGTGCTTCAAAGCAATCTCATGTTGATTTGGCATGTGCATGTGGAATATTAATGTTCAATTTGATCGTCTGGTCAAATACATATTGAACTTCTTTAAGAGGACTTTGTATAGCTTGCAAAGACATTGTCTTAAGATGGCTGCCACAGGTCACCTGGCACATCTATTTTTACAAATTGATTATGAGATGCTGGAAGTTTCTATCATGCTGAGCCCCTGTCCAGGCAAGTTCCCTTTGAAATTTAGTACCTGCTGAATTTATAAGTTACTTCAAAAGGAACTGAAACTTGAGTGGCTCTTGTCATTTGCATTTCTATAAAACTTCTTTTGAGGCAGAAAGAGAAACTCTGCTGGAACAATGACTAAGAGAGGTCCTGTGACCAGAATTAACATTTTGAAATGCCTTTCTGGACAATATTTTCTGTTTGCTTTGGGCAGTCAAGATAAAGAAGTCTGCAAATTGATAAGTAACACCATCTTCTCCCTTCTTTCTCAAGTTTGGATCCCTATCTCTGATACATTTTGGAATCCTGCACAGAGCTAGAGATGTTCAATTGAAATGAACCTCAGCCATCAGACACCATCCTTAGTAAAAGCAAATTATGTTTTAAAAGCGTCTGACTCCAGAAATTTCACCGTATCTTCAGAAATTATCGATCTCCTGATGTGATAGTGGAGTCGGACACTTTAGGAACTTTCAATTGGTTATTGGATAGAGACATGGAGCACACCAGGATGATAGAGAGTGGGATAGCTTGATCTTGGGTTTGGACATGGCTCGGCACAACATGGAGGGCTGAAGGGTCTATACTGTATTGTTCTATGTTTCTATGTTCTAAATCAGCCTGATCCCCATTGGAGTTTCAAGACCAGTGTGAAAATATCTGCCTTGCCCATGAACATCAGCAATGACTCGATAACAGTGAATTCTCTCTCTTTTATTTGCCTTTTAACATTGAATCTTAATTTGGCCAAAAAATAACCTCCTCTATTTTATAATTTTGCCTCCTTGTGATTGTGTCGCAAAGGTGCAGACACAGGTTTATCTTTCCAAGTATCTTTATACTTCACTTGGGTGGATTTTTAGGAGAATGAAAATGAACTGCCTTCAAGTTTAAATTGAAGAAGCCAGTCAGGTTGAATTTATTGTAGTCATCATGTAACTCATTTAGTGCAGACATTGAATTCACATCGACGTCCTTATAAATTAACAAAAGTGAATCTGTTTTAATCAATCAAGGAGTGGAAAGAAAGGCTGAGTCATAACACATGTACTCAGCTGATGAGTGAACTTTGGTGTGACATTGGTGCATTGCCCCATAACATTATCTTTTCATTCTTGATGCATATGGCTCCCATTCTCCCTACTCAGTGTGCTGGGAAAGTTTATCAATGCATTACATACTCTCCAGTGCTCCTTTAATGATTAACTTTTCCATCAACAGTCAGGGATCACTCAGCGATTCCAATGAATTCTTTATTACAGCAGAGTAAACCCCCTATCCCCTCCCAAACCCATGGACTCTTTCATCTTCAAATTCCTCTTTAGTGCCCGAAAATGTGAGGTCATATCAATTTTGACCCACGTTAACCAATTTTCTATCTTTTAGTCTTTCCCTTTCTGCATTTTCCCCTTCCCTGAGGGGCATGATGGTCTGTAGAAAGCAGACTTTCCTGTGGCGGATTGTCCCACCTGCTGTGTGTTGGCCATTGAGGGATTCAGAGGAGCTGCTGAAGTTATCTACTGAACTTGCTATATCCAATAAATATAAAATGCTGCAAATACGCAACAGCTCAGGCAGCACTTGTGGACAGAGAAATCGAGTTAACATTATAAGGCAGAATTTTCCATTTTGGAAACTACAAGTAGAAATATCGGCCGGAATTCTCCCTTTCCGCCTGTCACTGGAGTTCTAATGGGCTGAGGGACAGGGAAGGTGGCAGTGGACCATGTCAAGGTCCATTGAAGTCAGGTGGAAATTTCTGGTTTTCATGGAGCACGGCCGGAGAATCCCTCCTCTCATTTGCAGCATAGGTCAGGAGCAGTTGAGCGTCAGCACGGAGTTTGAGCATAGTTGGTATTGAGACTCGTTCAGTGAAGGATTCTTATTTCATTAAAAATCCTAGAAAGATACAATTCTCCTCGGAGGCAGAAATTGTTTCTCGATCATGGTGAGGAGTTGAAATTTCTATCTATTTCTTCTGGACTGGATATCCATTTGAAAGTATGAAATATATAGAGTTTCAGTGATGTGTACTTTATTTTCATTAAGTCATATGTTTAAGTTTCTTGAGTAAGCTGACAATTCTTTGATTGTGCTATAGTTTAAATGTCTCTAATCAATGAATTTTGCTACTATTTCCCGATTTGTGTGTTTTCCTGGTTGATGCCCCATTTGAATGAGGTTAAAAACACCATTTGGAATTCATTAGTACACAACTGAAGTAAATCAAGTCCAAAATTATTAAAATGTTCAAGGAGTAAGTTGCAGAACTTACTCCTAGAAATAGACATATCGAAGCTGAAGAAAGATTGGGAAAAGCGATAGTTGGACCATGTGAAGGCAAGGGAAATATACAAGTAGGAAGTAAATTTGACAAAAATTTCCGGTTCGGGACAAGAGCAGCAAATGCTCCAATACGATCATCAATATACCAGAAAGTGAGCTGATGGAGGAATCCTGAATATAATGTGCCGTGTTCCCCACAAAAAAGCTGGCATAGCTAGAACATATCTTGAATGCCAATGAATTATTCAGTTACAAAACTGGTTGTCATTAAGCTGACTAAAGTTAAGCTAGCTTGATTTCTTGATTTAACAAGAAAGGAGCTATTTTCATATTAAAACTCGCTGAGGAACTTAAGGCTCCTAAGACAGCAATTTCCAAACCTATAATAGTTACCATTGAGAAAGAGACATGGGAACACCGCCATTGGGGATATAAGAACGTGGAGCCAGGAGTAGGCCATCTGGCCCTCGAGCTTATTCCCCCATTCAACAAAATCATGGCTAATCTTTTTGTGGACTCAGTTACACTTACCCACCCACTCACCATAATTCTTAATTCCTTTACTGTTCAAAAATGTATCTTTTCCTTGCCTTAAAAACATTTAATGAGATAGTCTTAACTGCTTCACTGGGCAGGGGATTCTACAGATTCACAACTCTTTGTGTGAAGAAGTTCCTTCTCAATTCAGTCCTAAATTCTAATTTCACCTGCTTGTGGAAATAACTTCTCTGCTTCTATCTTATCTATTCCCTTCATAATCTTATATGTTTCTGTAAGATCTCCCCTCATTCTTAATTCCAATGAGTATAGCCCCAGCCGACTCAGTCTCTCCTCAGAAGCCAACCCACTCAACTCCAAAGTCAACCTAGTGAATCTCCTCTGCATCCCCTCCAGTGCCAATATATCTGTTCTCAAGTAAAGAGACCAGAACTGTACATAGTACTCCAGGTGTGGCTTCATCAGCACCTATACAGCTGCAACGTAACCTTGCTGTTTTTAAACTCCATCCTTTTAGCAAACAGCTCCTTGTGAGTCTTGCTCAAGGACACTCAGGTCCCTCTGCACAGCAGCATGCTGCAATTTTTTATCATTTAAATAAGAGTCCATTTTGCTGTCATTACTACCAAAATGGATGACCTCACATTTACCAACATTGTGCTCCATCTGCCAGACCCTTGCCCACTCACTTAGACTATCTACATCCCTTTGCAGACTTTCAGTATTCTGTGCACACTTTGCTCTGCCACTGATCTTAGTGTCATCTCTGAATTTTAACTCACTACGCTTGGTCCCCAATTCCAAATTATCTTTATAAATCATAAACAATTGCAGTCCCAGCACTGATCCCTGAGGAATAACACTAGTCACTGATCACCATCCAGAAAAGCACCCATTTATCTCCACTCTTTGCTTTCTGTGAGTTAACCAATGCTCTATTTGTGCTAATACATTAATCAGTAACACCATGCCCATTTATCTTACATAGTAGTCTTTGGTACAGCACCTTGTTCAAGTGCCTTCTGGAAATCCAGATACACCACATCCACAGGTTCCCATTGTCCACTACACATGTAATGTTCTCAAAGAATTCCACCAAATTAGTCAAACATGACCTTCCCTTCATGATAGGGAAGCTCCCCACCAAACCATTCACCGTCCTGACTTGGACATATAGCACTGTTGCTTGATTGTCACTAGATCAAAATCCTGGAACTTGCTACTGAGCAACACTCTGGGTCTACCTCCACAACATGGACTGAAACAGTTTAGGAAGACAGTTCATCATCACTTTCTCAAGGGCAATTAGGAATGGGCAATAATTGCTAGCAAGCCAGTGATGCTCACAACTTATGAATGAATAAAACAAATTCTGAAATTGTTAAATAGAAAAGTTTTATCTGGTGAACTTCTCACTCATGCAGAAACATACACATCTTCCACACGCACAAAATTAAATAGATCATTACTGACTATGAGATATTAAAATTTGACCAAGTGAACGAAAATGGTAAAGTTAGAGAATTTATTCATGGATTGTCCAATTGCTTGTTCTCAGTTATAGAGTTACTTTTCACAGCGGCTGCAGGTAGATTTGGTTTGTCATTGATGCAGTTGCTCTGCAGGCATGATTGTTTTATTCTCTTGAAGACAGTGCATTGAGTTGGAATCCTGTTTTAAGAAGTCACATTTGTACGAATATGGTCTTCTGCTGGGTTTCCGAGCTGCAAACAGGGCTTGGTGTTGTTGAGTAAAGATTGAGATAGACAAAGTGGCAGGCTGTTGCCCCTACTGTTTGTGTATCTGTTTCTGTTTGCTCAGACCCGGTACGTTTTTGTACTCAAGACCTAGGTGACATATACGTAGTCCTTGCTCTGGAGGGAGTACAGTGAATGTTTACCAAGCTGACTCTTGGGATGGCAGGTTTGTCATATAAGGAGACATTAAGTAAGTTAAGATTATATTCACTGAAGTTTAGAAGAGTGAGAGGGGATGTCATAGAAACTTATAAAAATCTAACAGGATTAAACAGGGTAAATTCAAAAGGGATGTTTCCGATAGTGGAGGAGTCTAGAACTAGGGTTCATAGTTTGAGGATAAGGAGTAAACCTTTAAGAACTGAGGTGAGGAGAAATTTCTTCACCCAGAGAGTGATGCATGTGTGGAATTCACTACTGTAGAATGCAGTTGAGGCCAAAATGTTGCATGCTTTCAGGAAGAAATTAGATATCGTTCTTGGGGTTAAAGAGATCAATGGCTATGTTGGGGGATCAGGATATTGAGTTCAATGATCAAAATGAATGGTGGAGCAGGCTCAAAGAGCTGAATGGCTTACTCCTGCTTCTAGTTTCTATGTTTCTGTGTTTCTCATACTCTCTGGTCTCAGTCTTTGTTTTGGACAAAATGTTCTTTCCAAAGACTTTAATATATATAAATATATACACGCCCAACAGATTTCAGAATATCGTGTATAAAAGCCTAATGTCCCCAAGAATTTAACTTAACAAATGTACCTTAAAGCTCTTTGAAACATAGAACATAACAGCACAGAACAGGCCCTTCGGCCTTCGATGTTGCGCCGACCAATATAAAAAGCAATGCCCCTCCAAACTAAACCATTCCCTTCTCTTCCATATACTTATCAACTAACCTCTTAAACGCCACCAAACTTGGCGCATCTACAACTGCTGCAGGCAGGGCATTCCACTCCCGAACCACCCTTTGGGTAAAGAACCTACCTCTGATATCCGTCCTATAACTATCACCCCTTAATTTAAAGCTGTGTCCCCTCGTGCTAGCTTTCTCCATCCTAGGAAAAAGGCTATCACTGTCCACCCTATCTAAACCTCTAATCATCTTATATGTTTCGATTAGGTCCCCTCTTAGCCGCCTCCTTTCTAACGAAAACAACCTCAAATCCCTCAGCCTCTCTTCATAAGACCTGCCCTCCATACCAGGCAACATCCTGGTAAACCTCCTCTGTACCCTCTCCAATGCCTCCACATCTTTCTTATAATGTGGGGACCAGAACTGCACACAATACTCCAAGTGCGGCCGCACTAGAGTTTTGTACAGTTGCAACATGACGTTGCGGCTCCGAAATTCAATCCCTCTACCAATAAAAGCCAAGACTCCATATGCCTTCCTAACAACCTCCTCGACCTGACTGCCTACTTTCAGGGATCTATGCACATACACACCAAGATCCCTCTGTTCATCTAGACTACTAAGAATCCTACCATTTGCCCTATACTCTACACAGATCAGTTTCCAATAATTCAATTGAATTCTTGATGGATGATTCCACCCTTCACATTCCAACCAAATTGACCAGTGCGAGTGAAGGGAGGAAGAACACAAGAAAAGAATAGTTCCATCTCTGTGTGCTGTGAAGAGATTGCTAATACCATCATGCTCCATGCGTGTGAATATGCATGGTTAGAACCATGGAAACATAGACTCTGTACAGTGTTGAAGGATATCATCCAGCCCATCGACTCTCTGAACAAACACAATGATGTGAATGATGTTTCAATTAGTGATCAGTCAGATGATACTTTGCACACACGATTTGGACCGATGGTAACATGGGAGGGTGAATCCCGAGAGCCCTCAAACCCACAGTGAATCCTGATTTTTGGTGTTACCGCATTCACCGGGGCCTTGGGATTTCCACTGCTTATGTGAGTTGTTTGTTGCGTTGCCCAATATCTGTGTCCATATTAATAAAGTTCTAATGGTTTTGAAGCTCTTTACATCCTCTTTGTTTCTTCCTCTGTAGTGTTTTCACTTAGCAGAACTGGCAACTAACTCCATAAATAGACTTTGAGGTTCATGTCCGAGTTTACCAGCGTGAAAGGTCATTCACAAAGATGATCGCTAATAACAGTAAATATTACTGACTGTCAGAAATGATCTCTCAGATTTTACTATAGCAATATTGCATCTCATTAATTGGTATCAGTCACACCAATCAACAGCACAAACAGAATCCAAAATATAATTTCATTTATTGGTTATTTTCACATTCAGTCTTGGATTATACACTCAATTAACTCACTATTTTGAAAATTAACTATTGCTTTATCTGAAGGGGCTGCACTGACTGTTCGCCCAATGTTAAATTTGGAAAGGCTTTCACTCAATATGGAAGAGGCAGCAAGTGAGAGGTAGGGTGGCAGAGTGATTTTATTATACCCACTGCAGGCAGGATTGGATATTGTTGTTATGCCGACATTACCATCAGCAGAGTATAAATCACACAGTTCACTGAAGTTTACAGTAATTTCAGCTAGAATATTTTCCTATTAAAATCATGAAAGAGATGAAGATGCAAACAAAACCTATTTAAATCTATATATGGCCATCAGCTTATATCTATCTCCCAGTTATATAGTTTATATTAAAATTTGATGGAGGTGATTTTGAACCTACTCACCTGGTGGGAACTGGGTTAAACTGCTCACCCAAAGTGGGCAGGATCTTCATTAACATACACGGACTGAGCTCCCATGACATCGTTGGGCTCCGACTGTGCTGCCAACTCTGTCCTGATCCCCAGACCCAGAATCTACAGTTTCCAAATCCCCTCACCACTCACCCAAAATCCACCTGGAGTTAAAATCAGGCTTATGTTAATTTTATTAATGTGGTTAGTATAATTCATAAAGAATTATTGTGACTGTCCAATTGGTTCACTTACCTCTAATTCTTTTTCGAGTATTTGTAATAAGGTGATTATTTTAAAATTAAACACATGAATAAAATGCTAATTGGAAAGATGATGTCAATAGAATATGAATGAAAATGTAGCTGTCTAAAATGTGTTTAGCTTTCGTTGGGAGAGCAATTGTCAGCCTCTATGGAAAGGCGTAATTCACAAAGAGTACTTAGATATGTTTCATTGTCAGCATCAAACTCCAAAGCCTTTTCAAAGCATTTAATAGCTTCACATCTCTCCCCATCCAGTTGGTGGAGGAACCCATGAACACCAAGGGCCTTGCTTTCTCTTGGATTCTGGCGATGGCACCTTGCTGCTATCATCTCCAAGTTTTCTCGACAATTCTTCTGTTCTTTTGAATTATAATTGACTTTGATTCCTTTCAGAAAATGGGTGGTAGCATTCCATTCTGATTTCATGTGCTTTAATTCAAATAACCCAGCCTGCAAACATATTGCCTGTTTATCTTCTAGACATATACCTTCCAGTGTCAGTAGATGGTTATAGATCTCCTTTGCTTTGTGATATTTTTCAATTAGTGAACAGATCTTTACAAAAAGCAAGTGTGGTTTGATAGATGTTAATGGTTGGTTTTCAAAAGTCTTTTGAAAATGAAACTTGGATAATTTGAACAGTTTAGCTCTTTGTTGAAGAGCAGCATTGCAAGAACCTCTGCTGCCTCACGAATTCATCAGTTCATTCAATTTGGTTCTGTAGCAAATGTGTAGACACATTTGATGGTGTAAGAAAGTAGAGTTTGGAGTAATTTCTAATCCTTTCTTCAGTTTTTCCCATATCTCCTTTTGTTCTGTAAAACTTTGCAGGATAACGAAGCACATATTGAAGGTCAGAGGATTTCTGAAATGCTTTCTCAATGAATTTCTGTGCTTCTTCCTTCTGATTGATCTGTTGTAGTTTTAGAGCCAGCAGCACTATGGCTACAGTGTGCTCTGGATCAAGCTCCAGCACACGTTTCAACTGCTTCACTCAGCCCATGACTCTCTACTATACCAGAAAACCATTCCAGACGAAACAAAACAGTTGCATATCCAACATTCCATTCTGTGTTTTCTGGATCCTACTTTTTAAACCATTCTGTTGCCTCTTCATAACATTGACTCGTACAATTCAGCAGTGCCCAACCCTTCTCCCCGTACACTTCAGGTATCATTGCTATATACCGAGAGGCATCAGGAAATTGTTGACAGATCCTCTCCAGTTTGTCAAGGTAGGACTGAGCCTCTGTTAGTTGTCCCATGTGATAATTGACCCAGGCACGGTTTCCATAGGTGATGATTCTTTTTTCAAATCCATCTTCATGATTTTCCCTCAGAATCCTTTCAACTTCCTGTAAGATTTGAATCTCCTCCTCACAGTTTTCTTGCAGACAGTTTACAAAAGCGAGTTGGTTGTAAGCCTTGACTCAATATTTCACACCAGCCTGAATTGAATGTTCTAATCTTTGCTTCATATCATCCAAGTCAATGTTTTCTTTCTGTGGTGCCCATGTGAAATAACGTTGAAGCCAATTGAGCTTCATTTTCAACAAAACCTTCTCTTGGTCACTGCAAGAGGAAAAAAAAGTCATCAAAATCCATCTCAGATTGACTGAGAACCTCCTCCCATTTGGTTTCTGTAGACTTCTTCTGATTCCTGGTCTCAGTAAAAACTCTAGTCACAAGAGATAGTCTCTGCATGTTACCTGCAAGTTCTCTTCCAAGACATTCACTATCCTGACTTGGAAATATATATTGGCCATTCCTTTGCAGTCGCTGAGTCAAAATCCTGGAATTCCCTTCCTAATGGCATTTGGGTTAAACCATAGCACATGGGCTGCAGTGTTTTAAGTAGGCTGATCACTGCCATCTTCTCAAGGCTGGGCAATACATGCTGACCAGCCAGCGACACCCATGATCCACCAATGAATAAAAAGATAGGAAATGTGAGGATTATGCTGCTTTCTCATATTTCCTTCATGGTGACTATTGTATTAGCTCCTGGTCTGTTAGTCACTGTTCAGACCAGTCACAACCCACCTCCTCTCATAATGACATAAACAGGAGCATTATCTGAATTTTGTTCTATTACATTTACCCAGTGCATTGCCCTGTTATTCTTGCATTCTAATCTGCAATGACAGCATCCTCACTACATTGTGCATGTTAATTCTAAAACACTTCCCCTTTCATTCTGAGTCAGCAGAGAAGCCTCAAAACTCAGAAGTTCGCAGACAAAGGTGACGAGGTGGATTGCGGCTTGTGGGTTAGATGATAGAAGGTGATTGATCCAAAAGAGGGGGAAATCCAGGCTTGGATATGTGACTATAAAACAGGATTAATTTAATGATCTGGACAAATGTATTGATAAAATACAAAGACCTCCTGAATTTGTGTTGCAAGTGTAGATTGATATATGTATATTGTTTTTATAGAAGCTATGAGACTTATATAGGCTGTATCCAATCAAAACAATCTGCCAGCATGGAGGCTTAGGTTGAATAGCTTCTTTCCCTCCTGCACTTACCATGCAATCGATTCTGCCTCCTGTGCTATCAGTATAATTTCTCCTTTCCAGTGTTGCCTTAGGCAGGCATCCCTAAATACTTACTTACAACTCACATATAAGCTGATAGTTACTGTACTTGAACTGGGAGTGGATTGCTAGCCTTTATTCAATGTGTAATGCAACACCACACAATGTGTTGTTAATAATTCATTTGCCTTTTGAATAATATTTATCAGTTAAATAGCTTTGGAAAGTGAGTAGGTGCGTGCTTCATTTCAACTGAAAACAACTGTTCCTAACATTTGAGAGGGAGGCAAAAGCCTAATGGTATTAATTAATCCAGAAACTCAGCTAATGTTCTGGGGATCCTGGTTCATATACTGCCATAGCACATAATGGAATTTGAATTTAATAAAAACAAAAGACATGTAATTAAGAATCCACTAATAACTGCAAAGTCATTGTCAGAAAAGCCCATCTAGTTTATTGATGCCCTTAAGGGAAGGAAATCTGCCATCTTTACCTGATCAGATCTACATGTGGTGAATGGTTGACTATCAACTGCACTCCAGCTAAGGATGGGTAATAAATGCTGGCCAGCCCCTGATGCCCATATCCCATGGATAAATTATTTTTTTTAATGAAATTAACTTCATATTGGCTTGTCCGACCTGCAGTTCATGGATCAGGTTGGGGCATCCCTAACACATTCAAATTGGCCCCTGGAGCTTCTGTTCAAAATGTTGGTCAGACACACAAACATTGAAATACAGATGCAGGAACCTGCGCCACCATTCATTTTGATCATGGTTGATCATTATATTCAAGATCCTGATCTCCCCCCTTTCCTCCAAAATCCTTGATTCCTTTAGCCTTGAGCTATATGTAATTTCTTCTTAAAAATCAGACAGTATTTTGGCTTCAACTACATTCTGTGGCAGTGGATTCACACATTCACCACCCTCTGGGTGAAGAAATTTCTCCCCACCTCACTTCTAAAAGGTTACCGTTATCAAACTATAACTCCTCATTCTAGAATCTCTCTCCACTGGGGATATTCTTTCTGACCTGTATAACACTTCTGGAATTTTCACTTTCCATGAGATTCCCTTTCACATGTCCAAATTCTAGTGAATATAATCTTAACCAATTTAGTCCCTCCTCATATGACAGCCCTGCCTTTCCAGGAATCAGCTTGGCAAAACTTTCCTGTACTCCCTCTATAGCAAGGACATCCATCCTTAGATAAGGACACAAAAACTGCACACAATTCTCCAGGTGTGGCCTCACCAACAATCTATAAAATTGTAGTAAAACATTTCTATTCCTGCACTGAAATCCTCTTGTTAAATAGGCCAACATACCATGTGCCTTCTTGACTTGTGTGTTCACTGTCACTGATTGATACACAAGGACACCAAGGTCTCATTGAGTATCCGCCTCCCTCAATTTACACCCATTTAAGCAATAATCTGTCTTCCTATTATTGCTACCAAAGTGGATAACCTCACATTTATTGACATAATACTGAATCTGCCCAGGCACGCACCCTACCCAAATCACACTGAAGCATCTCTGCATCCTCCTCACAGCTCGCTCTCCCATCTAACTTTGTATCATCTGTAAATGTGGAGATAATACATTCAGTTCCCTCTTCCAAATCATTAATATATAATGTGAGCAGTTGGGGTCACAAGTCAATGACGTGTAAGATCCTGTAGGGGGTTGCTCCTCTAATCACCGGTTGTTTCTCTGCTGTGGTGGCTGCTAAGTGAGCCTATCAGCAGTAAATGTGCAAGAGAAACAGATTGTAATTGGAAGAGAGGCAAACATCAGCATTGCTTAATATTTTGAGGGGAAAAAAGAGGTTTTGGGAATGATGGGTGGGGAAGGAAAGGCCACTGGAGTCATGGTGTAATGAGAGACTCCAGAAGCCATGCGGAGGGAAGGAGAAAAAGAAACTGCTTAGCAGATGGGAAGGAGGGAAATAGAGACTGCGGAGGTCACAGAAAAGGAGTGACAGTAGGGGGTCACAGATAGCCGGGAGAAACAGTAGGGTTTTGGCTCTGAGATGCTGGAAGACCAGGGAGAGATGTTTGCTGAGTGAAGCATCTGGGTAGAGGAATTGGTTGGCTTCAGAGCATGAGAGAGAATGGACGTGATTTTGAATCCATTCTCTCCATCAATGGGAATGCGGATGCCAGCTGAAAATGTGGAGAATTCAAAAACATTCTTGCTGGTGAGATAGTGTTTTCCGATCTCGCACAAACTGTGTCAGTGAAGTGATGTGCGACACGTTAGGGAATATTATGGCAATGGTGGCAGAATGAGGCCCTTAATTGCCATTTAATTGGCCTACATATATGCCCTGGACAAAATTCAGGTTCAAGTTGATCAATGGAAAATAATATTCATACCACACAATGACCATCTTCAAAAAGAGAACCATCTTTTCTGGACATTCAATGGCATCATTGAACCCATCACCCATGAACATGCTAACCAGAAATCCAACTGGCCCAGCAAACAAATATTTGGGTGAAATCTAAGGATGCTGTCCCCATGGGGAGGTATATAAAACATGACAGGTGATTAGTCCACCACCTCCTTGCTGCCCCCAAACTGTTCCCCATAATATGGGATGTGAGATAGATGCCCACTAGGCCATCCATCTTTTGATCCGCTGAGGCTGTTAAATGGTCAAGTAAATGAGAATTGAGGGCCTCATTCTGCTTTCGTTGCCACAGCATTGCTAGGCAGCAGAGTGCAGATGTGAATGGGATGATTGCTTTATCATTCAATGCAGGAGAGAGATGGTTACCTCCTCGGGGGGAGGTGGTGGTGGGGGTCGGAAGGGTGGGTGTGAACTATAAAGATCAGGGGCACACCCATCAAGATGATAACCCCCTTTGTCTTCCCTCCCTGTCCCCAAAACATCACCACCATCCGCTGCCTCCCCATTCACTTCCTGACTAAACCACCTGGTCTCACTTCATTCCAGGATACAGATTGACTGGCAGCTCCTGAGGTTGGGCTTCCTTCCATTGGAAGGAGGTCGGCACCATCAGCTGGTTAATGTCATCCGCAGAGCAACAAGACCCCCATAAAATCCAGACCTCTTTGAATGGAAGAGCAGATCAGAGGATGGGCATTCTGTGCCAAGGAATTCAAGGACTCCCTATCTATGAGGCACAGGCCAGAGTTGGTGGAATTTCCTTGGATGACTGCAGCTCCCACAGCTCTCTAGAAGCTCAAACCTTCCCATTGCACTATTTTAAAGATCCAGTTCCTCCATTCCCAGCACAGAATGTCTCATCTACAAGATGCATTGCAGCAACTCACCAAAGTTCCTTCAGCAGCATCTTCCAAACTCATAACTTCTACCACCGAGAATGATAAGGGCAATAGGTACAAGAAAACACCACTTGCAAGCCTGCTTCCAAATCATATATCATCCTGACTTGGAACTATATCATTGTTACTGGCCCAAATTCCCAAAAACTTTACCTCCCCTGCCTGCTTTTGACTCATAGCATTCTTGGAGTGTAGAGGCTGGGGAAGATGGAGCTGAGGGGTGAACTGCACTAAATAATAGCATTTCTAGAGACAGTCACTAATACTGATGGCCACACAACAAAAAAAACAAATGTTTCAGTTAACAGAATAAAGTGGGAAAAGTGTTTAGAAGGAGAGATAGAGAAAATACTCACCAAATGCTGCAGGATCATTGAAGACCACAGCGAGCTGGGTCAGTAGATGGGACCTCTGGGTGGTGCGGTGTCAGTATGGTGGGTTCATGATGGCTTTCTGCTTTCAGTTCAAACTACTGCACCTTGTCTTTACCCCAGTTAATGTGAGCTTTCATCTCCCCCACACTCAGTCTCAATCTCAGCAAGTATTTTTCCCTTTTTCACCCACTTTACGCTGTAACTCTGCTGTTATATTCCAAATGATGTTCACTGCTGTGCATCCCAGTTCATGTTATTACCCCACTTCGATATAGATATCAGATTGCATTAGCTTTAATGAATGCATGCACTGAAAATAATCATTTTACATGCGTGAACCCTGTCTAGATTACCGCAGAACACAGAGTCAATCTTCCTTTCTGCCCCAACTATAGTTACCTAAAGACTGAATATGATTGTATAATTCAGATTGATCTTTGTATATTTGACAAAATCCAAATGGAAATTAAAATTAATTCTGATTTGAATTATTAACCAATATATTGTCCTATTGTGTTATGCTTTCCAACAATCAGTGGCCTTGGTAAGCAAAACGTCCTCTCACAGTGAATAAATAATTCCTGGTCTGTGTTCCAACTGCATTGTAAAAGTATGCTAGTTTCTGAAAACAAGCTCTGTATTCGAAGTTCTCAGCTGAGGGCTCAATTTCTGTCCCACCACCAAAATGGACCCCATCAGTCTTGCAGCGGACACAGAGGAATTCATCAGGCGAACAAGACTGCGTGAGTTCTTCCATAAACCCCAAGAGGCCAATAGCGGACTCAATGAGACAACTAATGTATCAGAACAGCCGACAGAGGGATCCGCAGTGCAGCAACCGAAGAGGAATGAATCCAATTGGACTCCTCCAGAAGGCCGCTGCCCCCGATTGGACATGTATGCCCAAGCCATCAGGAGGTGTGTGAACACCAGATTCATCAACCGCACTTACAAGACAGTCCCGAACATCACCCAAGCACAAAACAAGGCCATCCATGCTCTCAAGACCAACTGCAACATTGTCATCAAACCAGCAGACAAAGGGGGCGCCACCGTCATACTGAACAGAACGGACTACTGTGAAGAAGTGTACCGACAACTAAACAATGTGAAACACTATAGACAGTTACCAGCAGATCCGACCAAAGAACACACTCGTCAACTCAACACTCTGATCAAAACCTTTGATCCGGACCTTCAGAACACCCTCCGGGCTTTCATTCCACGTACTCCCCACATTGGAGATCTCTACTGCTTCCCAAAGATACACAAGGCAAACATACCCGGCCGTCCCATCGTATTGGGCAATGGGACCCTGTGTGAAAACCTCTCTGGCTATATCGAGGGCACCCTGAAACCCATCGTACAAAGAACCCCCAGCTTTTGTCTTGACACTACGGACTTCCTACAGAAACTCAGCACACGTGAAGCAGTTGAACCAGGGACACTCCTTGTCACAATGGATGTCTCGGCGCTCTACACCAACATCCCCCACGATGATGGTATTGCTGCAACTGCCTCAGTACTCAATGCCAACAACTGCCAGTTTCTGGATGCAATTTTACAACTCATCCGCTTCATCTTGGACCACAATGTCTTCACCTTCAACAATCAGCTTTTCATCCAGACACATGGAACAGCCATGGGGACCAAATTCGCACCTCAGTATGCCAACATCTTCATGCACAGGTTCGAACAAGACTTCTTCACCACACGAGATCTCCAACCAAGGTTATATACTAGATACATTGATGACATCTTTTTCCTTTGAGTCCAAAGGAACAATCATTGAAACAACTGTATGATGATATCAACAAGTTCCATCCCACCATCAGACTCACCATGGACTATTCTCCAGAATCAGTTGCATTCTTGAACACACACATCTCCATCAAGGACGGTCACCTCAGCACCTCACTGTACCACAAACCGACAGACAACCTCACAATGCTCCACTTCTCCAGCTTCCACCCTAGACACGTTAAAGAAGCCATTCCCTATGGACAAGCCCTCTGTATACACAGAATTTGCTCAGATGAGGAGGATCGTGACAGACACCTCCAGACGCTGAAGGATGCCCTCGTGAGAACAGGATATGGCGCTCGACTCATCGATCGACAGTTCCGACGTGCCACAGCGATAAACCGCACTGACCTCCTCAGAAGACGAACACGGGACACGGTGGACAGAGTACCCTTTGTTGTCCAGTACTTCCCCGGAGCGGAGAAGCTACGACATCGTCTCCGGAGTCTTCAACATATCATTGATGACGATTAACATCTCGCTAGGGCCATCCCCACCCCCCCACTTCTTGCTTTCAGACAACCGCACAACCTCAAACAGATCATTGTTCGCAGCAAACTACCCAACCTTCAGGAGAACAGTGACCACAATACCACACAACCCTGCCACAGCAACCTCTGCAAGACATGCCAGATCATAGATATGGACGACATCATCAAACGTGAGGATACCATTCACCAGGTACACGGTACGTACTCTTGCAACTCGGCCGATGTTGTCTACCTAATACGTTGCAAGAAAGGATGTCCCGAAGCATGTTACATTGGGGAGACCATGCAGACACTACGACAGCGGATGAATGAGCATTGCTCAACAATCACCAGGCAAAACAGTTCCCTTCCTGTGGGCGAACTCTTCAGCAGTCATGGGCATCCGGCCTCTGACCTGCGGGTGAATGTTCTTCAAGGGGGCCTTCGTGACACACGACAGCACAGAGTCGCTGAGCAGAGACTGATAGCCAAGTTCCACACGCATGAAGATGGTCTTAATAGGGATCTTGGCTTCATGACATACTATCTGTAACCCCTGTAACTTGCCTGGGTTAGCAAAAAACCTCACTTACTGTGCTGTCTGGAGAAAATACACAATTCTCTAACCAATGCTCAGGATTCCCTTCACACACATTGTTAGCCACTTTAACACTTGAATAGCAGGTTAGATGTAAGGATTCGCATTCTAATCAGCAATCTGTGACTGTCTGTGTTGATATGTGTGCTATTGCAGACCAGAACACTGCATTTGCCTGACGAAGACACAAGAGTGTCGAAAGCTCGCAAATTTACTATCAAATAAATTGGCTGGATTTACTGGTATTGCTAAATTCTTACTGAGTTCTTTTCAGTAGTCTACACATTGGTGTCGATATTAAAGCAATTCCGATGAGCTTTACCTCATAATGTTGATCAGATGAGGAATGGGTCGAGTTCCTGTCTCAGCTTCACCTCCCTTTGAAATGATGAGTTGATTGAGGGCAGTGTTGGGTTTGTTATGCTCTTTAGCTCATTAATTGATCCAATCATGAATTGCTTGAGATCATTTCCTAAATGTGAATTGAAACTAAAGTGATTCAATGAAAATCAAAATAGATTTTCTATCCAGGAAAGAAAATGAAACTGTAAACCATTCTTTCCATTCACAAAAGCACGATGCCAATTTTGTTTGAGATGGATCTTTATGGAACTACTTCTAAACAAAGTGAGATATTAAAGAGTTAATGTGCACTGTAGAGGGCACGGTGAACTATTGGGTTTGCAAGAATGGCAAGCTCATGGGATCAAACTGATAAAACAGTTTAACCACAAGCTCTAGCTTGCTGAGCCTTGCTGGGGTTACAAGTCTAACTGAGTACATGATAATGTTCTCTTTTGCGTAAACAAATGTTGTATCCTAACACTGTCTTTGCCACATTCCATTCCCTTTAATGCGACAGTCAAAACAATTCAACACAGAATTACCTGATTTACCAATAGTACAACATATACGACATCATGCTTATGTTCTGATGGGTGGGTGTTGTAAATAATAAATACATATTTTAATAGGGTGTTCTTTCTTATGCAGCAATTTCTTTAACTACTCATTTTTGATGGAATCGGGTGATCTGTGTTTATGTCTAGATATTTTTGAATCAGATGGTGTATGTTTAAGTCTTGTTTGAAATCACATCTACCTGATGGGATTGTATAAAAGGGGTCAGCTTTCTACTAACTGACTTCCAGCACTCCGTGGAGGTTAAGTGGTAAAGATTAGCCAGCCTACATATGTAGGAGAAATAAAGAACTTTGATTCTGACAACGGTTAGTCTTTGCCATTGTGTCAAGGATGGAAGAGTCTCGCAAAAAACAAACTTAACAATTGGCACTGCGAGCAGAGTTCCAACGAAGACTAGTTTATAGTGTTAAATAAAAGATCATGGCTGAAATACCTCTACCTTATCCGTCAATCACCTCCTGTGGTCTTTTGAACACACAATTTACTTCAATGGAGAGCACTGGGTGTGGATCAGAGCATTGCCATGTGGCACCCATCTCATTCATGCTCCGTTCTCGCCTCCATTACGCTCCATTGTTTGGAAATTTTATGAATCACAATGTACATTCTCTGCTGCTCCTCAGGGACTACTTTTCTCAAAAATAGCTCCAAGGCCTCTTTAAACTATAATTATTAGTCACAAGTAAGATCTGCGTTAACACTGTAATGTAATTATTGTGAAATTCCCCTTAGCCATCACGTTCCAGCGCCTGTTTGCGTCAATGTATCTAACCAACACAGCTTTCAGAATGTGGGAGAAAACCAGAGCATCTGTAGGAACCCCACTCAGACACAAGAAAGAATGTGCAAACTCCACATAGACAGTGACTCAAGCTGGGAATTGAACCCAGGAGCCTAGCACTGTGGGGCAGCAGTGCTAGCCACTTGGCAACTTAGTGATGGCTTTCTGATATACTACTAACTTCACTCACTTCTAAACTTCCACTCACTTCTAAACTTATTAAGGATTAACATCAAGAACACCTTATACTGATGTAACTGCTGACGTAACTCTGGTGCAACGTCACAAGAATAGGTAACTGTGATCCAGAAGCAAAGAGAGGAACAACCTTGTGTAGAATTACTGAGCTGTGCAGAGACCTGTAACTATAATAAAAATGTTTTTTAGCAACCACTCTCAAGTAGCTTTCTCAGGGGAATAGAAATATCCCATCCAGATCCCAATGAGAAAATGAAATATAATGCCAACAGCATGTAAAATTTCCAGAAAAACTCCTGGCCTGCAGACTGATCAGACCTACATATCCTTGGAAACAGGAGAAGGGGACAATTGATTGAAGACTCAGCAGAGAATTGTGGGTGTGATGTTGAAGTTAATTTATTAGTGCCACAAAGTAGGCTTACATTAACACTGCAATGAAGTTATGTGAAATCCCCTGCCTGTTGAGATCAATGCACTTAACCAGCATGTCTTTGAGAACGTGAGAGGAAACTGGAGCACCTGGAGGAAGCCCACACAGACATGGGGAGAATGTGCAAACTCCACACGTATAATGACCTAAGCCAGGAATCGAACCCAGGACCTTGGCACTGTGAGGCAGCAGTTCTAACCACTGGGCTGCCGTACCACCCATTCAGCAGCCATTACTCCAGGAGATGAAAGAAAAACAGGGTGAATGCGTGAATCAATATATAAATGGCCTGTACAGGCTATCATAAAACAACGAATATAGAATCCCCAGAAACTGAGCAATATGGGGTCACGTAATAGTTGGACCCTTAGGTGAAACCGCATTAGATCTGTTACAAATAAGGGAAATCTCACCAAAGCAGTAACGGTGATGAACAGACTGAGCTTAGAATGTAAAATTGAGCTGTTGCTCATGGGGAAAAGAATGAGTGAGACCGACCATTCATGAAGTTGTACAGAAAAGAGAAATCTTTTGAAACATGAGCCTATTAAAGTGGGGGATTGCAAGTTGAACTAACCACCATCTTGGAATGCTCTTGGTGTGGTGGGAAAGCCCTGCTTAAGCAGAAAGAATACTTGGTAAAGGAGCAGACTTCCATGACCATGGAAAGATAGGATGTATAATTTCGATGATATGGTGATCTCACGGACTTAGTGGGTGTTGGTTGGATCAGTTTATGAAGTGGAAGAGCAGGTTTGACAGACTGAGTTGCCCACTCTTGTTCCTATTCCTTATGATCTTATGGTAAAATCTCACTCTTGACTTTATCTGAAAGTGGATAAAAGATACTTCCCAGTATAAAGAGTCAACTTTTTTAGCATCAGCGCTGAGGATTATGTCAAATTGTAGCTTTGCTAAGCCTGAAATTAATTTTAGGAAGTCATTCCTGAAGGTATGTTTGGACAGCTCATCAGCTATTTTGTTAACCTTGTAAATCAGCCCCAATTGTAAGCATGCTTTTCTGCTTAATGATGATGATTCTTGTTGCCATATGAAATAGAGATATTCAATGATTTCTTTTAATCCTAATATCTTAACATTGCTAAATGTTAAGCAAGGAAACAAACAATAGAATCAATTCAAATACAAGAAATAGAAGAGCCATAAGAAAAAGAAAACAAATAATCACCCTGGGAGGTGAGAGTAGGGGAGCAAAGTGTCACAGTGGTTAGCACTGCTCCCTCTCAGTGCCAGAGACCCAGGTTCAATTCCAGCCTTGTGTAGCCGTGGGATTTCCTCCAGGTGCTCTGGTTTTCTGAAAAAATTGGGTTGATTAGCCATGCTAAATTGTCCCTTAGTGAAAGGGGAATTAGTAGGGTAAATACATGAGGTTACAGAAATAGAGTGGGATTGTTGTCGTACAGGCTCGATGGGCTAAATGGCCTCATCTGCATGTAGGGATTTTATGATTCTACGCGTCTAAGTTAAGAAATCAAAAAATAATCACTGGAATATTGAATTCAAACTGGGTGGATACCCCAGAGGTTTAAATTATACATAAATGGAGGTGTTTCTGACTTATCTAATGAAGTAATGTTATTTAAAAACAGCACATTGCTGCCATCACCCATGCAATTATAAGATTCAGGAGGGACTACACTGAAAGATATTGCTTAACATTTAGCAATGTTAAGATATTAGGATTAAAAGAAATCATTGAATATCTCTCTTTCATATGGCAACAAGAATCATCATCATTAAGCAGAAAAGCATGCTTACAATTGGGGCTGATTTACAAGGTTAACAAAGTTGCTGATGAGCTGTCCAAACATACCTTCAGGAATGACTTCCTAAAATTAATTTCAGGCTTAGCAAAGCTACAATTTGACATAATCCTCAGAACTGATGCTAAAAAAGTTGTCTCTTTATACTGGGAAATATCTTTTATCCACTTTTAGATAAAGTCAAGAGTGAAATTTTATCATAAGATCATAAGGAATAGGAACAAGAGTGGGCAACTCAGTCTGTCAAACCTGCTCTTCCACTTCATAAACTGATCCAACCAACACCCACTAAGTCCATTTTCTTGCCTTTCATTCATAACCCTTGGTTCTGATTAAAAACCTATCAATCTCACTCATCCTTGAAAATGTTCAAGAATTCAACATCTACCATTTCCTTGTGTAAAAAAAAATTCCAAAGATTTACCACTCTTTGAGAGGAGAAATTCCTCCTCAAATCCACCTTAAATCAGCACCTGCATATTTTCAAAGTTGGGTAGAGGAATTGTAGTTTGGGAGGTAGGAAATTAGAATTGGATATTTGTAAAATTGTATGTTAAAAGGTTTTTCTGTGCTTAGAAATTTAAAGTACAAGTATAATGAGAGCCCAAAATGAAACATCAGTATTGAAAGGCCAAGCATTAGTTTTCAGCAAAACAACAGGCTTTTGAATTTAGCCAATCAGTTTGAATTAGGTACTTAGATATCAAAAACCTATTAAATTAAAATCTGATGGTTTTGGCAACAAATGACCAATTCTGTTGCGGGAAATATTGATACGCCATCATGGGTATAAAAGAAAGGGGCACTGACACAAAGAGGAGGCAGCAACTGGCAGAGTTATCAGCTCTCAAGTCTTGAAAGAGAAATACTCTCTGGCTCTCATTTTCTTCATCTGTATCTGAGAAAGCAGCAGTTTGATAGCAAAGGTGCCAAAGAAGAAAAGTTCCAGACAGAAGAATCAACAGAGAAGGCCCAGAATATTCCAGAAGAGACAAAACGTGGTTGTAATTCAGAGAGTGACTAAATTCTATTTTTATTAATGAATGGGAATTGTATTTACTAGAACAGCATACCATTAGAATCTTGTTTTATTTAGCAATTGTTAACAGTTAGAAGGGATTTATTCAGTTTGTTAAGAACATAGAACATAGAACATTACAGCACAGAACAGGCCCTTTGACCTTCGATGTTGCGCCGACCAATATAAAAAGCAATGCCCCTCCAAACTAAACCATTCCCTTCTCTTCCATATACTTATCAACTAACCTCTTAAACGCCACCAAACTTGGCGCATCTACAACTGCCGCAGGCAGGGCATTCCACTCCCGAACAACCCTTTGGGTAAAGAACCTACCTCTGATATCCGTCCTATAACTATCACCCCTTAATTTAAAGCTGTGTGCCCTCGTGCTAGCTTTCTCCATCCTAGGAAAAAGGCTATCACTGTCCACCCTATCTAAACCTCTAATCATCTTATATGTTTCGATAAGGTCCCCTCTTAGCCTCCTCCTTTCTAACGAAACAACCTCAAATCCCTCAGCCTCTCTTCATAAGACCTGCCCTCCATACCAGGCAACATCCTGGTAAACCTCCTCTGTACCCTCTCCAGTGTCTCCACATCTTTCTTATAATGTGGGGACCAGAACTGCACACAATACTCCAAGTGCGGCCGCACTAGAGTTTTGTACAGTTGCAACATGACGTTGCGGCTCCGAAATTCAATCCCTCTACCAATAAAAGCCAAGACTCCATATGCCTTCCTAAAAACCTTCTCGACCTGACTGCCTACTTTCAGGGATCTATGCACATACACACCAAGATCCCTCTGTTCATCTAGACTACTAAGAATCCTACCATTTGCCCTATACTCTACACATTTACTATTTCTGCCACAGTGCATTACCTCACACTTTTCCACATTAAACTCCATTTGCCACCTCTCGGCCCAGCTCTGCAACTTGTCCAAGTCCCTCTGCAAACTATAACACCCCTCTTCACTATCTACCACTCCACCGACTTTAGTGTCATCTGCAAATTTACTATCCATCCTTCAATACCCTCATCCAGATCATTTATAAAAATTACAAACAGCAGGGGCCCCAAAACAGACCCCTGAGGTACACCACTTGTCACCGAACTCCAAGAAGAATATCTCCCATCAACCACCACCCTCTGTCTTCTATCTGCTAGCCAATTCCTAACCCAATTAGCTAAATCACCCTCTATCCCATACATCTGCATTTTCTGCAGAAGTCTTCCATGGGCAACCTTATCAAACGCCTTACTAAAGTCCATATATACCACATCAACCGCCTTACCCCCATCCACCTCCTTAGTCACTTTTCAAAAAACTCAATGAGGTTAGTAAGGCACGACCTACCCTTCACAAAACCATGCTGACTATCCCAATCAATTCATTTCTCTCTAAATAACTATAAATCCTATCCCTAATAATTCTCTCCAATACTTTGCCCACAACAGAAGTAAGACTCACTGGCCTATAATTCCCTGGAAGGTCTCTCTTCCCCTTCTTGAACAATGGGACCACATTCGCTATCCTCCAGTCCTCAGGAACCACACCCGTAACCAACGACGACCTGAAGATCAGAGCCAGAGGCTCTGCAATCTCCTCTCTTGCCTCCCAGAGAATCCTAGGGTAAATCCCGTCCGGCCCAGGGGGACTTATCCAACTTCAAACCCTCGAGAATATCTAGCACATCCTCCCTATCTACTTCGATACCTTCCAGTTTGCTACTCTGTACCTCAGTGTTCTCCATAACTACATTTACATCACCTTGCGTGAATACCGAAGAGAAATATTTATTCAGTACCTCTCCAATCTCCTCAGGCTCCACGCACAACTTTCCACTGCTGTCTATGACTGGCCCTAATCTTGCCCTAACCAATCTTCTATTCTTAACATATCTAAAGAAAGCTTTAGGATTCTCCCTAATCCTATCAGCCAAATCCTATCATGTCCTCTCTTTGCTCTCCTCAATTCACTCTTTAGCTCCCTCCTGGCTAATCTATAGCTATCCATTGCACTAACCGAGCCTTCAATCCTCATCCTGACATAAGCCTCCTTTTTTCTTTTAACCAGCAAATCAACTTTTTTCGTACACCAAGGTTCTCTTACTCGACCATTTCCTCCTTGCCTGACAGGGACATACTTATCAAGGACTCGCAGCAGCTGCTCCTTGAATAAGCTCCACACTCCAGAGGTTCCCAGTCCCTGTAGTTTCCTAGTCCAATCCATGCACCCTAATTCTCTCCTGATGGCCTCATAATTACCCTTCCCCCAGCTATAACTACTGCCCCCAGCTTCATGCCTATCCCTATCCATCACTAAGGTAAACGTACCGAATTGTGGTCACTATCACCAAAATGTTCACCAACCTCCAAGCCTAACACCTGGTCTGGCTCATTGCCCAGCACCAAATCCAATGTAGCCTCACCTCTAGTTGGCCTATCTACATACTGAGTGAAAAAACCTTCCTGCACACTTTGTACAAAAACTGACCCCTCTAACGAGCTAGAGCTATAGCTATTCCAATCAATATTAGTAAAGTTAAAGTCCCCCATAACAAATACCCTATTACTTTCACTCCTGACCAGAATTGACTTTGCAATCCTTTCCTCTACCTCTCTAGAACTTTTAGGAGGTCTATAAAAGACTCCCAACAGGGTGACCTCTCCTTTTCTGTTTCTAATCTCAGCCCATACTACCTCAACAGACAAGTCCTCATCAAACTTCTTCTCTGTCACTGTGATACAGTCTTTGACTAATAATGCCACTCCTCCACCCCTTCTACCTCCTTCTCTACTCCGACTAAAGCATTTGAACCCTGGAACCTGCAACATCCATTCTTGTCCCTGCTCTACCTAAGTCTCTGAAATGGCCACAATATCGAAGTTCCAGGTACTGGTCCAAGCTGCAAGTTCCTCCCCCTTATTGCGAATACTCCTTGCATTAAAGTATACGCATTTCAAACCATGCCCTACCCCACCCGTACGCCGCTGTGTTTTACAGCTTTTCTCTATGACCCCCTTACTCTCATCCCTCTTAGCACCCCAACTACTTAGGATCCCACCCCCCCCCGAATCAGTTTAAAGCCCCCTGCATAGCCTTAGCAAATTTTCCCCCCAAGATATTAGTTCCCCTCTGGTTCAGGTGTAGACCATCTCTCTTGTAGAGGTCCCACCTACCCCAGAATGAGTCCCAATTGTTCAGGAACCTGAACCCCTCCCTCCTGCACCATCCCCGCAGCCACGAGTTCAAACATTCCCTCTCTCTATTCTTCTCCAAACTATCCCTTGGCACAGGCAAGAGTCCAGAGATAACCACTCTGCCAGTTTTGGCCCTAAGCTTCCACCCCAACTCCATAAATTTTCTGTTTAATATCCCCTTCCCTTTTCCTACCTATATCATGTGTCCCTACATGAACTATGACTTGGGGTTGACTCCCCTCTCCCTTAAGAATCTTAAAAACCCTATCTGTGACATCCTGGACTCCAGCACCTGGGAGGCAACACACCAGCCCTGAGTCACTTTTATTCCACTTACTCTCCTATCTGTCCCTCTAACTATGGAGTCTCCAATTACTAGGCCCAATCTCTTATTCTCCCTACCCACCTGAGCATTCTCAGCAGGCTCACCCCCAGCGACCTGCTCCCTTTGGTCATCTCCAGTTGATTCTTCCTCAACTGTAGCCTCCAAGACAGAAAATTTGTTTCGGAGGGGAACAGCCCCAGGGGATTGTCTACCCGATTGCTTCTTACCCCTCCTCCTAATAGTTACCCACGACTCACTTTTAGGAGTGACTATCTCTTTGTCACTCCTGCCAATATCCTCCTCAACCTCTCGGATTATCCTGAGTTCCTCTAATTCCAGCTCCAGCTCCTTAACACGATCCTCAAGGAGCTGCAAATAATAACCAACAAATAATTCTTTCTTCCAAAATGAACACTCTCATATTTTCCCGCATTGAATTCCATTTACTAATTTTCTGTTCTCTCAAGTAACCTGTTAATATCTTCCCATAAAATATTTATATATTATGTTCCTTTCTCCAAATCATGAACATATATTGTGATGAGCTATGGTCCTGGACTGATTATTATGGTACTCCACTTTTTACTGCCCTCCAACCTGAGGAAGATCCTCATCACTTCTGGCTGTTCCCTGTTATTTTGCTGATCCTTTATCTATGCCAGAGCATTGCCTCCAATAGCATGAGCTTCTATCTTGTGTAGGATCCTTTTGTGTGGCACCTTATCAAATGAAAATCCAAATATACAACATCAACTGGTTCCCCTCTATCTACTCCGGTTATTACCTCCTCAAAGAACTCTACTAAATTTGTCAGACATGATTTCCCTCCGTGAAATCATACTGTCTCTGCTCGACCAGACCATGACTTTCCAAATGCATTGCTATTCACTCTTTATCAATTATTTCTAATATTTTTACAATAACTGAAATGAGACTAACTGGCCTGTAGTTTCCTGCATTTTGCTTCCTTTTCCTTTTGAACAGTGATACCACATTGGCAGCTTTTCCAATCCATTGGCACGGTTCCAGGATCCTAGGATTTTTGAAAACCATAGGGATTAACTCTCCATAGAACATTACAGCGCAGTACAGGTCCTTTGGCCCTTGATGTTGCGCTGACCTGTGAAAACAATCTAAAGCTATCTAACCTACACGATTCCAATATCATCCATATGTTTATTCAATGACCATTTAAATGCTCAGTAACTATGCCAACAAAGTGGTTTTCTGGAATGGTCACAGAAAGAAAGCTTAATAATTCGATTAAGATCAAAGACTTGTCTCAATAAAAAATAATATTAGTGGAGCTTGAGAACCTCCCTTTGGCATCAGTGGATGGAAGTCTTGTCAACTTCACAAAAAGTACAGTTTGTGTCAATTTAGATGCAAACAGTAGCTTTAGGCAGTACCTTCTGAGAAAGAACACAGACTTAACCACTTCTATAAGCATCATCCCCTCAATATTTTTTAACAGGCTCGTTTTTGGAATTGCTTCTGCATTAGAGATATTCTGAAGAACAATGGGTGAAATCTTGAGTGCAATAGTGGTGCATGCTCAAAATCCAGAGTGTTTTGAAAAGCCTGATTCTTGCTGGCAAGATTCACAATGTTACAACAATCTCGTAGACAGTGATGCAGAACACACTGTGGAACTTTGTGAACTTCATTTTAACGTTGCAAGGAGCAGTCAAGCTGGATATTGAGCCTGCATCGAACAATCAACTAGCACCAACGTAACATCGCACCAGTGCCATTTACGCCAGCTCTACATAAATGTGAACCTGGCACCTTCGCCTCGAAGGAGGATATCAGAGGTGAGTGATTAGGCAACCATTTCTCCTCAGCCTGTCCAACGCTCACGCAGCAAGGATACTGAGCTCACAGGGCCAGGGGAATCATTCTTGCCATACAGCGGGGAGAGGAAGGGGAAGTGGGTAGGTCAGATGCCATGAGAAAACGGAGGCTCAGCCCTATTCATTCTTGTGCTTTACAGGAGAAATAATATGGGGATGTGGGTGACCGGGCACCAATTATTGGCTGCGGGATCTTAGTCCTGCCATTGTCAACAGGGTTTCCCACTGAACGCATCCCAGCCCCCCATACTTGGGAAATGCTTGGCAGGAACATGAGATCCCAGTGGCATGAACAGAAGAAAAATCCCAGAGTATGGGTCATGGGTTAGGATGTGTTCACGTCAGGCTGACGGGGGTGGTGGGGGAGGCAAGAATGTGAGGTGTCAGGCCAGGTGTGCCAGGGTGATTGGACACCAGGTCCAAGTCTTGTGTGGGGCTATAGTGCAGGCCACTGAGGCAGTGGGGAACCTTTGCAGGAGGTGTTGGGGTATGAGGAATAGCATATACTGGACGAAGGGAAAAGTCATGTTAGGGTTCTGAGATTGCGGGGAGGGGAGCGGGGGAAGTTGGATGGGCAGGGGAAACCAATAACTGTTGGTCTGGGTGTTTAGAATTGTTTTCCAAAAGTTTTAAATCTTACTTTGTAACTATTAGTGTACTTCTCATAAAGCCATCTAAAGGTTGAGTATTTTTAAATGGTTCCCAGTGCAGGGCAATTAGCCAGAGGAAGCTAACGCTTCTGGGCAATTGCCACGCAATGCTTTTCTGGGACATTCCAAGTGGGATACTCCAGTGTGTCATTTTGTGGTACCCTTCAAATCTGTGGAACTCAGACATTACAGTTCTATCAATGCAAAATCATGTCTTTGGAAAACATACCAGCAACTTTGCATTGATTGACAAATAAGGCGTTTGAAGGATTGTGCCTCTGTGTGGTATATTGTTTTCACTTGTTGTATTTGGCTAAACTTGGGAGCAACATTTACGTTTCTTGATCAATGGAAAGAGCCAATGTGATCATAAATGGACAAAAGTGAACTTGCCAAAACAGAATTAAATGATATGGGGCACAGTGTGGGACAAGGCCAAGAGAAGCAAGGCTTTCTTTGGCCTTCTTGTGCCTAAAATGAGAAATGTTTGTGGTATTCAGTCGACCTTTGCTTTTTTGTTCCCATGAAATTGGGAATGGGAACATACTTTTAATAGGATTCCATTTGCTAGGATACAGCCACGGGCAGCATTGGTTTGGGTAACACTGCTGCAGTTCATGTACAACAACAGTTGAGGAAGGCTCTGAGCAATATGTCAGTGAAGATCTTGCCTGGCTGTTCCTTCAATGTCCCATTCCCCCTTTCTGTGTTCCTGACATGCCCAATCATATTTTTAAAGGGAGGCCCTCCTCTATTTGAGGTGGGAATTGTTGATTCCCAATTGATGAAGAAACTGAGAACCAAACATTATTCACATAACGGGTGATGCGGCTTACAGAGTACAATGCCCAGATAAATAAGACCCAGTCAAATTCCATTGTTCAGTTGAGGACATAAATGAGACTTCTGGCAAAATACCTAAAGATGTATAAAGAGCTTCAGAGCTTTCCCTTTGTTATTGTCCAGGATGGGCAGAAAGGTTGTACGTTGGTCCCTGCTTTTGTTAATTGTGATACGTCCTCACAACGAGAGGTGTGTGATTGCACAAAGTTGAGGGTCCTGTAATTTCTTGTAACTGCAGCCAACTTGCGATTCATGGGACCTGTAGTAACCATCCTTTCATTCAACAAGGCTTTTTATGAAATTAGCAAGAGAGTAAGGTTTTATTTCAGTGGTTTATGATCTCTTTCATGACTTAGGGAAACAATACAAGTTTTAGCTAGATTATAACCTGGATATTTTAAGAGTACGGACACCTTTCTGTCGCAATGTACCTCTCCATTAAAGAGTATAAGGAAGTGGGTTTTCAGATTTAGATTGTATGAAACAATCTAATTTCTAAATGAAATGCAGGTTTATTAAGTAACCAAATATGCAATTTACTTTTCAAGGAAATTTAACTGCAATATCAACAGTTCTAGTAAAGGCAAGTATACTCTTGCTTCTAATAGAGAGTTTAGACCTTATTAATGTTACAGAAAGAATTTTAAGCTATCCATCGATATTTAAATTAGCATTTAACTTAAGTATTGAGCAGAAAGTTTAGCAAGATACCTCCATCCCAATCAAGGGGAGAACTATCATCGCTACATTGCGGCAGTATACATTTATCTTGAGACATGTGTGAATGAATCAAATGGCTGTGTTGTCATGTTGTCAACCCCACCCCCTCCCCCCATCATAAGTTCTCCATCCTGATTTGCTACCTTAATTATCACACTAACTGTGGCAGATCCCTCCCAAGGAATTGGCATGCAGACCATGCTTTTCACCTGACTGTGTACAAAACTGTTATCCTTGAATGGCTGAACCTGTGGTATGTCCTGATACATGAATCACCTGATAATCATCTCTGTCTGCTGATGGAGAATGTCTTCTCAAAGTCATCCATGTTTCCTCTGAGATTAGTAAAACCTGCCTGTTCCCAGAACGCCCAATTCTGGTTGTAACAGTCACCATAAGTACAAAGTAACTTGGCTTTAATAGGGTCTGCCTGTTTTAAAGCACGCCATAACACTCCTGCTTTAGCGTACTGTGTTCTCTGCTGACCAACAGGTACGGCTATTAATTCCTGCAGGTAAAAAGAAGAAAGAATACCTGTGAATATATTGTTTAGGTATATGAACTAAGATTTATGGGGTTCACTTGTTTGCAATAACCCCTCCAATTGTAAATTATATAAGGCTCTAGAGGCTTAGCCATTTGGAAAGAACGAACACTTTAAATTATGAATTCAGAAAGTTTATTAACCATTAAAAAGGTAACAAGTCAGAAAGATAAAATGCAAAGTATCAATTAACAGTAATTAGCAGTAATTATGAGAAGGAAGCTTAACTTGAATAATTAAACAGATTTTTCTCTCCACCCTTCTCAGACCAAGTCATGAAGTGACAACATCAGAAACAGCTTTCAGCATATCACTCTCTTCCCAGCTCTTTACTTCTCTGCGTCTGTCACTGCCTCTCTCTCCCTTTTGCTATATATGTCTTTCTCCTTGCATCTCTCACTCCATCTTTCTCTAACTGACTGCCACAGCTCTCCCTCTCTTCCTTTCTGACCACCCTTACCCAAAGGGTAAGGAGATTCAGAGGGGATTTGAGAAAATCTTTTTCACTCTGAGGATGGTGGGAATCTGGGCAGGTAATGGGGGCCAGGAAGCTTACAACTTTTTTAAAAAAAAGTTTGTATTAGCTTATGAAGTATAACATTCAAGAATATTGGACCAGTGCAGGAAAATGTGATTAGCGCACCTTTACTCATTGGCGATGCAGATTCGATGGGCTAAAGGGCATTTTTTTCTGAGCTGTATGAGTATGGGCAGAATTTTCCTGTCCCACCTGCCCTGGAAATCGTAGTGGGCAGAGCTGGGCCATGTGAAGGTCCATTGACCTGAGGCGGGAATCTTCAGTCTTGGAGCGAGTGCTGCTGGAAAATCCCACCCTATGACTCTACTGCAAATAAAAAGTTTAGGCGCACTCAATTTAAGTGAGGTAGCAACCCAGACTCTAGGCTGGTTTATTGCCATGAACACCTCAGGAAGAAGATAAATGTCGACAAGTTGTTGCTTAGACCATGTAAAGCTGCCTGAAGTTAACTGATTAATCAGGCTCCCTAAATTTTGCCAAATACACTCAAAAAATGCAGGATTGAAGACAGTGCAACCAGCACCTGTAACTTGCCACAATGGGTAGAGTGGTCAGAGCATAGCGGAATGCAAAGGGCACCGGCTGGGTGCCAGATTCTCAATCCGTAGAGTCTAATGTATCAGAAAGCTTAATGTTAATTTGTTCCTGAACTGTAAGCATTCTAATAGAGGAGCTGGGCTCTATTGTAGGGTTATCTGCTTTCCCTGTCTCCTCAGCTGGTATGGTGGAATGCTGTAGAGATGCCAGCGTTGGACTGGGGTAAACTCAGTAAAGTTTTACAACACCAATTTTAAATTTACTATCAAATAAATTGGTTGGATTTAAAACATGGTGGAATGCTTGCAGACATGATGCTCACCATCTATATCTGGCCAAGAGTTTATGTCTACTTCCTAGTTATCTAGGTTACATTAGAATTGGATGGAGATGATTTTAAACCTACCCACGCTGGTGGGAACTGGGTTAAACTGCTCACCCAAAGTGGGTGGGATCCTCATTAACATACACGGACTGAGCTCCAGTGACATCGTTGGGCTCCGACTGCGCTGCCAACTCTGTCCTGGTCTCCAGACTCAAAATCTACAGAAATCAACCAGTTTCCAAATCCCCTCACCACTCACCCAAAATTCATCTGGAGTTAAAATCAGGCCCATGCTAATTTTCTTACAGCTTTAAACAAGTTTATATACTTTATAAAGAATTATTGTGACTGTCCAATAGAATCAATTATCTTGCATTCCCCAAATTCTTAGGTAATATTGTCCTTTTAGCACTCAGTAAAAGCTCTAAGGATTAGGAAATAAATGCTATTTGTTTAGTTTACCAATATGGTTAATGCACCTGAATGAAACACGGGGATTTTTAATAATTACAATAAATGATTACTTAAAAGTTAAACACGAGCAAATATGCATTGGAATGACGGAGCCGTTAAAATATAAATAAAAATGTAGCTGATTAAACCTGTTTATAAATCAGGACCTTCAGTGCACTTTCCAAAGTATGTTTACCTTTAGTTGGGACAGTTGTTGTCAGCCTTGAAGGAAAGGCGCAATTCACAAACAGCACTTACATAATCTTCATTATCAGAATCAAAATGATTTTTAAACAACTCTCGGTCTACAGTCTTTTTCCACCCAATTGCCCCAGGAATCCATGAACTCGAAGGGCCTCACTGTCTCTCGGATTCAGGCGAAGGCGTCTTGCTGCTATTGCCTCCAGGTTTTCTCGACACCTTCTCTGTTCAGTTGAGTTATAATTGACTTTCATTCCTTCCAGAAAATAGACGATGGCGTTTGATTCTGATTTCATGTGATTGAGTTCGAATAACCCAGCCTGTAAACATATTGCCTGTTTATTCTCTGGACGTATACCCTCCAGTGTCAGGAGATGGTTGTAGATCTCCTTTGCTTTGCGATATTCTTTATTTAATGAGCAGATTCCTGCAAAATCCAGGTGTGATTTAATAGCTGTTAATGGTCGCTTTTCAAAAGCTTTTTGAAAATGAAACTTGCATCGTTCAATCAATTCAGCTCTTTGTTGAGGAGCAGCATTGCAAGGTCCTTTACTGCCCGGAGAATTCATCAGTTTATACAATTTGGTTCTGTAACACGCACCTATTTGGTGGTGTAAGAAAGTAGAGTTTGGAGTAATTTCTAATCCTTTCTTCAACAATTCCACAGCTTTTCCCACATCTCCTTTTGTTCTGTAAAACTTTGCAGCATAGCGAAGCACATATGGAAGGTCAGGGGATTTCTGCAATGCTTTCTCAATGAATTTCTGTGCTTCTTCCTTCTGATTGAACTGTTGTAGTTTTAGAGCCAGCAGCACTATGGCTACAGTGTGATCTGGATCAAGCTCCAGCACACGTCTCAACTGCTTCATTGCTTCACTTGGCCCACGACTCTCTGGGGTACCAGAAAACCATTCCAGACGAAACAGAACAGTTGCGTATCCAATAATGTATTCTGTGTTATCTGGATCTTCCTTCAGAGCCTTTTTAAAACATTCCATTGCCTCTTCATAATATTGAGCAGTAGAGCTCAGCAGTGCCCAACCCTTCTCCCCGTACACTTCAGGTATCATTGCTGTATACCGAGAGGCATTAGGAAATTGTTGACAGATCCTCTCCAGTTTGTCGAGGTAGGACTGAGCCTCTGTCAGTTCTCCCATGTGATAATTGATCCAGGCACGGTTTCCATAGGTGACGATGATTCTTTTTTCAAATCCATCTTCATGATTCTCCCTCAGAATCTTTTCAGCTTCCTGTAAGTTTTGAATCGCCTCCTCACAGTTTCCTTGCAGGCAGTTTACAAAAGCGAGTTGGTTGTAAGATGTGGCTCGATATTCCACATCAAGCTGTATTGAATCTTCTAATCTTTGCTTCATATCATCCAAGTCAATGTTTTCTTTCTGTGGCGTCCACGTGAAGTGACATTGAAGCTGATCGAGCTTCACTCTCAACAAATCCTCCTGTCTGTTACTGTAAGGGAAAAAAAAACAACTTTTGCTTTCTCATGATTCATTGATGGTGGCCGTTGTGTTAGATCTTGGTCTTTTAGTCACTGCTCAGTTGCACCACAATCCCTTCCTTCACAATGATGTGAACAACAATGTCTGTTGCATTTGTCCTGTTCATCTCCTTGCTATTCTTGCATTCTAATCTGCAAGAGGAGCATGCTGACTACATTTTGAATGTTAATTCTAAAACACAAATCCTTTCATTCCTAGTCAGATAGGGAGCTGCTTGTTGATGGCTAAAGACCAGGAAGTCTGTTTTGCAGTCAAAGGTGAGGGGGGACGATTGGGTTTGTGTGTTGGTGGTGGAGAATGGTTACTCTCAGACAAGGGAGAGATTCAGGCCAAGATGCTTTATTATCACCATTTTTTTCTCTACCCATAGAACCCTACAGTGCAGAAAGAGGCCCTTCGGCCCATTGAGTCTGCACCGAACACAATCCCACCCAGGCCCTACCCCGCTATCCCTACATATTATACCCACTAATCCCTCTAACTTACGCATCCCTGGATACTAAGTGGCAATTTCTTAGCATAGCCAATCAACCTAACCCGCACATCTTTGGACTGGGAGGAAACCAGAGTAACCGGAGGGAACTCGTGCAGACACGAGAAGAACATGCAAACTCCACACAGACAAGTCAGCATTTCTCTAACTCTGTTTCCAAACGTTGTCCCCTTCTCACCCCCTTATCGGCACCATCAGCTGCCAAATTGTGCCAAAGGGTAGTGCTGGGAACATTGTCAGACCATATCACTATAAGGAGGATGTGGCTGCAGAAGAGATTTACGAGGATGCTGCCTGGTTTGGAGGGTAGGTCTTATGGGGAAAAGTTGAGGGAATTGGGGCTCTCCTCATTGGAGCGGAGGAGGATGAGAGGCGACTTAATTGAGGTTTATAAGATGATGAGGGGGATTGGTAGAGTGGATGTGCAGAGGCTATTTCCTCCGATGGATGTAGCTGTTACTAGGGGGCATAACTATAAGGTTCATGAGAAATATAGGAGGGATGTCCGAGGTAGATTCTTTACTTGGAGAGTGGTTGGGATGTGGAATGCACTGTCTGCTATGATAGTGGAGTCGAACACTTTAGGAACTTTCAAGGGGTTATTAGATAGGCACATGGAGCACACCAGAATGATAGGAAGTGGGATAGTTTGATCTTGGGTTCAGACACAGCTCGGCACAATATCGAGGACTGAAGGGGCTGTACTGTGCTGCACTGTTCTGTGTTCTATATCACTCTCCCCCAGGGACTATATTTACCTTTATGACTGGTAGAAACCCCCTTAACATTGTGCGAGTGTCCGCTCACTATCTAGTGCTGGGAAGTCCCGGAGACGGTGCTCGCTAATGACATGCTAATGTATTAAAATGAACTTTCCACAGTCTCGCGGCGAGGTTCACGCCACTCCAGGGTGAGAGGCTGGGAAAATAGCAACTCGGAAACTCACTGGCATGAATCGCACTCTCTGGATTGTGAACAGGTGCAGTCATTCCCACAGTTGGAGAGTTCGAGTTCAAACTCACCCCCTCAGTCTCCATTTCAGCAAGTACTTTCCCTTCTCTTATCCACTTTAAGCTGCAACTCTGTTGTTCCATTCCAAACTCCGTTCCCTCCTTTCCATTTCAATTCAGGCTGTACTCTCACTTTGATTTTCGATTTGTGTTGTACGTATGTGAGAATCATAACTTTACTTTAGTTAACCTCTCCTAAATTACTCGGAAACAGAACCTTCCTCCTTGAAAGTCTACATATAACTTGAGGACACTTACTGGATGTTTAACGACGTCTGAATAGAAATATATTCAATTTTAGTTATTAACCAATATACATTTTAAAAAAAGATCTACATATTGCATTATGTTTTCTTAGAGTCTCGATTAGTGACACACCCACTCACTGTGGATAAATAATTCCAGTTCTTTGCATTTTAACTGCTTTGAAAACTATGCGAGTTTCTTCCTCAGAACAAGCTCCGTGTTCAGTTGTCTACACATCGGTGTCAATACTCAAACAATTCTGACGATCTTTACCTCATAATGTTGATGAGATGGGGAATGGGTCGAATTCCTGTTTCAGCTACAACTCTACTCGTAATGGTGAATTGTTGGAGATTGTGAGTGTTGGGTGTGTTATTTATTTGTGTCATAAACTACACGTGATCATTTTCCAATTGGGAATCGAAACTAAATCGGTGAAATGAAAATCAAAAACGAATTATTGACCAGAAACGAAAGTAGACACCATTGTTTGTATTCATGCCAGTCTGATGCTAAACTTGTTTGTTACAGATCTAACAATACCAAACATCAGCCAGATAATAGTAATAGATAAATGTTTACAGTTCAAAGTTTATTTTGTTTACAACCCTGCCTCTTCCATCGTCACCTGCCTCATTCTGTTTTTTTTTGCATGACCGAAGTGTTTTTTATATACCGATGTACAGCTGATATAATTGAACCGATCTTAACTCCTGGAATGTCCGTGTCTGCAATCGAAGCTATGCTGGACCTGCATGAATCTCACTACCTGTCCTGACTGGAGACAATACACATCTCTTTAATCTGTGCTTAATGTTCACTCCGCTCCCATTGCCTGTACCTTTAAGACTTGATTACCTGTTGGACTTTAATCAGATGTTATGAGAGGTCTTACTGTGTTTAACCCAGTCCAAGGACGGCATCTTCACATCATGACCTGCATGAGACAGTTGTTACTGAAGATTCAACTGAGAATTCAAAGCGTTTTGGTGTGCCAGATGTATCTGACATATAGTCTGGATAGAAGCAAACCTAGATCACAATCTACAAACCAAACTATTGAAGCAGCAACAGATCCAGAACAATTCCAGCAATAGCTCTTTTCTTTTATACTGCAGCCCACTTGAAATAAAAGCCAGCATCCTGTTTACCTTCCCTATCACTTCCTACACCTATATGCTTGCTTTCTGGGTTTCATGAATCTCCAAGTCCATTGGTGCTACAGCTTTCTGCAGTCTCTCACCATTTAAATAATACCACCTTCTCCTTCTTTCTTCTGAAATGAACATTCGCATTTTCCCGCATTGAATTCCATTCGTGTGTGCATGGGTTCACTTTGAGTGCTCTAGGTTTCTTCCCACCATCCAAAATACGTATTGGTTAGGTGTATAATTTCTCCCCCAATGGACCTGGACTGGCACCGAAGTGTGGCGACGTGGAGATTTTCACGCTAACTTTATTGCAGTGTTAGTGTAAACCTAACTACGACTCGAACAAATAAGCTTTAAATTTTAATGGTGCCACTTGTTTGGATAACTATGATCCAGAGGAACCTCGTGTAGAGTTATTAAGCTGTGATTTATACCAACTGGTATTAAATAGCTTTCTCAGGGAATAAGCACATTTTTCTGCCCACTCATTTAACCTATCAATATTTACTAATTGAATTTAATATTGTAGTCTATTTTTAACATTAGACTAACTGGATTAACAGGTAGTTTCCTGCATTTTGTCTCCTTTTTATAAACAAGGGCACTGCTTTGGCAGATTTCCAATCCTTTGGCACTGATGCAGAATGCAAGGATTTTTGGAGAATGACTACCAATGCATCCACAATCTCTGTAGCTACCCTTTTTAAGATCCTGGGGTGAAAATGATCAGATCCAGGGGATTTGTCAGTGGCATAGTGGTTAGCACAGCTACTTCATGACGTCAGGGACCCAGGTTTCATTCCTAACTTGAGTCACTGCCTGTTTGGAGCCTCCACTTTCTCCCTGTGTCTGCATGGGTTTCCTCTGGGTGCTCTGATTTCCTCCAATGGTCTGAAAGACGCACTGGTTAGGTCATACTAAATTCTCCCATAATGTACCCGAACAGTCAGCAGTGTGGGGCGCCCAGAAACTTCATTGCAGTGTTAATGTAAGCATTTTTGTGACACTAATAAATAAGCTTTAAACTTTTGAAACTTTGTCAGCTTTTAATCCCGTTAGTTCGCCTTAAACTAATTCTCTGGTGATGGTGACTGTATGCAATTTCTCCCCCTTTTTAAAATTATTTCTGGACTGTTTGTAGTACCTCCACAGTAAGGACAGATGCAAAATATCCATTTAACTCCTCTGTCATTTCCTTGTTCCCCATAAATACTCCCCAGTTTTATTTTGTAAGGGTCCAGCAATTTATTTTACTTCTCTCTCCTTATAATGTACTTTGAAACATTCTTATTATCTGTTTTTATATTTTTTGCCAGCTTGCCCTTTAGTTTGGTTCCTCCTTCCCGTTGATTTTCCAGTCCTCCTTTGCTGCAATCTGAATTGATTCTTTCCATTACTACTTCTGAACTTAGTCTTCCCATCTACCACTAAACTTAGCCACCTTATATGTTTCTACTTTTAGCTTAATACTGTCCTGAACTTCCTTCAGTTACCCATGGTTGCTTCATTGTTCCCTTAGAGTCTTTCCTCTTCATTGGAATGTATTTTTGCTGGGAGTCATGAGTATCTCCCTAAATGTCTGCCACTGTCCTCTATTGTCCTACCTACTATTCCAAACAACCAGTCCACTTTAAGCAATTCTATCCTCATATCTTCATAATTCTCCTTGCTTAAGTTCAACGCTAGTATTTCAGTCCCAATTTTTTTCACATTCAAGCTGAGATTTCATGTAAAGTAGCTGTAGTTTTCAGGTAGGTGTGGATCTAGTGAATGGTGGTTTCTAAGTACATCCTGTAGGCACCCCAGTTACTCTTCAGCAGATTCTCAGAGAGATTTTGGCTTTGCATTTATGGAGAGCAGTTCAAGACTGATGAGAGTGAAGTTGGCCAATGTGCGGAGTGGGGGAAGATGGGAGCACTTGTTGTGAGTAGTTCAGCTGTCCGCCATTGCGACGGTGAAGCAAAGGTCAGATGAGTAATCCTCTCTCCAGCTAACAGAATGGAATGTGATAGAATGCTTTGGAGCATACACAAAATTTAGCTCATATACTAGGACCCAGTCTGACAGTTGTCCTTCGCTGGTGCTGTTGTTGAGGTGCCTCTACGTGTGAAGTTGGTGGTTGAAGTTGCCAATGTTGAGTGTGATGCAGGTAGTTTTACGGCGTTGGGCTATGGGTCATTTGGTGGTGTGTAGACAGCTACGACATGTTAGCATACCTACTTTGATAAAGTTGAATGGGGACGTCTAATTTTAGTTCTTTTGCATCATGGTATAGGGAGCAAGGCCATATGTCTTGTTATCCCTGTTTGCAACAGGTTGGTACCTGGGAATGTAGTCTCGATGCCGGGGTGATCCCTAAGCTGGGTTTCCTGTACTGTGACTATGTCTACGTTCCTGTCGGAAAGCTCCTTTGTGAATAGTTTGTGTTTTGCCCAGGAAAGGCAATCAATATTGAGCTTGTACAGCTTTTAGGTAGAAAATGAACAATATATCATTTCCTGTTGGACAGGCTGTGTTGCTAACTCCAACACCCATGAATATTAGAAGGGATATTTATACTGTCAGAAGTGGCTCCTTTTGAATGAAACATTAAGATCTGAGGGGGGGGGGGGCTATAGACAAGATGGATATGATAGATTGTCAGGAGTATGTAAGGTGCAAAATTGAGATTGCTATCAGAATAGCCATGATTTTAATAAATTGCAAAACAGGCTTGGAGAGGCTGAATGGCCTTCCCCTACTCCTTGATTGTAAGTTTGTATTTAACCAAGGCTCTGATGCATTTATATGATCCCATGCTGCTGTTTTCTGAAGGGCAAGTTTAGACCAAGAGTAAAGATTGGATTATTGAAGATGAATAACCTTTATTTGGAAGTGATTCCTATAGTATGGGAACCATTAATGTCTTTTCTCTTTCACCTTTAATTCAGCATACTTAGCCGTTTGGTCATTGCTGCCATATTTAAAAGCTTCCTCTGGAAGCCCGCTCCCACAACCCTCATCCCAACTGCCAAACCAACCCCAGTGTTAAAATCCTACTGAATTCTCATGAACATTGAAACCATGATGCATATTTTCAAAATGTGCAGGTACCAGCGTTGGACTGGGGTAAACACACGTTAACACCAAGTTTAAGTCCAATAGCTTTATTTGGTAGCAAACGCCGCTAGCTTTCGGAGCGCTTGCTGCCCCTTTGTCAGGTGAATGGGAATTCCGATTACAAACAGGACATATAAAGACATAAGCTCAATTTACAAAATAATGGTTGGAATGTGAGTCTCTACAGGAATCAAACCTTGAAGGTATAGACAATGTGAGTGGAGAGAGCGTTAGGCTCGATCAAAGAGATGTGTATTGTCTCCAGACAGAACTATTAGTGAGATTTTGCAAGTCCAGGCAAGTCGTGGGGGTTACAGATAGTATGACATGAATCCAAGATCCCAGTTGAGCCATCCTCATGTGTGCGGAACTTGGCTATCAGTCTCTGCTCAGTGACTGTGCTGTCATGTGTCGTGAAGGCTGTCTTATCCAAAACACTTATCCAAAGATCAGAGGCCGAATGCCCATGACTACTGAAGTGTTCCCCAGCAGGAAGAGAATACTGTTGCCTGGTGATTGTTGAGCAGTGTTCATTTATCCATTGTCACAGCGTTTGCACTGTCTCCCCACTGTACCATGTTCCAGGACATCCTTTCCTGCAGCGTATCAGGTAGACAGCATTGGCCGAGTTGCAAGAGTACGTACCGTGTACCTGATGGATGATGCCCTCACGTGAGATGATGGCATCCATGTTGATGATCCAGCACATCTTGCAAAGGTTGCTGTGGCAGGGTTGTATGATGTTGTGGTTACTGTTCTCCTGAAGGCTGGGTAGTTTGCTACAGACAATGATCTGTTTGAGGTTGTGCGAAGTGAGGGTTTGGGGATGGCCTTGATGAGTTGTTTAACTTCATCAATGACGTGTTGAAGGTTCTGGAGAAGATGTCATGCTTCTCCACTCCGGGGAAGTACTGGACAACGAAGGGTATTCTGTCCACCATGTCCTGTGTTTTTCTTCTGAGAAAGTCATTGCAGTTTTTCGCTGTGGCGCGTCAAAACTGTCGATCGATAAGTTGACCATCATATCACATCATATCTCGATGAAGGCATCTTTCAGCATCTGGAGGTATCTGTTATGATCCTCATCTAAGCAGATCCTGTGCATACAGAGGGCTTGTCCATAGGGATGGCTTCTTTAACATGTTTGGGGTGAAAGCTGGAAAAGTGAAACATCATGAAGTTATTTGTGAGCTTGTGATACAGTGAAGTGCTGAGGTGATTGACCTTAATAGAGATGCGTGTGTCCAAGAATGCAATCAATTCCAGAAAGTAGTCAATGGTGAATCTGATGTTGGGATGGAACTTGTTGATGTCATCATATAGTTGTTTCAATGATTGTTCATCATGAGTCCAAAGGAAGAAAATGCCATCTAGTGTACAGCATCAGTTGAAGGTCCTGTGCGGTGAAGAGGTCTTGTTCGAACCTATCCATGAAGATATTGACATATTGAGTTGCAAATTTGATCCCCATGGCTGTTCCATGTGTCTGGATGAAGAACTGGTTGATGAAGGCGAAGACATTGTGGTCCAGGATGAAGCAGATGAGTTGTAAAATTGCATCTAGAAACTGGCAGTTGTCGGCGTTGAATACTGAGACAGTTGCAGTAATACCATCATCGTGGGGAATGCTGGTATAGAATGCCAAGACAACATTGTGATGAGGAGTGCTCCTTGTTCAACAGTTCCATGTGTGCTGAGTTTCTGTAGGAAATCCATAGTTTCGCGACAAAAGGATGCCATCAATGTAGCCAGAGAGGTTTTCGCACAGGGTCACATTACTCGATACGACGGGATGGCCAGTATGTTGGCCTTGCGTATCTTTGGGAGGCGGGGAGTACGTGTGATGAGAGCACAGAGGATGCTCTGAAGGTCTGGATCAAAGGTCTTGATCAGAGTGTTGAGTTGATGGATGTGTTCCTTGGTCGGATCTGCAGGTAACTATCTGTAATGTTCCTTGTTGTTCAGTTGTCGGTACATTTCTTTGCAGTAATCTGTTCTGTTCGGTATGATGATGGCCCCTCCTTTTTCTGCTGCTTTGATGACAGTGTTGTATTTGGTCTTGAGAGCGCGGATAGCATTGCGTTGTGCTTTGGTGATGTTCGGGGCTGTCTTGTGAGTGCGGCTAATGAAGCTGGTGTTGACAGCCTCCTGATGGCTTGGGCATACATGTCAAGGCACTTCACAGTATCGCAAACCCGTGGATAACGTTACGATGCTCCATTTCTCTAGCTTCCACCTAAACATGTTAAAGAAGCCATCCCCTACGGACAAGCCCTCCGTATACACAGGATCTGCTCAGATGAGGAGGATTGCAACAGACACCTCCAAACATGACAGATGCCCTGATAGCAACAGGATCAACTCATCGATCGTCAGTTCCGATGCATCTTTAAGACTTGAATAGCAGGTTAGCTATAAAGACTCACATTCTAATCAGTAATCTGTAAACTGTATGTGCCTTTTATGTATTCTGTTTGAGACTAGAACTCTCCATTCACCTGACAAAGGGACAAACCCCGAAAGCTTGTGGGTTTACTATCAAATAAACTGGTTGGACTTCAACATGGTGTTGTGAGAGAGTCATACACAGATGTATTCAGCTTTCATCGGGAGAGTGATTGTCAGCCTCGATGGAAAGGCGTAATTCACAAAGAGCACTTAGCTATGTTTCATTGTCAGGATCAAACTCCAAAGCCTTTTCAAAGCATTTAATAGCTTCACACCTCTCCCCATCCAGCTGGTGCAGGAACCCGTGAACACCAAGGGCCTTGCTTTCTCTCGGATTCTTGTGAAGGGGTCTTGCTGCTATCATTTCCAAGTTTTCTCGACATTTTTTCTATCAGTGTGCCTGTTTTCTTTTAGTGCAGATGCATAGATTCTATTGCCTTGTAGCGCAGACTTCCAGGGGCTGCCCCCTGTTAGTTCCCTCCTTCAGGATGGAAGCCCGACTGTATCTGCTCTTAAATTACAAAATTGGTAGCTAGGGGCCTTATTTCTACCCCCCCCGCCCCCGCTCCGCCCACCTTGGAGCCCTATAATCTCTGACAAGGTGGCTCCATAATTACAGTATGTATTCTTTTGTTTAGTTCCTCCACTCTTTGCACTAACGTTTTCCTGGTTTATTCATGGGTATGTTTTCCCATCTGCTCCGTCTTTAATTCTAGATGGCCAGAGTTTAACTCGGGCAGTGGGATTATTTAGTGTTCCTCCTCTCATTATTGGAGCAAGATCGCAGATCTCTTCCTCGGAATCAAAGTTGCCCTCAGGTGCTGTGGGTCATGCTGCTGGGTAGGGAGGTAAGGTTCCCCGGTAGTGGTCTTCTAGCACTTGGTTTCGCTTTTCTAACTCTCTAATAGTGATTCCGATGTTTTAATTCCCTCCTTGTCATCAGCCCATTTTTTTTTTACTCGAGACTAAGACCTGTTCAATTAATCTGGTCAATTGGTGAACTAAGGGAACTCTGATTTTCTTAGTTCTATCCTTTTTTTCCCCTTTCTAACCATTGCTGTTGTTGGTCTACTGAATGAGGTGAATCCCACCCCCCTTTCCTCATCTGTTTAATGAATTTATCCTTTTCACTCATACAGTCGTTTATCAGGGGTCCTAGGGGTTCCCGCTATCTTTGTCCTGCCATAATACCGATACGTTTATACTCACTACCTGGACTCTTCTATTCTCCCTTCTCACTGTTCCTTTCCTACATTCCCCTACTCCTTGGTCACTCTTGTCAGAGTCTGATGATGCCTGTTAGGGCTGATCAGGTCTTTCTGTATCACTGCTTTACATGGTGTAATAAGCTCACATCTTTAACCTTACACTATTAAGCCAGCTTTTCCTTCTGAGCTTTTCACTCAGACAGTCTCTTTCTCACATCTGAACATCACATCCCAGCCATCTTTCTCCAACCTCTACACCCATTTCAATATCGTGATGTTCACATGGATGGGGGCAACCCCTCTTAACAATCGGCCTAAGGCTGGGTGTAAAGACAAATGCCTCCTTGTTTGTATATGTTCAGTTAGGAGCTCTTTCATTCTCTCACGCTCTTTCATCACAGATGAACTCCTACTGTACCTACTGTAATTTGATCCACTCTTTTCAGTTCGGTGATCTATTCTGGAGCCAATCAAGTGGACCCGTAAAGAGATCCCGGGTTTCAGCATCAATTGTTGTAGGTAAAATAATACCTCTGAGACCTGTTGTAAGTCAACGTATAGCAAGTCTATTCAAAAGCTTTTGGGAGATACATCTGGTACCTAACAGTGATTCTCTAGGCTTCTCTCTGAACACAAATTAAGAGCATATATTTTATATTCCCCCCAAGCACGTCCACGTTTTCCCATTTTGGCTTGTCCTCCATCTTGTTAACATGGCTGTCATGATGATTTCTTCATGATTATCTCAATTGTCCCACATCTCACATGGTGTGATTAACTGGTAACTAATGTACAGGCCGGCACAAACAAGTTAACTGCATACAAGATAATGGGGCCGATATAACAATTTTACATTCATAGGTGCCTGTATAGCATATAATATATTGGTACATAAACAGTACACAACAGCTATATATGAAAGTGTGCACATAAGCTCCACTAGATTAGACAGAAGTCTATAATAATGAAGACACAAATGCAGATATTAGCATTCCTGAACACAATTAGCTGGGACTATCTTAAACTTGTGTATAACAGTAGGAACAACTGCTTTCTTATTCACGAAAACAAGTCTTACATTACTTTTTACAAATCTCTAAGTATTACAAAGTTCATTAACCCATTCCCTACTGCAGGGTCTGATCGTCTGTCAGCAACTCTTCAGAGCAACAGAATGAAGCAGTTGCTTTATCTGAAGAGGCTGCACTGACTGTTGGCCCTTTCTCCACTGTCAGATATGGAAAGCCTTTCACCCAATGGGCAACTTTCCTGACAAGAGGCAAGAAGTGAGAGATAGGATATCAGAGTGGTTTTATTATACCACTGCAGGCTGGATTGGATATTGTTGTCATGATGTAGAGATGCCAGCATTGGACTGGGGTAAACTCAGTAAAAGGTCTGACAACACCAATTTTAAATCCAACTGATTTATTTGATAGTAAACTTGCTAGCTTTCGGCTTTTGTGCCTTTGTCAGACGAATGGATTGGATTGGACACATTGGATATTATTGTTACAGCGACATTACCATCAGCAGAGTATAATTCACACAGAGTTCACTGAAGCTTACAGTAACCCCAGCTAGAATATTTTCCCATTAACATCGCAAAAACAAATAATGATCCAAACAAAACATACTTTATATTTGGCCATCAGTTTGTACCTATTTCCCAGTTATCTAGGTTACATTAAAATTTGATGGATGTGATTTTAAGTCTACCCACTTGGTAATAACTGGGTTAAACCACTCACCTAAATTGGGCGGATCTTCATTAACATACACAGACTGAGCTCCAGTATCAGAAACATCAATACATTTTCTAAAAATGTATTCAGCTTTCATCGGGAGAGTGATTGTCAGCCTCGATGGAAAGGCGTAATTCACAAAGAGCACTTAGATATGTTTCATTGTCAGGATCAAACTCCAAAGCCTTTTCAAAGCATTTAATAGCTTCACATCTCTCCCCATCCAGCTGGTGCAGGAACCCGTGAACAGCAAGGGCCTTGCTTTCTCTCGGATTCTGGCGAAGACGTCTTGCTGATATCATTTCCAAGTTTTCTCAACATCTTTTCTGTTCTATTGAGTTATAATTGACTTTCATTCCTTCCAGAAAATGGGCGGTGGCATTCGATTCTGATTTCTTAGGATTGAGTTCAAATAACCCAGCCTGTAAACATATTGCCTGTTTATTCTCTGGACGTATACCCTCCAGTGTCAGGAGATGGTTATAGATCTCTTTTGCTTTGTGATATTCTTCATTTAATGAACAGATCTCTGCAAAATCCAGGTGTGCCTTAATAGCTGTTAATGGTCGGTTTTCAAAAGCTTTTTGAAAATGAAACTTGCATAGTTTGATCAGTTCAGCTCTTTGTTGAAGAGCAGCATTGCGAGGACCTCTGCTGTTTAGATATTTTATCAGTTCATACAATTTGTTTCTGTAGCACAGACCTATTTAATGGTGTAAGAAGGTAGAGTTTGGGGTAATTTCTAATCCTTTCTTCAACAGATACAAAGCTTTTTCCACATCTCTTTTCTTTCTGTAAAACTTTGCAGCATAACGAAGCACATATGGAAGGTCAGGGGATTTCTGCAATGCTTTCTCAATGAATTTCTGTGCTTCTTCCTTCTGAAAGAACTGTTGTAGTTTTAGAGCCAGCAGCACCATGGCTACAGTGTGATCTGGATCAAGCTCCAGCACACGTCTCAACTGCTTCATTGCTTCACTTGGCCCACGACTCTCTGGGGTACCAGAAAACCATTCCAGACGAAACAGAACAGTCGCATATCCAAAGTTCCATTCAATATTATCTGGGTCTTGCTCCAGAGCCTTTATAAAACATTCCATTGCCTCTTCATAATATTGACTTGAACAATTCAACAGTGCCCAACCTTTCTCCCCATGTACTTCAGGTATCATTGCTGTATACCGAGAGGCATCAGGAAATTGTTGACAGATCCTTTCCAGTTTGTCGAGGTAGGACTGAGCCTCTGTCAGTTCTCCCATGTGATAATTGATCCAGGCACGGTTTCCATAGGTGATGATGATTCTTTTTTCAAATCCATCTTCATGATTCTCCTTCAGAATCTTTTCAGCTTCCTGTAAGTTTTGAATTGCCTCCTCACGGTTTCCTCGCAGACAGTTTACAAAAGCAAGTTGGTTGTAAGCCCTGGCTCGATATTCCACATCAAGCTGTATTGAATCTTCTAATCTTTGCTTCATATCATCCAAGTCAATGTTTTCTTTCTGTGGTGCCCACGTGAAGTGACATTGAAGCCAATCGAGCTTCACTCTCAACAAATCCTCCTGCCTGTTAGTGTAAGAGAAAGAAAATTCATCAAAACACATCTCCGATCAATTGAATCGTCTTCTCCCTCCATTTGGTTTCTGAAGCTTTCTCCTGATTCTGGACTCAATGAAAATTCTGGTCAGGGACAGGTGCCCTGCACACCACACTGCATAAGGAAATGTGAGGACTGTGCTGCTTCCTCATATTTCCTTCATGGTGGCTATTGTATTAGATCCTGGTCTTTTAGTCACTGCTCAGTTGCACCACAATCCCTTCCATTCACAATGATATGAACAACAATGTCTGTTGCATTTGCCCAGTTCATCTCCCTGCAATTCTTGCATTCTAATCTGCAATAGGAGCATGCTCACTACATGGTGAATGTTAATTCTAAAACACAAATCCTTTTACTCCTAGTCAGATAGGGAGCTGCTTGTTGATGGCTAAAGACCAGGGAGTCTGTTTTGCAGCCAAGGATGAGGGGCCGTTGGGTTTGTGTGGAAAATAGTTGCTCTATTAGCAAAATTAGCAACATCATTTCTCCGGCCATTGTTAGCTTGGGCAGATAACTTTAAATGTTCGCAGAAAGTTTGGGCCATATCATACACAAATCAGATATTTTCTTGCCAGCCTTTATACACTGTGTACCACAACCTTGCATTATCTCTGTCATCTGTACAATTGGTATCTTTGCCTTCTGAATGATACTTAAAAATAAAACAGATTCGTAAAGCAACTAGGATTTGAATTTAAACTTAAAATTAAAAAAACTTGATTACATTTTATAATGTTAAATGAATGCATACAAGATATGGAGTTTTAAAATAATCTCAACATAATTCAAAATAAATTCACCTGGGAAGGAATATCAGCAAATCCTCATTAATTTTCACCCCAGATTGGAATTTGTGAGTATTTTATTGATAGATTTGCTGAGGTTGAATGATCTCTGCTGCTAACTTGACTAAAATAACACTATCGTGAGATAAAGAAACCCAATATTTCCTTGTGATAAATATTAATAATTAGTTCAATTAAGATGATTTTCCCCAGAGAAACCGCCCCATTTTATGTCCAGAACTTATGAGAAACTGCCAAAAAAAGTCAAGGGGGCAAGATTCACGCCTTCAGACAGGCAGCAGAGTCCCAACATGCCAGCAAAACCCGCTGCTTCAAGACCTGAGTAAAGCTCCCTCCCAGCCCATCAAGGAGATCTCAGAAGCCCCTGCTGTCCACCCCCGATCAGAGTCAGCATTTCTCTATTCCCGCCCATGAATCTGCCAAGGGTCAGTTCTGTGGCAGTGCTGGGACATTATTAGGCTATATCACTCTCCCTTTGGAGCCCTATTTACCTTTATGACTGGGAGAGACCCCCACGACATCATGCGGGCACCCATTATATATCCAATGGGGGGGGGGGGATGCCCCCAGTGAGAGTGCTCTCTAATGACGTGCTAATGTATTAAAATTAGCTTTCTGCATTCTTGCGATGCGTTTCACGCCCCTCCACTGGCGAGGGGCCAGGAAGATCGGAACTCAGAGACTCACCGACGCTTTCTGGACTTTGAGCTTGTACAGACGAAGAGTGCAAGCTCAAAATCACCCACGCAGTCTTAAATTGCAACAAGTACTTTTCCTTCGCTTACCCACTTTACACTGCAACTCTGCTGTTACATTCCAAACTGTGTTCACTCCTTTTCACCCCAGTTCGCATTATACTCTCACTTTGATTTAGGATTCAGATCGCCATAGTTTCATTATGCACACTTCTTGAAAATCATCATTGCACTTGAGTAAACTCTTTTTACGTTACCCTGAGATTGAACCTCCCTTCTTTAAAGGCTAAGAAAGTAAAGTATATTTATTAATAGGCTTACATTCACACTGTAATGAAGATATAATGAAAATCCCCTAGTTGCCACACTTCAGCACCTGTTCAAGTACACTGAGGGAAATTTTAACATATAAATGCAGCTAACTAGCACAGCTTTGGACTGTGCGAGGAAACTGGAGCACCCAGAGGAAACCCACACACCATGAGGAGAATGTCACAGACAATGACCAAAGCTGGGAATTGAACCCAGGTCACTGGTGCTGTGAGGCAGCTGTGTTAACCCTATGCCACAAGTCTATGCTAACTGGATGTGATTATAAAAAAAGGTGTAACTTCTTATGTTTAACCAATTCTGATTTAAAATTAAATTTCTTTTGAATTATGAACCAGTATAAATATTAAAAGATCTATTGCATTGCATTTGTCAATAATCACCAGTCTCAATTAGCGACATACCTTCTCACCGTGAATAAATAACCCCAGTTCTTTGTATCTTAACTGCTTTGAAAACGATACAAGTTTCTTCCTCAAAACAAGTTGTCTACATCATTGTCTATGCATCAGTACAAAAGCAATTCCTAAAAATTCCTACAAATACTAAAGCAATTGCGATGAGCTTTACCTCATAATATTTATCCGATGGAAAATAGAGCGAATTCCTGTTTCAGCTACAATTCTATTTGTAATGATGAGTTGATCAAGGGTGTGTTATGTTCTTTAGCTCATTTACATCCAATCACAACTAATTTATGTCTGAAAATACATTTTCCATCCAAACAAGGAAAATGAAAATGAAACTGAATATCACTGTTTCCATTCACGGAAGAGTGACATTTAGTATGTTTTGGCACCTATTCCAAGGAGTCAATTCAGTTCGTAGCTCCCTTGTAGAGTGATATTAATTTTGTTTTGACACCAATCTCCAGGGAGCTACTTGAGTTTATAGCTCAATATTCCCCATCCTCTTTGTTGATTTCAATTCTGTCTCCTTACTCAGCCACCTTCTGCGCTCTTTTGAATACAGTTGTTTTGTTTGCTTCAATGGAGAGCACTAGGTGTGAATCAAAGCAATGCCTTGTGACACCATCTCACTCATGCTTGAGGTTGTCCGCTCCATCCTTTCCTCCATCATTCTCCATGTGTTTGGGAAGTTTATCACATCGTACATTGTCTGCTGTTCCTCAGTTAATAGCTTTGTCACCAAAAGCTCCAGGGCCGCAGGGCAATGACTTCCTGATCACAGAACTATAAAAACCCTACAGTGTGGAAAGAGGCCATCTGGCCCATGGAGTCTGCATCAACTAGAATCCCATCCCGGCTCTACCTAATATCCCTACACATTTACTCACTAAATCCCTCTAAGCTATGCATCTCAGGACACTAAGGGGCAATTTTAGCATGGCCAATCAATCCAACCCTCACATCTTTGGACTGATGTGCCATTCATTTCACTAACTTTAAACTCCCACTCACTCTCAGACAACAGACACTCCTCCATTCTTGCTGCTATAAGATTTTTTTAATTTTTAACTCATTTTATACCTTTTAGCCTGCGCCCCCCCTTCCCCCCCAAACTCCATTCCTTTTTCTCTTACTAAGATGGCAAGGGTCTTTAGAAAATAGCTTCCTTCGTTCTGTTCAGGTTTCTCTGTGTTGGCCACTGTAACACATGGAAGCTCTGATGAGGAGCTCATGATGTTACCATTTGAGCTCATTTAAGTTAGTTGCTTCCCAAAAAGAACCCCAGAAAATATTGGAAATTCCCAGTAGGGAAGGTGGCATTGGTGGACAGAGAAGCAGGATTACTGGGTTGGGTTGATGAGCTATCATCAGAACTGGAACAAGTTAGAAATTGAATAGGTTTTGAGAAGTAACAGAGGCAGGGGGAACGGCGGCAGTAGCAGAGCCATAAAAACAAAATCTGTCCCAGGGTGGAGTGTTGGAGAAACTAAATGGCTAAAAGGATCCCAATGAAAGGCAAAAAGAGGGTACGAGTGGAGAGGAAGTGAAAACAGAAGTAGAGAATCATCACCAACATGAATCTATTGAGCTAAATGGCCTGTTTGGTTGCTGTAATTACTTCGTGATACTTAATGTTGTTAAATTGTCATCTGAAAACTATGGCAGTGATGGCTAAGATCTGAAAGTGATGGATTTTATAGCCTCCCTCATTCCCAAACTGTAAAATCCTGCCTGATGCCAATGGACCTGCCCAATATCCATTCCTCATCCATTCCAATTCCTGTGGCAGGCAGTAAATTTCCAGCAGTGAATTCAATGGGAAATCCAAGAGGCCGGAAATAACTGATCAAGAGAGAAAGTGTTGTTCCTTGAGATTACGCTGAGCTTCACTGAAATCACAAAGGAGGCTGAGGACAGAAAGATCAGAGTGTGACTGGGGTGAAGAATTGAATGACAGCTGATCACGGCTACTGGACTGAATGAAGTGGCTTGCAATACGATCACTCAATTTGAATACAAGAACTAGGGGCAGGAGGAGGCAATCCAATCCCTTGAGCCTGCCCTGAATTGTTGTTGATCTCATCTCGACCTCAATTCCACTTTCCTGCCCATTCTCCATAACTCTTCCACCCATTACTAATTAAAAATCTGTCCTCCACCTCCTTAAATTTATTCAATATCTCGGCACTCAGCGCACTCTGAAGTAGTGAATTCCACAGATTCATAACCCTTTAGAGAAATAGTTTCTCCTGATCTCCGTTTTATATCTGCCACCTCTTATTCTAAAACTATGACCTCTTGTTCTAGATTGCCTGGATCTTTTATGGTTGTGCAAGTTAGTAGGGACCGGAATGTGAACAGGGAACGAACTAAATTGAAACTGATTCAAATGGGTCATTCATCTAGAGGGAGTATTTGTAGCCCTGGCTGATGTATTCCCCAAAATTGCATTTATCTCTGCAAGAAATCCCCAGGATAATGTCCTGGATCCAACCATCTTCTACTGCTTCATCAATGATCTTCCTCCCATTGTAAAGTCAGAAGTGCAGATGCTTGTTAATATCTGTACAGTGTTCTGTTCCATTTGTGACTCCTTAGATACTGAGATAGTCCAAATGCAGCAAGACCTGGACAACATCCAGGCTTGAGCTGTCAAGTGGTAAGTAACATTTGTGCCACATAAGTACCAGGCAATGACCACCTCCAACAAATGAGGATCTAGCCATTGCTCCTTGATATGCAATTGGATTACCATCTCTGAATCCCCTACTGGACACCTAACATTCTGGGTGAGAATTACCATGGACTAGAAACTGAAATGGACTCGCCATGTAGATGTTGTGGTTGCCAGAATAGGTCAGAGGTGAGGAGCCCTGGGGCAAGTAACCCACCTTTCTACTCCCAAAGCTTAACACCATCAAGTCAGGGGGGTGATGGAACACTTTCCACTTGCTTATATAAGCTCTAATAACACTCAAGAAGCTCAATATCATTTTAGACAAAGCAATCCTTTTGATTGTTACCTCTTCCACTACAGAAGTAATGTGCATCATCTAAAAGACTCACTGCATGAAATCATTAAGGATCCTTTGGCAGCAGCTTCCAAACCCACGATTGCTACTATCTACAAGGACAAGAGCAGAGGATACCTAGCAACACCTTCATCTTGAAGTTTCCTTCCAAGTCACTCACTATCCTGACTTGTAACTATGTGGTCATTCTTTCAGTGTCACTGGGTCAAAATCCTGGAACTCTCTAACAGCCCTATGGGTGTACCTATATCTCAGAGACAGCAGCTTTCAAGAAGGCAGTTCACCACCACACTTTCAACGGAATTGCAATGGGCAATAAAAATACTCACATGGTCAGCAATGTCTACATCATTAATTTTAAAAACACCATAGATCCTTCACCCATACCTTATCCTTTCAGCATTGTTAGCCTATCTTCTCATACAATTAGGAATTCAGAGAAATGCTGACTTCTGAAAAACGAAACCTCTAAATACTCATACATTATCTTTCCTCAAAACTACTCTCCAAACTTATATCGCTTGATGCAACAGATACAAGGACTTTCTACTCAAAGGAGCAGTGTACCTTCTCACTTTATCATCACGGGATGCTTGCATTATTTCTGGGGAAGATGGACACATCATTCACGTGTCCTTAAAGGGTAAGATTGTGAGAGAAGAAGCAGATCCTGGGTGCACATGAAGCAGAGATCCTGTGCAGGTAATTGGAGAAACTGTGTAAGAGGTTGAAGTGGAATTACAATAAAAGAAAACTAGCAGAAGATTGGAAATGCTAAACATAGATAATTTGGTGCGGCACTGTGGCACAGTGGTTAGAGCTGTTGCCTCACAGTGCCAGGAACCCAGGTTCAATTCTGTCTTCGGATCACCGTCTGTGTGCAGTTTGCACATTCTCCCTGTGTCTGTGTGGATTTCCTCCAGGTGTTCTGGTTTCCTCCTACAGATTTTCACCACCTCCAAAGTTAGGTTAATTGGCCATGCTAAATTGACCATAGTGTCAAGGGGAATAACAGAGTAAATATGCGGAGTTACAGGAATACGGCCTGAGTGGGATTGTGATCAGTACGTACTTGGTGGGCCAAATGGCCTCCTTCTGTACTATAGGGATTGTATGATTCTATAATGCATGTTGGGCACAAACTGACCAGTTCATCACCCTAGTCAATCAGTGTGGCAAGCTGGGAAGATCACGACAGAGACAAAAAAAAATGATTTGCGCCCAACATGAATTGTTTTCTATCCTTCTGGGACTGTTTTGCCAGCAAGATCAGCTTTGTGCCCATTGTAGGTACAAATCCAATTTACATAAAAGGAAGATGACTTACTGGCTCTTATACAATGTGTTCTGGCCTTCTGAAATCTTCCCCCTGGCTGGCGAGAATCAGTACTGGGACTCTACTAGCAGAGACCAGGCTCCATGGCCATGCTGGGGATATTGGAGACCATTGAAGCCTTTGGGAAGTCGGAGGCATAGTCAGGCAATGACCATTGGACAATGCAAGCCTAATAGTGCCCAGTTGGGCACAATAAGTGTGCTGAAGTGCTGAGGTAATGGCATCTGAGTGGGATCAGAGCTATGCCTAAAATGGGGGTTTATGCGGGGGAGGAGAATTCGGGCTTGGGGAGCGTGTCCATAAGCGGTCTGTCAGGAAGCTCATTGGTGAGTCCTAATGTCCTGATGCTGGTAATCCTGTTGGTGTGTGTGAAAGGGGTCTGATGTGACAGGAGGTGTCCTGGTTCATTTCTGCACAGCAGTCTGCAGCTGGCTTTACCAAATTACTTAGATTCCATGTCCCCTGCCAACCCCTCAACCAGCGTGAACCTCCCAGCTGTCAGAAAAACTGCCAAGAATGCAGGAAGATTGCATCACCAAACTTGCCCAAAAAAACCAACGTGGAACATTCCTGTTCTTAGGCATAGATCAAGCACCTTGTTTGTTTTAAAAAATAACAAGAAGTCATGGGGTTCTATTCACCATTTTGGTTCTAAGTGCAGGGTGGACTTGAAACTGGAAGTGTTTCAGATCCGACTTTTAGCCCTGTTTTGAGGCACCCCCATTTACACTCTGCCTGAAAAATTATCGGCCATTCCAAATCGGGCTGCAGAAGCCTGTGGACAGGGATTAATGTGCCCCAAGTCCTGCAGTTCTGGTTGCATACACAGAAAAAAAAATGTTAGAATGGTGCTCCTCTGCCGCATCGCTCCTGGGCCAGATAGTGCCTCCTCATGGCCTCCACAAGCATTGCCCCACCCCACAACATTACTGACACCCCATCCCCTCCACCACCCAGAGCAATTGCAGATCCCTCTCCCCCATTCCCCAGCTGTCCCCTCGATCTCAGGTAGACTGGCAGCAGACTCCTCTTCCCCTCCACTGATCTCAGGCAGAGTGTCAATGGTCCTACTTCCCCTCTCCCACACTGATCTCAGTCAGAGAGACAGCAGACCTTACCTTCCCCCCTCCCACTGATCTCAGGCAGAGAGGCAGCGGACCTACTTCCCTCCCCCTCCCACTGATCTCAGGCAGAGAGGCAGCGGACCTACTTCCTCCCTTCCCACTGGTCTCAGGCAGAGAGGCAGCGGACCTACTTCCTCCTTCCCACTGGTCTCAGGCAGAGAGGCAGCGGACCTACTTCCCCCCCCTTCCCACTGAACTCAGTCAGAGAGACAGCAGACCTTACCTTCCCCCCCACCACTGATCTCAGGCAGAGAGGCAGCGGACCTACTTCCCTCCCCCTCCCACTGATCTCAGGCAGAGAGGCAGCGGACCTACTTCCCCCCCCCTCCCACTGATCTCAGGCAGAGAGGCAGCGGACCTACTTCCTCCCTTCCCACTGGGTAAATGTTCTTCAAGGGGGCTTTCGTGACACACGACAGCGCAGAGTCGCTGAGCAGAGACTGATAGCCAAGCTCCGCACACATGAGGACGGTCTTAACAGGGATATTGGCTTCATGACACACTATCTGTAACCCCCGTAACTTGCCTGGGTTAGCAAAAAACCTCACTTACTGTGCTGTCTGGAGAAAATACACAATTCTCTAACCAATGCTCAGGATTCCCTTCACACACATTGTTCGCCACTTTAACACTTCAATAGCAGGTTAGATGTAAGGATTCGCATTCTAATCAGCAATCTCTGACTGTCTGTGCTGATGTCTGCTATTGCAGACCAGAACACTGCATTTGCCTGAAGAAGACACAGAGTGTTGAAAGCTCGCGTTTTTACTATCAAATAAATCGGTTGGATTATAAATTGGTGTTGCTAAATTCTTACTGAGTTCTTACCACCCCAATCCAACGCCGGCATCTGTATATCATGTATCTCAGGCAGAGAGGCAGCGAACCTACCTTCCCCCTCCCACTGGTCTCAGGCAGAGTGTCAGCAGACCTACTCCCCCCGTCCCACTGGTCTAAAGCACCTATGTCCTTACTACCAGGGCACCTGAATCAGGCTTCTAAGGAGCATGTGTATTTCACACCGATTTCTGGATGGGCGAATGCATTGGTAAAGGGGGAAGTGCTGGGAAGGTTGGGCATGCAGCCCATTGAGTCAATTTAAATGCAGCAAATGCATTAAATGGCCACCGGGCCCATTTTGGATGCGGACATGATCACGGTCATTTTCGGGCCTTGATAAAGGGGGAACCGGCACGGAGGTGGGTGCCGATGACGCTACTCACCTCCTTCACCAAATTTTTGCACCCAAAAAAGGCACAATGTGATGGTAAAATCAGGCCCAGGATCTCCCTTTTTTGACATGGTTCAATGAGATGAGTCACTCTATCCCATTTGGAAATTCTATGTCATTGATCTTTTCAAGTCACTGCTTTGACTGACTGAATTTGTCAAATACTTAAGCCAAGTGTGTAAGAGGGTTAAATCCAAGGATTATTGCAGATCTTTGAGAGACAGTTCTGTATTCTGTTGGCTTCAGGTTGAGTATAAGACCTGGATCAGAATTTGCAGCCTTTGTAAAAGTTTCTGTTATTCTCCTATCCATTGGAAACATCACGCTAATCAGAGAACATCATGGCGTATAAGAAATAGAGCAAAGTGTGTCGCTCTGTGATAATGGTCAGATTGTAGGAAATGATTCCTCTGATGTGATTCCCAGAGGAAGAATAAAACTTGTGTTTCCTATGCATTTGTCATATAGGATTAATTTTAAAATCATTTCGGATAATTCAAACAAAATATTTGTTTGAATTATCCCATTCTTTATAGGGCGAATTGGGATTGTGTTATTCTTTCACTTACCATAGAAAATTCATGGCAGCATTAATATCTTCAATAAGCCTGGGTATGTATTCAAGGAGTATCTACCTGAGGATTGGGCGTTGGGGGCAGGGCTGTTTCCTGGGCAATGCCACCTTGATATGGCAGAGAAAGCTGCTTTTGCTATCAACAACTTCAACACCACTGTTCCCAATATCAGACAGATTCCCAGCCTTTATCTATCCAGACTGCCAGGGATGACACTATTTTACAGCTATCAAGATTAATGGTTAGTGTATTTAAAATCACAGGTTAATTATATATAATTATCTAATTATCTAACTTTTTAAAATATCTTCTAGATTAGTTCAACATAGCTTCTGACCATGTCCATTCATCGGTGCTACATAACATAATGATTCAGACCATGGCTGTCATACTCAAACTATTGACTTTGAAACTATTGACATGACCAGGTCCTCTGATGGAACAAACTAGAAATAGATCTAGGCCTTGCACTCAAGCCTTTCCATACCTTCATTCTAATGGCAAGAAGAGGCATGGACAGCACAAAACTGAATTTCACATTCTCAATGCAAGTATCTAATGTTGCTCGTTAGCAATGGGATGACTAAAGTATCCCACTGGGTGATTTGTTCTTTAATTTCTACTCCATTCTTGAAGCTAAAAAACGAGTGCACTGAGTGGACAAGTACACCCAATCCATCCCCTTGCTTACTCCAAAAACCAAATGCAAATTGAATCCCTTTCACGGTCCTCATGAGAGAGACAAACAAGATCCAAGCTCACGAGGCATTATGTCCCACCTTGCACTTGACCCATCACTTGATCTTAGTCCCTGTTGATTTAATTACATGGAAACATAGAAAATAGAAGCAGGAGTAGGTCTTTTAGCTCTTTGAGCCTGCTTCGCCATTCATTTTGATCATGGCTAATCATCCAACTCAATAGACTGATCCCGCCTGCCCCACCCCCACCCATCCCTTGCTTCTCTTTGCCACAAGAGCTATATCTAATTCCTTCTTGAAAACATATACCTTCTTGCCTCAACTGCTTTCTGTGGTAACAAATTCCACATGCTTAGTACTTTCTGGGTGAAGGAATTTTTTCTCATCTAAATCTTAAAATGTTTACCCAGTACCCTTGGACTATAACCCTTGGTTCAGGACATCCCCACTGTCGGGAACATGCTTCCTGCATCAACCTAGTCTAGTTTTGTTAGGATTTTATATGTTTCTATGAGATCCTTCCTCATTCTTCTAAACTCCAGCAAACATAATCCTAACCAATTCAATCTCTCCTCAGGTGTCAGTCCCACTATCCCAAAAATCAGTTCTGGTAGAACTTCTTTGCACTCTCTTTATTGTAAGAACATCATCTCTCAGATAAGGAGACCAAAATTGCACACGTGTGGCCTCACCAAAGCTCTGTAAAATTGCAGCAAGACATCCCTGCTCCTGTACTCAAATTCTATGGCTATGAAGGCCAATATACCATTCTTTACCATCTGCTGCCCCTGCAAACAGTGACAGGTGTAGGAGACCCATCCCAGATCTCATTGCACATTTCCCTCTCCTAATATATAGCCATTTAATAAATAATCTGCCTTCCTATTTTTATTCCAAAATGGATAACATTTATCCCATTAACCTGCATCTGCCACACATCTGGCCACTCACTTTGCTTGTCGATTACAACTTCAATGGTTTGTGTTGGAAGCTCCTTGATAACACAATCATCATCTTTAAAAGTTGCATCCTTAAGATTACAGTACACTTTATAGCACCACTAGCTGGATCATTTTGCATTTATAGCTGTGGACCGGAGATAATTGTACAATAAATCACCTATTTAAATACAAATATTGGTGGACTTGTATCTTCTTATCCTGATTAAATAATTATTTCATGTCACGGTGTTTGTTTTGTTAGATATTATTTTGAAACTGGTTCTCCAATTAATATTGAAACACGGAAAGAGTTTCACTTTTTAAAATTTTAGCTAGGGCAGTTGGCATTGATTAAAATAGAAAGCCTGGCATGCATATTGATAATTATAGAAACTCTACAGAGCAGAATGAGGCCAGTTGGCCCATCGAGCCTGTACTGACCATAATCTCACCCAGATCCTATTCCCATAACCTCACGTATCCACCTGTTAATCCCCCTGACACTAAGGGCCAATTTAACGTGTCCAATCCACCTAACCCCCACATCTTTGGACTGTGGGAGGAAACTGGAACACTTGAAGGAAACTCACGCAGATGCAGGGAGGACGTGCAAACTCCGCACAGACAGTGATCCGAGTCAGGAATTGAACCCAGGTCCCTGATGCTGTGAGGCAGCAGTTCTCACCATTGTGCCACCGTACCGCCCCAATATTCTTCATCAAAATCCAAGCGCTAGAGGGGCGATAGTTCAAACTACATTGATTTTCCTCTTATCACCTGTGTGTAAACAGAAGATGTTTTGAAATAGTTTGTTTTAAAGAATAGGCAGTGGCGTATATTTTTCCACAACTCCTCAATTTTTGTGTGATCCAATGTTACTAATAATCCACTGCAAACTGGAGTTGGGTTTAACTCAGAATGTTAATTTATTCACAAGTTCTAAATCCACGAAAGCAATGTGAGCAATGTCCCACTCTGCGTTCACACAGTAAAGGGGTGACGAGAGGGGGGAAGGGGGGAGCAGAGAAAAGGAAGTTTACACTACAAGGACCACAAAAAAACTGAATGTTGCTTGATGTGAGCTCCAGATTCCCAAAGTCAGAGCTCTATGAGGAATTCTTTCACTTAGGTATTTTGAGATCAGCTGGCTGGAGACCTGTACTGTAAGATTCACTTTTCAGGTCATATTAGTGTTGCTAGATGAAGTAGGCATACAGAGATTGAGTCCATTCTGTAGATAATGCTACATAATCTTTCAGCAAAGTCAACTCTCGTCCGGATAGAACCGGTTTTTTTGTGGAATACAGTAAGAAGTCTCATGACACGAGGTTAAAGTCCAACTTGTTTGTTTGGTAGCAAAAGCCACTAGCTTTCAGAATGCTGTTCCTTCGTCAGGTAAGTGGGAGTTCTGTTCACAAACAGGATATATAAAGACACAAACTCAATTTATAATCAAACTCAATTTACAAAATAATGGTTGTAATGCGAGTCTTTACAAGTAATCAAGTCTTAAGGTACAACAATATGAGTGGAAAGAGGGTTAAGCACAGGTTACAGAGATGTGTGTTGTCTCCAGACAGGACAGTTAGTGAGATTTTGCAAGCCCAGGTGAGTTGTGGGGGTTACAGATTGTGTGACGTGAACCCAAAATCCCAATTGAGGCTGTTCTCATGTGTGTGGAACTTAGCTATCAGTCTCTGCTCAGCGACTCTGCATTGTCATGTGTCATTAAGGCCACTTTGGAGAACGCTTACCTGAAGATCAAAGGCCAAATGCTCGTGACCGCTTAAGTGTTCTCAGGAAGAGAACACTCTTGCTTGGTGATTGCCAAGCAGTGTTCATTCATCCGTTGTCATAGTGTCTGCATGGTCTCCCTAATGTACCATGCCTCGGGACATCCTTTCCTGCAACATATCAAATAGAAGAAGCAGTGCTCCAAAAGCTAGTGGCTTTAACCTGGTGTTGTGAGACTTCTTACTGTGTTTATCTCAGTCCAATGCTGGCATTTCCACATCATTCTTTGTAGAATGCCAGTCAGATCGCAAAACAGCATGCTGGGTCCACAGCCCTGAAATTAATTTGCTCAAATGTTCAAAGTCTTGGGTCATGTGGCCTTCCATTTTCAAAGAGGATATTTATCCATTGTCCAGAATTGTTTACGGGGCTGATAATGTTTCAGCCATTATGGGTTGAATGGAGTGCCATTTATGTTGTAAATCTGTGTTTGGGAATCAGTTGCTTCAATAGATCCACTGACTTTGCTGGCAAGGCTGTTACCTTGAATGTAAATGGAATTCCAGTAGCTCCATTCAAAGTTGATCTGTGAGTACCTCCGTAGACATAATGAGGTGTGGCATTCCAGATGGAAAAAATGATGCTTTATTTTGTGGATAAAAATTTTAATTGAAAAATAAGAAAGCAATGAGGAGAAAGTGTTTGAATATATACAGTGTTGGGTTTCTTTTCCAAGTCAGTGGAATTCAGCAATATAGAAGCAGCCAACCAGGCGACTGTGCAATAATATTTGCCTCTTATACCTGCTGATGATATTGATCATATATTTAACATCAGCCCTTCCTTCCACACAAAGAGACCTTTAATTAGACATTTAAGGGTTTCAACTAACTGAGGACTGGAAGGCTGAACGTGACACCTCTCCGTTCTTGAGGCGAAGGGCGAGTCAGGAAGGTGTCAGCACCTTCTTTGGAGGGGTGGGGGAAGGGCGGCGGGTGCTCATCATCTTTTATTCCTGCATCAATGCCCAGTTCTTGGATATCTGAGATGAGAAAGAAACAAGGTCAATTTGTGTGAAGGAGGAGGGACAAGAAAAAGGCAGATCCTTACATCATCTGGGCCTTATAACTGACATGAAGGGGCAATTGGGAGTAAGAGAGCAGGTTAGGTGTGAGGATAAGATAATTTTAATTGCTTTATCGACATTCTGGTTACAGTCTGAGTGATAGCCATTCCAACAGTGGCAAACACCATCTTCTCCACTGAGGTAAAAACATATTTTTTGAATTCATTTGTGGGACATGGGCATCGCTGGCTGGCCAGCATTTATTGCCCATCCCTAATTGACCTTGGAGGCTGGTGAGAAGCAACCACATTTCAGTGGCTCTGGAGTCACATGTAGACCAGACCAGGATGGTAGATTTCCTTCCCTAAAGGATACTAGAGAGCCAGATTGGTTTTTCCAACAATTGGTAATGGTTACATGGTCATCAGTAAATTTTTAATTCTAGATATTTTTCATTGAATTCAAATTCCATCGTTTGTCATGGTGGGATTCGAACCTGGGTGCCCAGAATATTAGCTGTGTTTCTGGATTAATAATCTAGCAATCTTACCACTAAGCCATAGCCTTCCCTATGTAGCCATCTTTGCCCCTATCAGTTAGGTTCTACTGTCTCTGATTCCAGGCCATCTTCTCCTGAAATAGAGGCAGTGAGGGAAGTGCAATGTGTTTGGGTGAAGCAGCTGTCTTGGTTGAATAGTTGTCAGTATGGGGCAAACAACGTGAGCATGAGGGGTGTGAAGCTATGAATATAAGGTATAGTCGCGAACAATCAGAACATGTGAGGCTTGTGGTTCAATTGTAAGGATGTGAGGGTGAATGACCACCCATTTGACATTATTAAGCTTCTTCCTTCATTGCACCAAAGTTCTCTAGGCTACACTATTTGCATTGGTAATGATCACTATCCACTCCCAATTGCTACAACGTTGGTCTAGACGACATTCTTAAAGTAGAGAACACATCTCCTTATATCAAACCCAAACACCAAAGTTTTATCAGGGTAAACTTCAGAGTGTGTTTTCTGTACTGTTGCACTGCATTCACTCTTTCTGTATTTCAGACAATCTTCCCCAGCCACTGCATCAAGAATGCAGCTTCCCTTTAAGAGGTGCAGAGAGCAGTGAGTTGTACTACCCAAGCAAGGACTAGTCCCTGAGGTTCATTCTATGAAGTTTAAATTTGCCATTTGGTCCTGGTTGGGATTTGAACCTGGTACATTGCTCGAGGTTTGTGGGTTAACAATAGGCCACAGTAGGAACCCCAATCTCAAGGCTTGCACCAGGCGACCAGTTCAGGTAGCACTGGGTTACGTCGTTATCATTGAAATTAATAGGTAACATGACATTTGCATGTTGTCAATATCGGTAGCAAGGATCAATCCTGCATCGCAAACCCTGTGCCTGTTTTTTGGGGCTTATTGAATTTTATCCCCTTGGAATTTCAAGGGCAATATGATTATTTTGGATAGATTGACACCTCTGTTAAAGTAAGAGAGAGGAATTTCATATGAGCGCTTATAACATCACACACAATAGGCTGTGTTATTTTGTTTGACTTTAGTCATACTTTTAATTGAAAATTGTGGTTGAGGTTTGTGCAAGATATTTAACCCAGGCAAGCGGGGGGACAGGCATCAATAGTTTAAGTTAATACAGAATTCTGTTGGTTGCATCGGCTGCAGGAAAGGTTGCTGCATGACAGATAAACAGTCAAGGTCTGCAACCTCACAAAAAGTGATTCAAAACAAGCAGGCTTTAAAACTAAATGGGGTTATGGAAAGAGATTTTAAAGATATGGATATTGTCAGTGAAGCATCTAATATTATAGTTTGAACAAAGAATTGGATAACTCATCGTAGCTCAAGATTGATTTTGCAAGGTCTATACTATTCTGTCAAAGGATATCCTGAGCGCCTTGGAAAGAAATATAACAAATCATTGAACAAAAGGATGATTCAGTGCTTAGCTCCAGCAATCTATGTCAATACAACGGGCAGGAAATTGACCACTCTCTGGGTCATCATATTTTTGATTGTGTATTTATGACTTACTACAATATGGGTATTCTAACGGGTGTTATAAATCAAATCAAGTCAAAACAGTAGTGTTTAATTTGAACAGAAATTACTGGAAAATCTCAGCAGGTCTGACAGCATCTGTGGAGAGAGAACAGAGCCAATGTTCCGAATCTGGACGACCCTTCATCAAAACTCTGACAAAGAGTCATTGAGATTTGAAACGTTGACTCCATTCTCTCTCCACAGGTGCTGTCAGACCAGCTATGATTTTCCAGCATTTTCTGTTCAGGTTTCAGATTCCAACATCTGCAAATAACTTGCTTTTATTTTGGTGTTTAATTTGAGCATTGTCTCACTATTTCTATGGATTAACCAGTCAGTGAAAGAAGTTTTGGCTTGTAACTGTAATTTACCAGTTGTAGACTTCAAAGTGATGTCTGTATTGAAATGGTAGTCAACTCTCACATTCAGCATTGAGTGAAAAGCAAGGCTCTGGAACAGAATTCACATTCACAATGGGTGAAGAATAGAGTGAGGAAGCCTTCCCATCCTCTTGTCTCCCGAAGATAGTGACTCATTACTGATTTATTATTGTCATATGTATTGGAATGCAGTGAAAAGTATTGTTTCTTGCCCGTTATGCAGACAAAATATACTGTTCATTGATTACGTAGGGAAGCAGAGGGTACAGAGTATAGTGTTGAAAGAAATTAAAGCGAAGTTTTAACAGTATAGAGTGAGAGTAAAAGGTGGAATTAGAGCATATGTTGGACACATACCTCATTTCGGTGCCGTCTTTTTGGTAGATTCCCCTGGGCACCTCCTCCAATATTTCTAAAGCGGTTTGCAACATTGTGTGTACCAGAGATAAAACTTTCAATGTAAGACAGACCTATTGGAAAAATAGGGGCAAAGTACAACAGAAGACCGCTCTAGCATTTTGCAATGATAGATTCTTGAGTGGCATGGTGACACAGAGGTTAGCATTGCTCCTTCGCAGCACCAGCGCTCGAATTTGATTCCTGGTTTGGATCACTGTGTGGAGTTTGCACATTCTCTCCGTGTCTGCGTGGGTTTCCTCTGGGTGCTCTAACTTCCTCCCACAGTTTGAAAGACGCACAAGTTAGGCGCATTGACCTGAACAGGCACTGGAGTGTGGGCGACTAGAAGAATTTCATAGTAACTTCATTGCAGTGCTAATGTAAGTCTTACCTGTGACTAATAACTAAAATCTTACTTTTACTTTCTTCCAAAGCCCAAGTCTCTCATCCTTCCTAACCATTCCTCTCTTAATTTTCCCCTAATAGGATTGTAACTATATCTAGCTGTCGAAGTGTCATTATTCACTCGACAAACAACACTATCAAATTTACTGCCACTATTAAAAGTGGTCTGAATGTTCCTTGCAGAGATGAAGCATTTCACTGGCTATGGATTCTGAACAACATTTACTACCAGCAGGAGCACAGATCAATGACACATACAAAGCTGTAACTACATTTCCATTTTATTATTTTCATATATTCTGGTATTACAGGAAATTTACATTGCTGGTTGCAAAACTCTGTCTACAACTTTATTTTTTGCCCATTATATCCTTTAACTGTAAGTCTAGCGGTGAAATTTAAACACTTCCATTAAAGAGACTGAAAATAAGGAAGCTGCAGATGATTTGTCTTTGAAACAAAAAGAGAAAATAACTTTTTATGTGGAATAGCAGCCAACCAGTATGGGTGGCAGGGGATGGGAACTAGGGGTTTTGGAGATAAGATATGGATAGAATTGTTATCGGTGCTTGCTCAATGGGCCAAATGGCCGCCTCCTGCATCTAAAGGGATCATATTCACATAAATGTGAACTGGACTCATGAATATTTATATATTTACAAAATGATTATAGGTGGCATGGTGGTTAGCACAATTGCTTCACAGTGCCAAGCACCCAGGATCGAATACAGCCTTGTTTCACTGTCTGTGTGGAGCTTACACATTCTTCCCGTGTCTGCATGGATTTCCTCCAGGTGCTCTGGTTTTCTCCCACACTCCAAAAGATATGCAGGGTTAGGTTGATTGGCCGTGCTAAATTGCCTCTTAGTGTCAGGGAATTAGCAGGGTAAATACGTGAGATTGTTGTTGGTGCAAGCTCAATGTTCTAAATGGCCTCCTTCTGCACTGTAGAGATTCTATGATTGATTAGAATGAAGACTTTAGAAATATATAAGGAACAAGTCTTCTAAATTACATCAGCTTGTTTTTTAAAAAAGTTATTTTCATTGATTTTAAAAACACATTTCTCACAGGTACAGGACTTAACTCTTGACTGTTCAAGTGCTTTTTCTTTTAGCTGTATTAATTAAACATATTAGGTTACTATTTGATAAACACATCAATGATGAAGAAAACATGTGATTACATATTACTACGCTGACTCAATGCATTGATGACTGGTATATGTCATGTTTGCAATTATGCAGATACATTTTAACAATAGCTTAGCTTACAATCTCACCAGCACAATTTCATGCACCATTACACAAGTTCCCAGTTGAGAACAAATTGGAAATTTGACTGCTCTGTATTCGGTTCTACCTGGGGGCATCATTGTCGCCCTTGATGGAAAGGCGTAATTCACAAAGAGCACTTAGATATTCTTCATTGTCACAATCGAGCTGCAAGGCCTTTTCAAAACATTCAATGGCTTCACGCTTCTCCCCATCCAGCTGGTGCAGCATTCCAAGAAGGCCAAAAGCTTTGCTGTCTTTTGGATTCCTGCCAATTAGTTTTGTCGCAAGCATCCTCAAGTTTTTGCGAAAGAATGTCCCTGTCTTTGAATTGGTTTTGATTTTAAGTCCTTCCAGGAAATGGGTGATAGCTTTTGATTCCGATTTTCTGTGATGCAGTTCAAATAACCCAGCCTGTAAATATACTGCCTGCTTATTATCACGATGAATACCATCCATTTGCAAGAGATTGTTGTATATCTCCTCTGCTATGAGATATTCTCCGTTTAATGCGCAGACTCCAGCAAAATCCAGTTGAGCAACAACAAAAGTTAAAGGCCGATGCTCAAATGCCTTTTCAAAATTATACTTGCACTGATTGATCAGTTCAGCTCTCTGTCGAAAGGCAGGATGGCAAGGGTTTCGGCAGCGTGGATTTTTGATCAGTGCCATTAGTTTGTTTTTATAACACAGACCTATTTGGTGATGTAAGAAGGCAGAGTTTGGAGTAATTTCTAATGCCTTCTTCAACAACTCAATTGATTTATCCACTGCTCCTTCTCTTCTCAAAAATTTTGCTGCATAGCGAATCACGTATGGGAGATCAGGAGATTTGTGCAATGCTTGTTCAACTAATGTGAACGCTTCCTCCTTCTGATTAAAGTCTTGTAGTTTTAGAGCCAGCAGCACCATGGCTACAGAGTCATCTGGATCAAGTTCCAGCACGCGTCTCAACTGCTTCATTGATTGAGATGAACTTGCAACCTCTGGGGTACTAGAAAACCCGTCCAGACGAAACAGAACAGTTGCGTATCCAGCATTCCATTCAGTGTCATCCGGATCTTCTACTAGAGCCTTTTCAAAACATTCCTTTGCTTCCTCATAATATTTCCTGGTTGACCTCAGCAGTGACCAACCCTTCTCCCCGTACACTTCAGGTATCATTGCTGTATACCGAGAGGCATCAGGAAATTGTTGACAGATTCTCTCCAGTTTGTCGAGGTAGGACTGAGCCTCTGTCAGTTCTCCCATGTGATAATTGACCCAGGCACGGTTTCCATAGGTGATGATGATTCTTTTTTCAAATTCATCTTCATGATTCTCTCTCACAATCTTTTCAGCTTCCTGTAAGTTTTGAATCGCCTCCTCACAGTTTCCTTGCAGACAGTTTATGAAAGCGAGATGGTTGTGAGACATGGCTTGATATTTCACACCAGACTCTATTAAATCTTCTAATCTTTGCTTCATATCATCCAAGTCAATGTCTTTTTTCTGTGGTGCCCATGTGAACTGACACTGAAGTTGGCTGAGTTTTGCTTTTAATGAATCCTTCTTGCTGCAAGAAAGCACAAAATAAAACCCAACTTGTGCATATCTAATTTATCTCATTCTGTCATCTGTAATAAATGTTGCAATTGCAGCAAAGTCTGAATAGTTAAGGTATGCAAGTCAGAGGAAATGGACACTGAATAAATCCATTGCAGACCTATGCCACATCCCTCAGATGCAGGGAAATCTGGATTGCAGTAATAGCCCAAGAGGCAAAATAATATCAACAACTGGTTTTCTAGAGGGCACAGCCTCAATATAAGGGGAAATGGTTTAGAACTGAGTTGAGGAGGAACTTCTTCACTCAAAGAGTGGTAAATCTCTGGAATTTTCTGCCCATTGAAATGGTGGAGGCTACCTCATTGAATATGTTTAAGTCACGGGTAGATAGATTTCTGATAGACAAGGGAAAAAAAGGTTATGGGGAGCAGGCTGGAAAGTGGAACTGATCCACTTCAGATCAGCCATGATCTTACTGAATGGCAGGGCAGGCTCGAAGGGCAAGATGGCCTACTCCTGCAGCTATTTCTTATGTCCTTTGGTGCCAGCTGAATCTAACAAATATAGACAAGAATGCAGGAAACGTTTCACCATTCACATTATATCATCTTAGACTTTACTAAGAGGGACATTGCACATAAAAGTAAGGAGGTCATGTTGAACTTATATAGGCCTCACCTGGAGGACTCTTCCAGTTCTGGGAGCTATACCCTCCCCAAAGAAAGTTCAGGCCTCTTCCCCCTTTTTGCAAATCAGATAGCAGCCATTCCTGAGCCTCAGGAAAGTGGGCATCTGTGGGACTGGGGCACAGATCATGTTAATTGCCTCACGCCCGACTTTATCACGCACCTGTTGTAATGGAAAAATTGGGTCCTATGTCTCCCAAATGCGAAACAATTCCTTATCCTACAAAGCTCCAAGACTTGTCTCAAGATATTACCAGATGTTGGGATCCTAAATTTAGTGTCCTAACTCTCTCATAACTCACCCTATTCCCCATTTAGCCCAGTGTTTTGAGATCCCAGAGACCTACCCTTACCCCTTGCTACATGAAATGTGACTGAATCAGCTATCGTAAATGAGTTCCTCTTCAACCACCCAAAAGCAATAGATATTGTTATAACACAGCATTCACCTAAAGGATTTCTGTGAGCATCTAATGTATGAATGTACATGCGAATTAGATAATCATAATGCATGCAACTAATTCCCCTGCACTGGAACTTAGCAGGATTGCTTCATCCATTCTTACAGAGAGGGAAGGAATACAGGGGGATAGATAGGAGAGAAAGGGCTGGATTCTCAATTGCTCGTGGGAGAGTGAGGTTGTGCAGACGCTTGTTGAGAATTGTGTTCAAAAAGATGTCACTGGAGTCCAATGCCTCTGGAATGCAAATAATTTTTGAGGTGGGGTGGGAGGTCAGTGATGGGGTCGCAGAGAACCCCCAATTACCTGGTTGCCAAGCTCATACTGGTTCAAAGGCTTTGGAGCAGCAAAATTTGCATTTGGAAGGAACATACGGGTTCTGAGACACATGGGGGGCTGGGTTCTGGGAATAAGGGGTCTGGGACACATGCGGTGTTGTGCACACGGCATAGAGGGTTACTGGACACACTGGGCAGTATATTTAAGAAACAGAGAATGAAGCTGAGTTACTCAGAGAGAGACACAGAGTTTTCATCACTGGTACTGAGAGGGTGTTATGTATGAAATGTGTGCTGGGACTCGGACATGTGGTAGCTGGCATCGTCACTGGGGCAGCAGAGGTTGGCAAAGGAAGCCCCAATGAAGCAGTGCAGGGAGAGGGCATTGGGTTTTGTTGCCGTTGATAGATTCCATCAGGTTTGGGGGAGGCGGGGCTTTGATTAAAATCATGTCGGCAACAGACCAGCCAGGCAGATTTCTGAATAGAAATAAATTCAATTCACTGAATGTCACTGAGAGTTTTACACTGCAACCCTTTGGCCATCACGTCTGCACCTACGTATTCTAATCCCATTTTCTAGCACTTGGCCCATTGCCATAGATGCTATGACATTTCAAGTACTCGTCTAAATGCTTCTTAAATGTTGTCAGGGTCCCTGCATCTAACACCCTTTCAAGCAGTGAATTTCAGGCTCCCACTACTCGATCCCTGTACTGGGGGGAGAAGTTCCTTCCTATTTACATCCCTCATAATGTTGTAAAACTGGATCAGGTCCCCCCTCAACCTTCTCTGCTCTAAGGAAAAAACCGCAGCCTATCCAGCCTCTCCCTCTAGTGCAAATACATCCTTCCTGTAGTGTGGTGACCTGAACTGCACATAGTACTCTAGCTGTGGCCTAACCAGCGTTTGATATAGCTCCATCATAACCTCCCTGTTGTTATATTCAATGCCTCAGTTAATAAAGGCAAATATCCAATAGGCCTTCTCAATCACTTTATCTACCTATCCTGCTGTCAACAGGGATCTATGGACATGCACTCCTAGATCCCTTTGATCTTCTGTACTTCCTAAGGTCCTACCATTGATCATGAAATCCCTTGCATTGTTAATCCAACTGGTCTACGATCACAAGAAGTGCATCTTGCCATCTGTGCCTTGTTTGCAGACAGTGCCATGATGCCTTTATCCTTGGGAGAGTGCTCAGGGGTGCTGCACCTCTTTAGAACTCTGTGGGCAGTTATTGGGAGTGGTCCAAAAACTAATTCAAATTTAATCCAATTCATGGTCCCCATTAACAGAGACATACAACATCCAAGATGACAAGAACTATTGCACCTGATCTTTAGCTTGATCTTGTAATCAATGCTAGGATCGAGCAGAGCTATTCCTCCATTGCCAGTGTAAGGTGGCCCTTTAAGTGGGGTAGCATGGTGGCACAGTGGTTAGCACTGCTGCCTCACAGTGCCTGGGACCCAGGTTCGATTGCTGGTTTGCGTCACTATCTGTGTGGAATCTGCATGTTCTCCCTGTGTCTGAGTGGGTTTCCCCCGGGTACTCTGGCTTCTTCCCACAGATCAAAAGATGTGCTGGTTAGGTGGATTGGCCACGTTAAATTTGTGTCAGAGGTTCTAGCTAGGGTAAATGCATGGGGATATGGGTAGGATTATGGTTGGTGCAGATTTGATGTGCCGAATGGCCTCTTTCTGCACTGTAGGGATTCATGATGTGGAGACGCCGGTGTTGGACTGGGGTAAACACAGTAAGAATTTTGACAACGCCAGGTTTAAGTCCAACCGACTTATTTGATAGTAAACTCGCAAGCTTTCGAGTTGAGACCAGAACACCTCGTTCACCTGACGAAGAGGATAACCTCGAAAGCTTGTGAGTTTACGATCAAAAAAATCAGTTGGACTTAAACCTGGTGTTACTGCAGGGATTCTACATACAATGAAAACATGAAACAAAAAAAATGGAGAGTCTGTGTTGAAGTCAGTGGTTCCCACAACCACAAGGGAGTGTGTGTAATGAACTGCTGCTTCCCCAGCCTGCCCTCTCTGCATTCACATCAATTCTCACTGTGTCTAACCAGCTTCTGTAAAGTGTTGCAATCACTAACCTCATGATGTTTATTCGGATTGTACTTCAGCTTGATTGCAGGCAGCCAGTCACTGAGGCACCGTCAACACTTCGGTCCAGCAGATTGTATTTATAGCTTCTGCAATCACATGATTTCCAGGAATTTTTTTTTCCCTCGGGTGTGAATCCGAAACTGAAACATGATTTCCCCGCTGCTGGAAGTGAGTCGCATTATCCAGGAAACCGCTCCTTTCGGAAAACCCAGGAATCGAGATCGCTGAGAGGCGGGGGGACTGCGGTTCAATGTCTTGTTTCTCTATTGTCACTAATCCCGTTCGCGCTTGGGGTTGAAATTGGAGCCCACAATGGGATTCTCAACTGTGTGTGAGTGACCCTGTCAACCCAGAGAATTGAGAGTTACTGCCGCGGCCACACAGCATCCAGCAGCCGGCCGATGGTTTCAATTCTCCTCCCCACTCCACTGCAGCATTGCAAACCTGTAACTCAGTGACTACACAGAGCACACACCGTGTTATAAGGGGGAGGCACAAATCGTGGGTGCTCTGAAATGGGATGGGGGGGTGGGGTGGGGTGGTGGGATGTGTGGTCTATAAAAATCTGCTGGCCCACGAAATTATGGCACAGATGAGAATTAAGGGGCTCGCCTGGGGAATAGAACTTGGGGGGACAGAATGGAGGCTTGCGAGGACAGAGGGAAAATGAAGCCTCAAGGCAAAAGGGAGATTAGAGACTTGGAATCATAGGATTGTTATCATAGAATCCCTACAGAAGGAGGCCATTTAGTCCACCAAGTCTGCACCGATCCACAATCCCACCCGGGCCCTATTCCCATAACTCCATTGATTTACTCTAGCTCATCCCCCAGACACTAAGGGACAAATTACCTTGACCAATCCACCTAATTTGCACATCTTTGGACTGTGAGAGGAAACCGGAGTACCTGAAGGAAACCCACGCTGATACGAGGAGCAAATTTCACACGGTGACCCAAGCCAGGAATTGAACCCAGGTCCCTGGCGTTATGAGGCAGCAGTGCTAACTATTGTGCATTGTGCCATGATGCAGAAGGAAGCTATTTGGCCCATTGTGTCTACATGGACACTCTCATGACTTGATGCCATTTTCCTGCCTTTTTCGCGTAACCCCTGTGCATTGTTTCTTTTCAAGTAATCATCTAATTCCCTGTCAAACACCTCAATTGAACCTGCCTCCACTACACTTGTAGGCAGCGCATTCCAGATCCAAACCGCTGGTTGTGAAAAATAATTTTCTCACAGCACGTTTGCTTATTTTGCAAATCACTTTAAATCTGTGCCTTTTTGTTCTTAATCATTTTATGAGCAGCAACAATTTCTCCCTATCTGCCTCTGTCCAGCCCTGTCCTGATTTTGGACATCTTTGTCAAATTCCCTCTTAGCCTTCTCTTTTAGGGAAACTGTCTCAACCTCTGCAATCTATCTTCATAACTGAAGTTTCTCATCCTTGGAACTAGTTTTGTAAACTCCTGCTGCACTCGCTTCAATGCTCAAAGATATAAAATGCTCAAAGCTACAGGATGAAGGCATGTAAATTCACCAGCACCCCAATGCACCCCTCCCTGATGAGCTCAATGCATTTTATGCTCATTTTGAGTAAGAGGTGAGTGGGAGCATGCCCTCCACCCTGGGAGCCTTAGGCAAACCTGTACCCAAGGTCACCATCACAGATGTCAGAGCAGCTTTCTCAGATGGAAAGCGACTGGCTTGGATGTGCGTTCAAGTTCAGCTGGTGGGGATATTTGTAGACATCTTCAACTGCTCTTTAAAACAATCTGAAGTCCCTATCTGCTTCAAGATGATGACCATCATCCCAGTACCAAAGAAAAGCTAGGCCGCATGCCTTGATGATTCACTATATACTAATACATGCGACAATAATAAATTAAATCAAATCAAATTGAATCTGCCTGAACTCCTCATCTAGGCTATTACTGCCAATCTATGATTTTTCCAATATGTATAGAACAAAGAACAAAAACAGGTCCTTTGTTCTTCCAAGCCTGTGCCAACATGATATTCTAACTAAAAAAGAAATCTTCTGCCCTTACTCGGTCCATATCCCTCTACTGGGCAGCATGGTAGCACAGTGGTTAGCACTGTTGCTTCAAAGGTCCAGCGTCCTGGGTTCAGTTCTCGGCTCAGGTCACTGTCTGTGTGGAGTTTGCACTTTCTCCTCATGTCTGCATGAGTTTCCTCAGGGTACTCTGGTTTCCCCCCACAGTCCAAAGATGTGTACGTTAGGTTGATTGGCCATGCTAAGAAATTGCCCCTTAGTGTCCAGGGATGTGTAGGTTAGAACATAGAACAATACAGTACAAACAGGCCCTTCGGCCCACCAGTTGTGCCGATCACATCTACCAATCCACAGACCTATCTATAACCCCCTATCCTATTCTTTTCCATATACTCATCCAGAAGTCTCTTAAAAGACCCTAGTGAATTTGCCTCAACAACCTCCGACAGCAGTTGGTTCCATTCACTCACCACCCTCTGAGTGAAAAACCTACCCCTAACATCTCCTTTGTATTTGCTTCCCTGCACCTTAAATCTGTGTCCTCTCGTAGTGACCATTTCAGCTCGGAGAAATAGTCTCTGAGAGTCCACCCTATCTATTCCTCTCAACATTTTATAAACCTCTATCAGGTCGCCTCTCAACCTATGTCTCTCCAGTGAGAAGAGTCCCAGCTCCCTCAACCTATCTTCATAAGGCCTGCCTCCCAATCCAGGCAGCATCCTTGTAAATCTCCTCTGAACTCTCTCAATAGCCTCTACATCCTTCCTATAATGAGGCGACCAGAACTGCGCACAATACTCCAAGTGGGGTCTGACAAGAGTCTTATAGAGCTGCATCATTACCTCCTGACTCCTAAACTCTATTCCTCGATTAATAAAGGCCAGTACACTGTACGCCTTCTTGACCACTTCCTCCACCTGCGAGGCCGTTTTAAGAGTCCTATGGACCCGGACTCCGAGGGATTAAGTGGGTAACATATGTAGGGATATGGGAGTAAGGCCTGGGTGGGATTATGTTCAGTGCAGACTCAATGGGCCGAAGGGCCTCTTTCTGCACTGTAGGGTTTTATGATTCTATTCCCACTCTATTCACGTACCCATCCAGATGCCTCTTATACATTGCTAATGTGCCTGCTTCCGACGTGTTCTCTGGCAGCGTGTTCCAGACACCCATCACTCTGCATGAAAAACTTCCCCCCTCACATCTCCCTTTTACTTTCTCCTCTCTCACCTTGAACCTGTGCCCTCTGTAATTGATACTTCCAACATGGGAAAAAGCCTCTGACTATCCACCCTGTCTACACCTCTCATAATTTTGGAGACCTCTATCAGGCTTCCTTTCAGTCTCTGTCTTTCCAGTGAAAACAATCCTAGTTTATTCAACCTCTCCTCATAAACAACAATCTCGAGGCCAGGCAACATCATAGAGAACTTTCTTTGCACTCTTTCCAAAATTTCTGCATCATTCTGATAATTTGGTGACCAGAATTGCACCAATACTCCAAATGTAGATTAAAGTTTACATGTCGATGTAGCTATATGTGTGCGTTAAAAATTACGATGTGGAGATGCTGGCGTTGGACTGGGGTAAACGCAGTAAGAAGTCTCACAACACCAGCTTAAAGTCCAGCATGTTTATTTGGTAATAAACGCCGCTAGCTTTTGGGGTTTGCCCCTTTCATCAGATGAGCAGGAGTTCTGATCACAAACAGAGCATATAGACAGTTTATAGAATTCTGATTAGAATGTGAGTCTTTACAGCTAACCAAGGCTTAAAGGTGTAAACAATCTGAGCGGAGGCAACATTAAGCATAGGTTAAAGAGATATGTATTGTCCCCAGACAGGACAGTAAGTGAGATGTTGGAAGCCCAGGCAAGTCATGGGGGTTACAAATAATGTGACATGAACACAAAATCCTGGTTGAGGTCATTCTCATCTCTGCACAGCGACTCTGCGCTGTTGTGTGTTGTGAAGGCTGCCTTGGAGAATGCTTACCTGAAGATCAGAGGCCGAATACCTGTGACCGCTGAAGTGTTTGCCAACAGGAAGAGAACAGTTCTGCCTGGTGATTGTTGAACAGTGTTCATTCATCTGTTATTGTAGCGTCCGCATGGTCTCCCCAATGTATCATGCCTCGGGACATCAGCATAATTGTGTCCCGCCTCACCCGAGTTAATTTTGGGGGCTGGTCATGTGCTTATTTTTTCCTGCCTGCCCTCAAACATCCTTGAGTTTTTAATGGAGCTGCCCCTCAGTAGAGCAGATCAACTGCAGACAGTTTGGCAGAGAATTCCAGCAAGTTCGAAACAGTTTGCTTGTTAGCATTGAGGGGAAGGCAAGTGAGCACTTGCAGATGTGCTGATGGCGGGGGTGGGGAATGGGGAGAGGGGTGGATCAGTGCCTCTATGACTGGGGACAAAGGAGAGGAAGGGAGATATCACATAGCCATCAAAGTCCGGAGCAGATGGATGCCTTGTGCTGAAGGTTACGGGGTTGCCGGAGGGGTGGGGAAGAGTGGATCTCTCTGTCTGAGATCGGTTGGAGGAGAGGAGGACCCACTGCCATTCTGCCTGAGATCAATTGGGGGTAGGTGGAGGTCCGCTGCCTTTCTATCTGAGATCAGTTGGAAGGAAGGGTGTCTCGCTGCCGTTCTGTCTAGGGTCAGTTGAGGGGAAGGGGGGGTCTGCTGCCGCTCTGCCTGAGATCATTTCGGGGGAAGAGGGGGGGTCCACTGCCAGTCTGCTTGAGGTAGGTGGTGGGGGGGTGGGAGGGGGGGTGGTTTGGATGGTTGAGTAGTGAGGTGATAAGGGAGTCAGCAACGTCTATGGGGGGGCTAGTGGGAGGCATTATCTGGCCTGGGAAGGATGTAGCAGGGGAGCCACATTCTATCATTTTTTGCCTATGTGTAGTTGGAAGCGCTGATTGGAGCTGCAATGTTTCAGACAGCTTAAGCCCTGCCCACAGGCTTTAGCAGCACAATTTGGAATCGCTGACATTTTTTCAGGCAGAACAGCCTAAAAGCTGTATCTGAAACACTCCTAGTTTCAAGTCCTCCCAGCACTTAGAATCAAAATGGTAAAATAGGGTCTATAGAATCCCTACAGTGCAGAAGGAGGCTATTTGATCCATCGAGTCTGCACCGAAAACAATCCCTCCGGACCCTATCCCCATAATCCCACATATTTACCCCACTAATCCATTGACTCCAAGGGGCAATTTAGCCTGGTCAACCAACCTAACCCCCATTGTCTTTGGTGTGTGGTAGGAAACCGGAGCACCAAGAGGAAACCCACACAGATACGGGGAAAACATGCAACAGTCAGTCACCTGAGGCCAGAATCAAACCCTGAGGCAATATGGGGAAATGGAGGTGACTGAGGCAGCCAGGACGGGCTGGAAAATTGTACCTCCGTGAAATCTGGGAGAATCCGGAGAGGCTGAAATGGCTGCAGGGTTAAGCCTGACAAGGGTAACTCAGACCAACTGTCAAGAGATAAGCAGGCTGTGGGTGGAACAGTAATTGCTACAGAATCTCCCTGTCTCCACAGATGATCAAAACCCCCGGTGTAATTAACAAGCTGGCTGTGAGTTTAGACAACACATGGGAGCAGGCACTAAGTTCTGAAACAAATATCTTTCTTGACGCCTGTTTGAGGGATTCAGAAAACCCTGGGATTTAAAAACCAATAAGATGACAAAACAAGGGAAACTAACTTAGAATAAGGACCACAATGTGCCTTATACTTATTTTATACAGACACACAGCTAACAACTGCTACAGATAATAAACATTTATTTTAGATTTAAATAAATATTTTTGAACGTATCGTACACCTTGGCCAAAATGCAACCTGGAAGAGAGTTAAACCAGACAGGTCACATTCTTTGGGAACAATAAGCCACAGAATACAATTATGTTGTCAGAAGAAAGTCAGGAGGGTGAAAATTCTCGCACTTAAGCAAATGACTGGAAGTATTCACAAAGCAGATGAACTATTCAATTCCTACTGATAATAAGGCAGAGCAAGACGGTGGAGACGTCACCTTTTCAACTCTGTGCCTCATGGTGGGAAAGCAACCTTATGGATTTATGGAAGTGAGGTTGCTTAGTAACAGTGGGTAGGAACTTCCAGGTCCTATAGATCAATGAATTCTTAATTCTGCTCAAAGGTAGGATGCAATTGGCTAAGGTAAATGACGTGTACTAATGTGAAAGGAGCATCCACTTAAGATGACAGGGTGGGTGGAAGAAATTAATTTTTGAAAAGGTATAACTGTTTTGCCGTTGCATTGTAAACTTCAGAAAGGAGTTGGTGTGTCCAGCTGCCTTTCTCTCAGCATGTGTTGGTCAATACAGAATGTAATTAACCAGCATACTGAAGGTGATTCTCTCCCAAAAATTCTAAATGTCAAATTTGCAGGAAAACTGGAGTAATTTACGCTGGTTTTTACACTAGGAGTTCAGAATAGAATCTCCCACACTCTATGCAATGCAGAGACCACCAACATGAATATCTTTAGATTTCAGGGGACAGGGCCTATTTGCACTGGAGAAGCTAAATCCTGTAGGCCTCAGCGCATGTGCAGTGACTCTGAAGTATCAGCCTCTCGTTTGCTGTTTAGCTCAATCGCTGGTCAGCCCAGGATCCCCACGGTTGCTACCCCACCAATCTCCCGCCCTTCCCGCGGCTCCTCCCAGCAGTGATGATCCCTCACCCCACCAACCTGCAGGCAGATTGCTCCCCCTCCTCCCCACTCCCGGCAGACCGCATCCTCCCCACAGCTCACCCCGATCGCTGGCCTCCCTTCAGCTCCGACTGGATTTCAATGCAGAGTGATAACGGAATTAATCGATCAACCCTATACCATGACCCCAGTCCCGCCCCTAATAGGCTTCAACTCCTTGCCACTACCCCATGTTCAGTGGGCAGTGCCAAGGTGCCCCCCCCCCAGGTATGGGCATTTTTTTCCCTTGGGCAGTGCCGGGGCACAAACTGATACGGCCAGTATGCCCTTGCCTGGGGCGCAACCCTTGCTGCCCGATTCCCTGGGGGGTCCAATTGCCTCCTTTTCAGTCCAGTGAGGTCATCCCACTAATTCCCTGAAAGTGGGGAGCTATAGTAATCCCTGCTGGTGTGAAACACTCTGGCTTGGCGCAAGATAATAGCGGGCCTGCAAAATTTAGTGTGTTAAATACTACTTAAATGCCCCGTCTCCCACACAGATGCCAGATTTCCGGACCTGGGAGATGCAAGTGTGGTGTGAATGCTCGTGGGAACCCCACAGATCGGTCAATGCACGATTCTCCCAGTCTGCTGTGCTAATTTTCTAGATGTGGAGATGCTGCCATTGGACTGGGGTAAACACAGTAAGAAGTCTCACAACACCAAGTTAAAGTCCAACAGGTTGATTTGGTAGCAAATGCCACTAGCTTTTGGGGCTTTTTCCCTTCTTCACCTGGTGTTGTGAGTCTTCTCACTAATTTTCCAATGCACCAGGATGGGAGAATTGCCCATAATGTCTTTCGCAAGTCTTTGCATTTTGCTGGGTTTAGCTCAATACTCCTTAAAGGAGAAAAATTCACAACTCTAATGCAAAAATATATTTTTCAAATGAGGGTAAATTTTATTCATAGCTAATCAGCTGAAAAGAAAAGTATGTCATATAGGAACAGATTGGCCAAAGCCTGACACAGTTTAGCATCATCTAAGTGTCAAAAACACAGCAGAACGGAATAGATACAAGTCAATTTTTTTTTAACAGACATCACTCCTGAGGCTAGGAACATCATTCTCCATCCATGATATCCTTCAGAAGGTGGTGGTGAGCTGCCTTCTTAAACTGCTGCAGTCCATGTGATGCGGGTACACCCACAGTGCTGTTTGGGACAGAATTCCAGGTTTTTGACTCCGTGATAGTGAAGGAATGGTGATACATTTCCAAGTCAGGATTACAATGTTGTGGCACTTCATAGAATCATACAATGGAGTAGAGGCCCTTCAAAGAACAAAGAACAAAGAGCAACACAGCACGGGAAACAGGCCCTTCGGCCCAACGAGCCCGCGCCGCTGTCCTAATGTCTTAATGACATATCCATGACTTTAGGCTATGTCTATGGACATATCTATGGACCTTCAGCCCATCGAGTCTGCAACGACACATTAGAAACATCTAAACTCCATCTCGTCCCATCTGCCAGATCTGGCCCATAGCTCTGAATGTTATGGCATGCCAAGTGCTCCAGATACTTTTTAAATGATGTGAGGCAACCTGCCCCTCCAGACTGTCACCACCCTCTGGATATAAGTGTTTTCCTCACATCACCCCTCAACCTTCTTCCCATCATCTTGAACCTTGGCCCTCTCGTGACTGACCTTTCAACTCAGGGGAATAGATGCTGCTTATCCACCATGTCCATGTCTCTCGTGATTTGTACACCTCCATCAGGTCACCTCTCAGTCTTCTCTGATCCAGCGAAAACAAGCCAAGCCGATCCAACCTCACTTCATAACTTAAGCTAATTTCCAAATATCATCAAGACACTTAAGGTTTCTTTAGAAATAAAAGGTATTTATTGATAAACAAAAACTATGTAGAGGTATTTACAGCCTGGATGACCTTGGAGTAGCCCAGCTGGCTTCTCCAGCCCTTACGCGCTGACATCTTAGCTTCCAGATACATTCTGTCTGAGAGAGGACTCCACCCTCTGGGAGATTGCTCACTCTCAGTTCCCATTTTACCCTCAATCCAAAAGATCCTCTTCTGCTGCGCTGTCTTAAAGAGATAGACACCATAATCAGTACACTCCTCCCCTTTTAATATTCAAAATGGATTTACTCAAACATTCATTTAAAAAAACTTATACTCTCAGGTTACATGGTTCAGAAAGTAAAATTGCCTGCGAAAGAACTCTGTCTCTCTCTCTGGTGTCATCACTCACTCCTGCTATATTGGTAGCAAGAAGTCAGATGACCCTGTTATGCCGTACTATCTTAAAGTGACAGAAACCAGATACACAACACCAATCTCATCCAATCATTGGAAAGCAAACAATCCCCGCACAGAGAGGGAGCATTAACCCAATACCAGCCCTTGCATACTTCCTAGTGACCAGCAGTCAACCATGCTGTTAGCAGGTATTGAAATGATGAGAAATCATCATAAAAAGACTTTCATAATACCTTAACAATTCATCCTAATGTCCCAGAGTGCCAATGAATTATATTGAAATATTGTCAATGGCTCTTCCAATGATGAACATTGATGAGGAATAAGCAGAATCAGTAGAAATAGTCTGGTGCTTAAAACAACAGTTTTCACATGTGACCATAGCTTCAGGCAGCCATAGCACTACAAAGTCTTCCTGTAGTTTCATAGTTTCTTTTTTTAGTAATACTTCCTTGTTCCTAACAACATCTGAAATCTCTTGACAATGCCACAACAGCCACAATGTAACAGTTGGAAATGAATGAGGGCATTATGTGTGCTAATCTGTATATCTCTGCTTTATAGTATGCAAGCTCAAAATCCTAGGTTAGAATTTTACCATCCTACCCACACAGGGAATCAGTCAAGCTATAGATTAAAACTAGATGCAGGTTGTAAAGAGGGTCTGGTCTGGAAGCTGTGATCTGAAGTTTCCCAGATAAGGGAAGTTGTTTAATTAGCCAAGGCACTGCACCTTTGATTTATTTGACTGTTATGTGTGGGACATGTCAAATGAACTAAATAATTTCATTGAATGTTCGAGCCATGTGATCAATTTCTGGTTACACAATTGGCTAGATGACAGAGAATCTTCTGGAAGCGAATGGAAAGTTTTGAATAAAGAGACATGTGAGTGCTTTTTTGGCAACAATAACTCGAAGAGACCAACCATCGCAACAAGACTTGTGCTCTGAAGGAGGCTTCAGAGAAGGAGAAGATAGATTTTATAATCAAGGATATTTCTTGGCTAAGGTTTTCTTAAACTCGATAGTATCTATTTTCAGTTAAATAGCTAAAGTTGATATTTAGTTAAGTTGATGTTCAGTTAAAGTTAAAATTCAGTAAAGAGTTAATGAGTTGCAATTGTTTATGTTCAAATTGGTACCAGAAGTGTTAAGTAAAGAAATAATTGAATTACTGTCTTTGTTTGTCTCATTAAACGGGAATGCTTGGAAGGTGTTTAAATTAAAAGCTTTGTAACATGACATTTCATTCAGCAGAATCACAGCCCTTGTCTCCAAGACCTCTACTCAGTTGTTCAGTAATTTTAAGCTCTGACCTGAGTTACTTAAAAGCCAAATTTAAAGCAAATTTGTTGCTTTAAGGCTAAAATAATCAATATGTGTTATCAGGTTTTCTTAGCAGATGTTGTGAATTCCTGAGGGTCGACCAATCTTCCTTGTGTTAAAATGTTTTGCCAATTTATAATAAACAGTCTCCAGGCCTTTGACTCAGAGTAAGCAGTTTAAGGCTTTCTATACATTTTTGCCTTTATGTAAAATGCTTCTCTTTCTGTGCTTTCCCCACTCTTGGCAAGCATTCAAATCATTCTTTTGTTGGGCAAATCTTTAACAGCATGTGTTTGTCAGTTTTTTATTAAATATCTTGCTATTTCCAGCTGGGTGGATTTTTAACTCCATAAAAGGCCAGCCCTTTCCATTTAAAAGTCTAGAAAAGCCTGCCAGACGTGTTTCTTTGATCAGGACATAAATAGTTAAACACAGGCATTGTGAAAATGCCTTCAACCTTCTAAATACTTCACAAGATTCTGTTACTGACAGATATAGAGTGATAAATTATGGGAATAATTTTTACCCCTCCTGATGTGATCTTGTCAATTTATGTACACTATTGTTTGTAATATTTCCACCAACAACAATATAAAGACTTCATGAAATTTGAAAGGCGTAAAACTCAGATGAAAAGCATACTAAAATTAGGGAGTATTGCAGGAATGGGAAATCAAAATGTATTCCTAATCATCTCATCCTGAAGTAAACTTCAAGCAATGAAGATGTTTCTGTGTTATGGATGACCATTAGGTTATGATAAGAGATTGATCATAGCAGGAATCCTCAGAGCCGTGATCCTTCAGAGGTTACACCCGGGACAACTCAGCATTACAAAGTGTTGTGTTAGAGGGTGAAATTCTGTATGCTGGTCAGGGATCACCAAATCATTACAGGAATTGATTTTGATGCTGCATTACTTCTCTGATCCATTCCCAGGAACAATGAGAACTTCTGATGCTATCTTCATTCCCATCCAGACCCTGGGAATGCTTGAGAATGATGCAGATAAAGATGTTCACGGTTGAACAGCAGATGATTATGGATTGGACCACATTGACTAGTTCACCCAGATACCCACAGCTAATGGAAAGACCTAAAAGAGGGTTAAGAATGGCGAAGGTTTGGCAATGAGATATTATTATATCAACTTAGCACTGCTAAGCTTTAGTTCTTGCCATTCCAGAATGATTTATTTGTCAGAACTTCTGATTATAAAAAACAATAACCACACAACTTCCTTTTTTCCACACATTTACGCCATGTTTTAGAGAATGTCTTAAGGAGGTTGGATATTGATAGAATCCCTACAGTGCAGGCAGAGACCATTCAATCCATCAAGTCTGCACCAACAACAATCCCACCGAGGCCCTATCCCATGTATTTATCCTGCAAATCCTCCTGACATGGAGGAGTAATTTAGCATGACCAATCAATCTAATCCATACATCTTGTGAAAATCAAACTAAAAACTATGATCTGTGTAGGATTTACCAGCACTTGATCCAAATGAATGATTCTGGACTTGTCACCAGAATTGTGAAAAGCATTAAGAATTGACAAAAGCATCACATTAGCAACATTATCTTGTAGGGACTGAAAATGGAACAGTGAGAAGAAACAGGAGCAGATGTACCTCTACAAGAGAAAACCATCAATGGAATGAATCAATTACTCAGATAGTCAGCAACACAACTGTACAGGGAGCAGTGGTCTTTGGTAATTCAGTTCCTATTCTACCATTTTCAAAAGACAACCTTGAATCCTGCACAACCTCCAGAACAACAGAGAATACGACCGGGGAGATTGGTGGCAATACCACAACACTTATCTCTGAGAACCATGGATCAATGCAAAGCCTTCAGAGAAACATCTAGTATGATATTAATGATGTATTTAAGTGAGTCAGAGACTTGAGAGAGATACAATCTAAAAGGTTAATGTTCCATATGTTGTTGTGCATCTGCTTACTAACAGCAGGAATAACAATTTAACAAGAAATCATAGGAAGATTGGCTCAACAACAGTTAAAAAAACGCCTAGTGACAGCAGTAGCCAGAATTCCAAAGGGATGATGAAATGCGATCTTTCCCAGTAATGAGATTAATAGGCATCTAGAAAACAAATTCAGATTTGAATAGTCATATCATCAGGAAACAGCTTACCCGAAAACCGAAAGATCAGTGGAGGTATACAGATGCTAATTTTAAAATCACAGATTCAAAGAAGGGAAAATCAAAGAGGCTTTATTTTCCAGTACTTGCAGAATTGTAATAGCTAAGACCCTGAGAAACAGCTGAGAGGCAACTTAAACATTTAAGAAGTCTTAGAGCCAAAGTAACACAGAAAAGTTCATAATGTTATTTTGGAACAAGGGTCAATTACTTTATAAGCTGTGTTTGTGTTTAGTGATTCATACATTTAATTGTCTTAAAGTATTATAATCCTAATCATGTGTTTTTGTCTTCATTTAATAAATAGTCTTTAGTAATTGTTACATGATGATGGGGCTAGTTATTCTGACTGGGGTTTCATATGATCCCTCACATCATTCCAAAGACAAAACTATATATCACCACACCAGGGTTTCAGATACACCCATGCGCTTTGTGACAATTGCTTTGTGACATCATTAGTGATGTGAGATTACATTAAAATAGTGTGTACTGAAAGTTAGTAAATATGAAGTCTTGGACTACCTTGGGCTGTACGTTGTAGAATTTCCAATAAAAGATAAAGTTCACCAAAGGTAACAGATATACTAGGTAGAAGTTATGTGTACAAGACAACAGCACAATAAAAGCAGAAAATGCTGGAAAATCTCAGCAGGTCTGATAGCATCTGTGGAGATAGAATAGAACTAATGTTTCGAATCTGAAAGGCTCTTCTTCAGAGCTGATAAAGCTCTGGGGCTCTGACACAGTATGTTGCCTTAATAGAGGCTGTTCATAGGTTATAGTTCAAATATGCTGTTTTAGTTGGGAAAATCATTGTCGTCCTCGATGGAAAGACGCAATTTGTGAAGAGCACTTAGATATTCTTCATTGTCAAGATCCAACTCTAAGGCTTTTTCAAAGCATCTAATAGCTTCACATCTCTCCCCATCCAGCTGGTGCAGGAACCCTTGAACTGCAGTGGCTTCGCTGTCACTTGGACTCCTGCAAAGTCGTTTTGCTATTAATTTATTGAGGTTTTGACGACACAACTGCCGTGATTTTGAGGCGTGTGCAATTTTATATCCTTTGAGAAAGTGGCTGATGGCATTCGATTCTGAGTGCCCATAGTTCAGTTCAAAACATCCACTCTGCAAATGTATCGCCTGCTTATCTTCAGGACGAAGATCTTCCAGTTTCTGTAAATTCCTGTATATCTCCTTTGCTTCCAGATATTCTTTGCTTTTTATAAATATCTGTGCCAAATCTATTTGTGCATTAATAAATAGTTTCTTGAGCTCAATGGCTTTTTTAAAATAATATTTGCATTTGTTGATCAGTTCAGCTTGCTGCTGAGAAGCACGATTGTGAGGTTTCCTGTAGCATGGATTTTTGGTTGGTGACAATTTTGTTTTGTAACACAGACCCATTTGGTGATGTAAGAAGGCAGAATTTGGAGTAATTTCTAACGCTTTCTTCAACAACTCAATTGATTTGTCCACTGCTCCTTCTTTTCTCAAAAATTTTGCTGCATAGCGACTCACATATGGGAGATCAGGGGATTTGTGCAACGCTTGTTCAACTAATGTGAACGCTTCCTCCTTCCTATTAAGCTCTTGTAGCTTTAGAGCCAGCAGCACCATGGCTTCAGCGTGATCCGGATCAAGCTCCAACACGTGTCTGAACTGATTTACTGATTTACTGGGCGCACAAATTTTTGTGGTTCCAGAAAACCATTCCAGACGAGACAGAACAATTGCATATCCAAAATTCCATCCAACATTATCTGGATCTTCCTCCAGAGCCTTTATAAAACACTCCTTTGCCTCTTCATAATATTGAGCAGCGGAGCTCAGCAGTGCCCAACCCTTCTCCCCGTACACTTCAGGTATCATTGCTGTATATCGAGAGGCATTAGGAAATTGTTGACAGATTCTCTCCAGTTTGTCGAGGTAGGACTGAGCCTCTGTCAGTTCTCCCATGTGATAATTGACCCAGGCACGGTTTCCATAGGTGACGATGATTCTTTTTTCAAATTCATCTTCATGATTCTCCCCCAAAATCCTTTCAGCTTCCTGTAAGTTTTGAATCGCCTCCTCACAGTTTCCTTGCAGACAGTTTACGAAAGCAAGTTGGTTGTAAGATGTGGCTTGATATTTTACATCAAGCCGTATTGAATCTTCTAATCTTTGCTTCACATCATTCAAGTCAATGTTTTCTTTCTGTGGCACCCACGTGAAGTGACATTGAAGCTGATCGAGCTTCACTCTCAACAAATCCTTCTCTTGGTCACTACAAGAGAAACAAAAATCATCAAAATCCATCTCACACTGACCCCAATTCCCAACTCCTCCATCCGGTTTTATTATCTAAGAGCTGTTTCTGATTCCAGGATTCAATGTCCCTGAAACCTCTAATCCCACAATAATTATCTCTGCAAAACCTTCCAGCAAGGTGAAGGGATTTACTTCGTAACCTTTCTGTTCTTACACTTGTCTCCTTTCTGCTGGTTAGTGTCCTATCTTATGACCATCAAACCATCTTGTGTGAATATATCCTCTGTGCATTTATGCAAGAGAAGAAACTATTTCGTAATTCATCTAAACTGCAGAATTGATCATTGAATGAATTCTAACCATGGGTTTGATTTGCATTCGATAATATACCAGAGATATCTCTGTCCCCTCACCATCAGTGTCTCTGCACTTCCATGTGAATATTGAGACCTTGTGGAGTGAGGAGAGGGGCCTTAGTTATCACACGGGTGCAAACTCTTGTTTTGTTAACTTGTGGGAATCCAGCATTGTATCAAATCTAATAGCCCTGTCATTATGGTTAACCTGGTCACGTGCTGAAAGTGATTATTTTGTTCTTTTTTCTTGATTTTTTTAGACAGTACACGTAAGACACTGACAGAGCTAACTGCAAAGTGTTAAATGATTCTTAAAACAAGAGAATATCTTACACATATGTGGATACAATAAAAAAATTAAACAAATGACTATGATTTTAAAACATCTATGATGATATTTTAGATGTATTTTAAGTATTGTATGAATCATTGTTCACTTTGACCAAAGCAAGTTACCAAAAGACATAATAGGAAAGGTGAATAGTTCAGAGCTAAAGACCTGGGATCTTTTCCCTAAGCTGAATTCATATCAGAATGTTTCTGGTGAGGGAATACACATTGCAACAATAATGAATCAGTTCAGTCATTCCCAGACTCAGATTAGATATGCCCTGAGCTACAAGAGCATATGGCCATTCAGTTTGACAGTGAGCCAGTTGGAACGTCCACTTTAACCTTGACCGTAGCATCGAGCATAACCTGGCAACAGGGAAGTAGCTTCCACCAGGAAGGCAGTTAACATCTGGATTGAATGGACTAATGAGATGCCATTATGCTGGACATTTCAATGCCATTGGCTGAGGTACTTGTCAGAGATTTGTATTATATTTTGTATACAAAATGAAATTAATTTTAAATTAATGGAGGGCAGGAAATCTAATAACGAAAATGTATATTTTCTGATTTTTACTGAGAACTTCAGAACTTGTTCAAGAAATCCAGATATTTTGTATCTGTGATCATCAGGCTAATTTCTCCCATTGATCACCGGTCTTTAATAAATTTTTATCTTTTGTACTGTGACATTGGGTTCCTGAGTCTAATTGCCACTTTGTCAAGAACTCACTAACATGCAAAGTGGACATTCATCAGCAAATGTAACATCAGTCAACTGGGAAATGCATTTGTGCACATTAGATAGTGAAATATTGCAGATGCCATCGGGAAGGAGCTGGAGACAAAGGAATTCAGGGTTGTGTTGCAAGGCTTCTGTTTAATGATGTGTTATGAATTGTAAGAGAAGCAGTTTTGACTGCTCCCCTGATTAAGGAATTCTGCTGAATTTTGTCAGCCACATTAAGTGCATATTGGCAAGCAGTGCCTGAAGACTCCCTAAGCTAGTTCAGGGAATTTACCCCTTGATGAAATCAAACAACTGGCAGAATTTACAGCTGCAAAGCTGGCGATGTAAGTGCATAATGTTGGTTAAAGGTTCAGATATGCTGATGTGTTATAAATCTGACAAAGCTCATCACCTCCCACATTTAAGCAGTGCTGCTCTGGAGGTGTGTGGGACAGCCCAATGCAGCAGTTAGGTCAGTGATGACAAAGATCAGTTGACTATAGACGTAGCCCTGTATCCTGCTTCAGCAGGATTCCCTGAGTGTGCAAAACTCAATAACAATAAGGCAAGAGGGGCTGCGCGACCTGAGTTTGATCAGACAGTTAATTGAGACCTGAAAGTCTTTACATAATGTTGCAAGCAGTTCTCTCTTTTCCTCAATGTACGGATTTTGTGGGCAGAACTTTTGCTTATGTTATATTATTTGCTGGTAATTTGCAGAACTTTGAGGTCATTTCTGCTACTTTAGACTTTCCTCACTTTAGTCTGCATTTTGTTCTGTCAGTCTTCACTGCAGTATGGGAGATGTTTGTTCAGCCCCCAACTTGGACCTCTGGATTGGAGCAGCGGCAACAACACCAGCCAGAATGACATGAAGATCAGCAGCTACCTTCTCCCCCGCCCCACTCACTATCACCACGACAGAGATTTTTGCAGCAAAGAGAAAGTCAGTGACCTGGTTATTACCGAGATGCAGTAATACAGGAGGCTCAGGAATTCTCAGTGGGTTCTTAATGACACTTGCAGTTTTTTCCCACTGGATCAAGTGACCATGCAATGCCTTTACCGCTCACAGCCAATGACAGAGGGCTGTTCGGCATCGCAAAGGTTAATGTGGGACTCGAGAACAGTATTGCATACGGTATGATGTCAAGAGTCACATGATAGTCAACGTGGAACAGACATGATGGAGACTTGTGTAGCAGTCAGCATGGAATTAGCTCATATGCTGGGATACACTTTGTACACATTCCTTTATAATTTACGTATTACCTATGGAGTCATGGAGGTTTACAGCATGGAAACAGACCCTTTGGCCCAACTTGTCCATGCTAGTCAGGTTTTGCCAATAAGCTAACCCCAATTGTCTGTGTTTGGCCTATATCTATACCAGTCTTACCCATGTAACTGTAGAGACTATAATATACACCACTGATTGATCTTACAAGCCTCTGAACTTCTTTGTGAAAACAAGAATGAATGAGATCCAGAATAAAAGAGCGATTAGATGTGCTGTAGTGTTCAGAAAGTCATAAGTAGTTTGCACCCTTGTGGTAATTGAGACCCCTCAGTCACGAGGTCTCAGAATTTATAGGGAAGTGCAGAGGCAGTGATGCCGAAGGAAGATCGATGCTGCGATGGGCAGTGTCGTCAACAATCAAGATCAAACTGACCAAACACCTTCTTGTTAGGCCTAGAAGGAGCATCTCTGCTACTGCTGACCCACAAGGACTGCTGAAAAAGATACTTAGCTTGTGGAGCTGACAGTTCCCACCTCCAGTTTATTATTATGTTTCTCGACCCCGGGAGATCTGTGCAGCAACAATGAATTGTAAATCAAGTTCCCAGTTACACCTTGGGCGTTTGAGTTAAACATGTTAATGGAGTTCAGGGCAGCATGTGGTATAGTGTTTAGCTACCTCACAGTGCCAGGAACCTGGGTTTAATTTTGGCCTCGGGTCACTGTCTGTATGGAATTTGTTCATTCTTCCCATGTCTGCTTGAGTTTCCTCCGGGTGCTTCAGTTTCCTCCCACAGTCTAATGAAGTGTCGGATAGATTGATTGGCCAGGCTAAATTGACCACAGTGTTAGGAGATTAGCAGGGTAAATATGTGGGGTTATGGGATAGGACCTGGAGTGGGAGTGTCATTGGTACAGACTCGATGGGCCAAATGGCCTCCTTCTGCGCTGTAAGAGATCCTATGAGTGGTTTTCTAGCCATCCGAATCACATACATCCGAGGTCAACATGTAACATGGTTGTTGTCTCAATCACATGTTGGAGGCACTTCCTCTGTATGATTCCCTCCTGCTCATGATGTTACTATCAAAGGCCTTTCTCCATTGCATAAAACATTACTAGTTGCATCTTAGAGAGTATCAGCAGTCGGTAGGGTGGCTGATTTGAGGTCACAATCTGGGGCATGTTGGTTAGTAAATTAATGGAGTAAGGACTGGGGAGTTGGTACAGTCATGGAATAATTCTTGGGCAGGGGCAGGGTGTTGATAAGGTCACAGAGAGAGAAGCAGGAAATGTGGTCATGGAGAGCAGAGGGCAAATTGTGAACTTGGAGGTGTTGATGAGGTCATAGAGCCATTGGTATTGATGAGCTGATGGAGTCAGGGATGTTAATAAGGTCGCTGAATGGGAAAGGAGATTGACAAGGCCACAAAATGGGGGAGGGAACTGGTGAGGTCACAGAGTAGGGGGGCTGGTGAGGTCACAGAGTGGGAGGGGATGGTGAGGTCACAGAGTGGGAGGGGATGGTGTGGTCACAGAGTGGTGGTGGGATTGTGGTCAGTGAAGACACAATGAGGTGGATAGTCTCCTTCTGTATTGTAGGATTCTATGATTCTATGAATATTGTCAGTGCATTTTTTTCTACCACATTAGAGATGGGCTGCTATAGAGGATTTAGTTTGGACAGTGTCTGTGGAATCTGGGAGATAGAGTGACAAGGCCAAACTATTTCCAAGCAAATTTCTTTCCCAATGATGGAAAGGAACATTGTTGATTCTGTGGCCAGCACTTCCAAATGTTGCTGCTTGTCTTTGGAGACTGACATTCAGAAAGAGTATTGCGCTGAAACGATAATAGGCAGAAGGTCACAAGAGAAAAAAAGCCAAATTTAGGGGTGGATAATCAACTGGGGCACTGGAAATCAAAATGTGTCTTTGTTTCCTGGGTCTCCGAGATTTAAAGATCAGATTTCAGCTTGTAAAGGCATTCTAATATAAAAAAAGATGTATTGATTAATATTTCACAGTTTGAACAACACCTTAATCTTCAGCACACATTGAGAGTTTACAACCCACATTTATCTAAATCCTTTAACAAGACCCCCCTCCCTCCAGTAGTGCTTGCAAACAAAATTTGATAAAACATCTCATAACAAGATATTAGGATATGTAACTAAGAGCTTAGTTAAAGGATATGTTTTTCCCTTTGTTCATGTAAGGGATGTGGGCATAGTTGTCAGACCGGAATTTATTGCCCACCCTTGGATGCCCTTGAGAAGTTTGCACTGAACTGCTTTCTTAAAGCAGTGCAATTTTGGAGATATGGGCACATCCCATCATGACGTTGGTAAATCTGGGATTTTGATTCAGTGACAGTGAAAGAACGGTGATATATTTCCAAGTCATGATGATAAGTGACTTGATGGGAAGTTTACAGTTGATGGTGTTCCCATGTAACTGCTGCCTTTATCCTTCTGGATTGTAGTAGTCATGGGTTCGGAAGGTACTGCCTAATGAACTTTGGTGAGTCCCTGCAATGCATCTTGTAGGTGGCACTGCTGTTACAGTGGTGGAGGGAGTGAATGTTTGTGGAATCAAAAAGATGCATTGTCCTGGCTGGTGATGAGCTTCTTGAGCGTTGTTGGAGATGGAGCACTCATCTATCACACTTCTGACTTGTAGGAGGTGGACAGGCATTGGGGAGTCAGGAATTAAGTTAAAGCAAGATTCCTAGCTTCTGACGTGTTATTATAGTCATAGAATTTATATGCCTAGTCCAATTCAGTTTCTGGTCAATGGTAATTCCTGGAATGTTGATAGTGGGGAATTCAACAATGGTAATACCATTGAATTTCAGACAGCAATGATTAGGTTTTGTTGTTGTAGATGGTCTTTGTCTGGCACATGTATAGCATGAATGTTACTTGCCAATTGTCAGCCCAAGCCTGGTTAGTGTCCAGATCTTACTGCATTTGAACATGGACTGCTTCAGAATATGAGGAGTTGCAAATGCTCTGAACATTGTGCAATCATTTGACATTATGATCGAAGGAAGGTGACTGATGGAAGTAGCTGAGGATGGTTGTTCCTGGGGCATTACTGAGGAATTCCTGCAGTGATGTCCTGGAACCAAGAAAATTAATGTCCAACCACCACAATCATCTTCCTTTGTGCCAGGTATGACTCCAAACTGTGGAGTGTTTTCCTGATTCCCATTGACTCCAGTCTTGCTAGGGCTTCTTGATGCTATACTCAGTCAACTGCTGTCTTCATGTCAAGGGCAGTCACTCTCACCTCACCTCCGGAATTCAGCTGTTTTGTCCATGTTTGAACCACGACTGTAAAGAGGTCAGAAGCTGAATCACCCAGATAAAACCCAAACTGGGGGTCACTGAGTAGGTTAGTCTTAAGCGAGTGCTGTTGATAATCACTTCCATCGCTTTACCAATGATTGAGAGTAGACTGATGGGGTGTAATTGTCTTGGTTAGTTTTGTCCTGTTTCTTGAGTACAGAGATAGTTGGGTAATTTTCTACATTGCCCAGTAGATGCTAGCGTTGTAACTGTACTGGAACAACTTGGTTAGGGGCATGGCAAGTTCTGGAGCACAAGTGTTCATATCAGAATAATGTCAGGATATGTAACATTTGACACATCTAGCGTCTCCAGCCATTTCCTGATGTCTTGTGCAGTGAATCAAATTGTCTGAAGACTGATATGTGTGATGGGATCTTTGGAGGAGGCTGAGATAGATTATCCACCATGGCAATCATGGCTGAAAATTGTTGAGAATGCTTCAGCCTTGCACTGACGTGTTGGGCTCCACCATCATGAAGGATGGGAATATTTGTGGTGGCTCCTCTGCCAGTGAGTTGTTTAATTGTGCACCACAATTGAGGGCTGGGTGTGACTGGGCTGCAGAACTTATGTCTGATCCACTGGGTGTGGAATTACTCAGTTCCGCTGTTATTTGTTGCTTATGCTGTTTAGTGTGCAAGCAGTCCTGTGTTATAACAGGATGACACCTCATCTGTAGGTATGCCTGATGCTGCTCCTGGCATGTCCTTCTGCACACTCCATTGAACCAAGGTTAATTCCCTGGGTTTGTTGTTAATGGTAGGATGGAAGATATGCCATGAGATTGCAGAGAGTGGTTGTGCACAATTCTGTTGTTGTTGATAGTGTAAGGAGAAGAGCGGGTGCGGAGGTCTGGTGCACAGGGTAGGGGTTGTGAATTAGGAAGAACTATCTGAAGTAGCTGAACAGGTACGCAGTAGATGCATAGGGTGTCAGAAATGAAGTAAATCATTGTTAACATAGAAACCGTTTCAGTTCTCCAAGGTATGTGATTGGGAACTCTCTGATATTTCTCAACCACTTACTTTAACTGAATCGCATGCAATCTTCCCTTATCATTAGAAACTGTTCTAAATCCTATAATAAATCAGAAAACAAAACTGTACAATATTCATAGAATTGTTCAAAGCCCCTATCACAGCACCATGGAGACAATATTTTCAACTTTACTCAGCTGATCCTTGTCATTATCAGCCTTTGTGAGCTTATATGTCTTACCTGAGTCAGGAGGTTGTGAGTTTGTCTCACTCCTGAGACTCTGATATTTTAAACTGCTGTGCTACATTGAGGGAGATGCTACATGGTTTGACTCAACATATTTTTGCATGTATCATTTAAACAAAGCTCCTCCTATCTCTTAGATGAATATTCTCTGTTATCCTGACACATATTTATCCTTCATCAACATCACTAAAATAGACCACCCAGTCAGTATCACTTTGTGCAGTTTGTTATGTGTAACCTGTCACCTGTGCTTTCTACAATATCACAGTGACGGAGATCTCAAACCACACTTTGCAGACTGTAGCACGCTTTAGATGCAAAACACATGATATGAATAAAAAAATACTACATTTCATTATACTGAAACACTCTCAGACATACAAGAGGAGATTAGGTAAAAAAAGACTTCGTATTTTAGAGAGAGAGAGAGCAACACAGCACGGGAAACAGGCCCTTCGGCCCAACGAGCCCGCGCCGCCATCATAACTATATAGTAGCAATTCCATTATCCTATTATAAATTTAGGTTATTCCTAATATAGAAGACTCTCACTATAGGGACAATTTGTTTCCCAATCAGCCTAAGAGCGAATTTTTGGGTTGTGGGAGGAAACCGGAGTGCCCGGAGAAAACCCACGCAACCACGGGGAGAACGCGCAAACTCCCGCAGACACCGGCCCAATTCCAAGTGTCTGCACAGCCACATCGATAGTCTCTGAGCTGTCATGGTGCCCTTCAGATGGTCCACATAAAGCACTCATTTACGACATGAAGTACCAGGCAACCCATGAATCAACATCCAAGAGCTGTCCTCGCACCACCTGCCGAATGCATGCTCTTTGTTGGTCAAGTGTGGACCGAATTACCCGTGGAAAAAAGCCGTAGTTAAACAGTCCTACTATATCCCTCTATCTGCATACCGTTCATGTGGCTGTCCAAGAGACCCTTAAACAGCCCTAGCGTGCCTGCTCCCACCACCTTACTCGGCAGTGCATTCCACACCCCCACTACCCTTTGTGTGAAAAACTGCCCTCTAATATTCGTCTTATACATAGCCCCCCTCACCCTAAGGCCATGACCCCTCGTCCTATCCATTTCTGAAGGTGGAAAAAGTTTACCTCCATTTACTCTATCTATATCCCTTATAATCTTATACACCTCTATGAGATCCCCTCTAAGCCGACGTCTTTCAAGGGAAAACAACCCCAGTCTATCTAATCGTTCCTCATAAGACAGTCCTTCCATACCAGGCAGCATCCTGGTAAACCTCCTCTGCACTCTCTCCAAGGACTCCACATCCTTCCGATAGTAAAAGCGTATTTGTTGCACAAGTTAATAATACTTATTGCCCCTTATTGCACTTGCTAATGAGAACAGATTGGGAGGTAAGGAGATTGAAGCAGCAGAACAGACATTGGAGCAGACAGAAGAGCTCTATGGCAGCAGAGTCACAGAAATAGGCAGCAGTAGAGTCATAGAGTCACAAAGGTTTACAACATGGAAACAGGCCCTCTAGCCCAACTTGTTCATGTCTCTTTAATGACTAAGCTAGTCCCAAGTGTCCATGTTTGGCCCATATCCCTCTATACCTATTTTACTCATATAACTATCTAAACATTTTTTAAAAGACCAAATTGTACCTGCATCTACTACTACCTCTGGCAACTTGTTCTAGACACTCACCATCCTCTGTGTGAAACAAATGTCCCAATGGATCCTTTTGTATCTCTCTGCTTCACCTTAAATCTACGCCCTCTAATTTTAGACTTCCCTACCTTTAGGAAAAGATATTGACAGGCTAGCTGATCTATGCTCCTCATTTTTTTATGGCCTCTATAAGATCATCCATAAGCCTTCTATGCTTTAGAGGACAAAGTCCCAATCTATCCAGTGTTCCTTTATAACTTAAGATATCAAGTCCTGGTAGCATCCTAGTAAATCTTTTCTGCACTCTTTCTAGTTTGGTCATTTCCTTTCTATAATAGGGTGACCAAGTGTGGTCTTACCAATGTCTTGTACAACTTCAACAAGATGTCCCAACTCCTATTCAATGTTCTACTGATAAAACCAAGCATGCCAAATGCCTTCTTCTCCACTCTGTCCACATGTGACTCCATTTTCAAGGGGCTATGAACATGTACCCCTAGATCTCTTTCTTCTATATCTCTCCCCAGTGGTTTATGATTAACTGAATAATCCTGCTTTGGATCCATCTACCAAAATGCATCATCTCACATTTATCTAAATTAAATTCCATCTTCCATTCATCAGCCCACTGGTCCAATTGATCATGATCCCGTTGCAATCTGAGATAACCTTCTTTACTGTCCACTATGCCACCAATCTTGGTGTCATCTACAAACATACTAACCATGCCCCCTATATTGTCACCAAATCATTAATATAAATGACAAATAACAGTGGCCCTAACACTGATGCCTGAGGCACATCACTGGTCACAGGTTTCCAGTTTAAAAACCTACCTTCTACATCCACCCTCTGACTTCTGTCATCAAGTCAATTTTGTATCCATTCGTCTACCTCACCCTGGATCCTGTGAGATTTAATCTTATGCAACAACGAACCATGCAGTACACTGTCAAAGGTCTTACTAAAGTGCATGTGGACAACATCAACTGCACTGTCCTCATCTGCCTTCTTGGTTACCCCTTCAAAAAATTCAATCAAATTTGTGAGACATGATTTTCCACTCACAAAGCCATGCAGTCCATGGCTTTTTAGGGACTGCAAGGACCCTAAGCAGTCCTTGCCTTTCTAAATACCTGTAGATCCTTTCTCTCAGAATACCTTCCAACAACTTACCCACTACAAATGTGAGGCTCACCAGCCTGTGGCATCAAAACTTTTCTCTGCAGCCTTTCTTAAACAAAGACACAAGATTTGCCACCCTTCCCCAATCTTCAGGCACCTCACCTCTGGCTGTCAATGATTCAAATATCTCAGCTAGGGGACCTGCAATTTCCCCCATAGCCTCCTACAATGTCCTGGGATACACTTCATCAAGCCTCAGGGGTTTATCTACCTTGATGCACTTTAAGACTTCCAGCACGTCCTTTTATTTCCTCTACTGGGGAAATAAATAGTGATGAAAAAGACATCACTATTTATTTCTCAAAGTTCCCTAGCATCCATGTCTTCCTCAACAGTAAATACTGATGAGAAATATTCATTTAGGATCTCACCCATCTCTTGTGGATCCACACATTATTAATCCTTAAGAGGCCCTATTCTCTCCCTTGTTACTCTTTTGCCTTTTATGTGTTTGTAGAATCTCTTTGGATTCCCCTTTGCCTTTCCTGTCAAAGAAATCTCATGTCCCCTTTTTTGCCATCTGATTTCTCTCTTAACTCTACTTCTACAACCTCCATACTCTTTAAGGGATCCACTTAATCCCAGCTGTCTATTCATGTCATATATTCCTCCTTCTTCTTGACCAAGACCTCAATATCCCATGTCATCCTGGGTTCCCTACTTCTATCAGCCTTGCTCTTCACTCTAAGAGGAATGTGCTTACCCTGAACCCTGGTTAACACACTTTTGAAAGCCTTCAGACATCGCTTTGCCTGCCAACAGACTCCCTGAATTAACTTTTCAAAGTTCCTGTCTGAAATCAGCAAAATTGGCTTTCCCCAATTTAGAACATAGAACATAGAACATTACAGCACAGAACAGGCCCTTCGGCCTTCGATGTTGTGCCGACCAATATAAAAAGCAATGCCCTTCCAAACTAAACCATTCCCTTCTCTTCCATATACTTATCAACTAACCTCTTAAACGCCACCAAACTTGGCGCATCTACAACTGCTGCAGGCAGGGCATTCCACTCCCAAACCACCCTTTGGTAAAGAACCTACCTCTGATATCCGTCCTATAACTATCACCCCTTAATTTAAAGCTGTGTCCCCTCGTGCTAGCTTTTCCATCCTAGGAAAAAGGCTATCACTATCCACCCTATCTATACCTCTAATCATCTTATATGTCTCGATTAGGTCCCCTCTTAGCCGCCTCCTTTCTAATGAAAACAACCTCAAATCCCTCAGCCTCTCTTCATAAGACCGGCCCTCCATACCAGGCAACATCCTGGTAAACTCCTCTGTACCCTCTCCAATGCCTCCACATCTTCTTATAATGTGGGGACCAGAACTGCACACAATACTCCAAGTGCGGCTGCACTAGAGTTTTGTACAGTTGCAACATGACATTGCGGCTCCGAAATTCAATCCCTCTACCAATAAAAGCCAAGACTCCATATGACTCCATATGGAGAGAATAATTAGGGATAGGATTTATAGTTATTTAGAGAGTTAATGAATTGATTGGAGATAGCGTGGTTTTGTGAAGGGTAGGTCGTGCCTTACTAACCTCATTGAGTTTTTTGAAAAAGTGACTAAGGAGGTGGATGGGGGTAAGGCGGTTGATGTGGTATATATGGACTTTAGTAAGGCGTTTGATAAGGTGGCCCATGGAAGACTTCTGCAGAAAATGCAGATGTATGGGATAGAGGGTGATTTAGCTAATTGGGTTAGGAATTGGCTAGCAGATAGAAGACAGAGGGTGGTGGTTGATGGGAGATATTCATCGTGGAGTTCGGTGACAAGTGGTGTACCTCAGGGGTCTGTTTTGGGGCCCCTGCTGTTTGTAATTTTTATAAATGATCTGGATGAGGGTATTGAAGGATGGATTAGTAAATTTGCAGATGACACTAAAGTCGGTGGAGTGGTAGATAGTGAAGAGGGGTGTTATAGTTTGCAGAGGGACTTGGACAAGTTGCAGAGCTGGGCCGAGAGGTGGCAAATGGAGTTTAATTTAGAGTTTTAACTTTTGGTCCCAACCATATCTATCTTAAAACTATCTTAATACTAATGGAATTATGGTCACTGGTCCCAAAGAGATCCTGCTTCTCAGCCTTTTAGCTAAGGTCAAGCATGAGATCAAATCTGATGCCTGTTCCTGGCAGATTGGATTTTGTGGAGACCATGATTTGGATTGAACCTGAACTGGTTTTAGGAGTAAGGGGATTGATTAAGGGTTTTCCCCATCCAGTCTGTATCTTGGCTTGCAAATCGGGGAGAAAGGAATAAAATTTTAAAAATCAGTAACTGCAGGAGGTTTTTTAACACCATCTGAGTTACCACTGAAGCCAAATTCAGGTTCAAGGTGCTCAAGTGAATCCTGCATTGTCATTGCTTTGAATTACAGCTCTTAATGGTTTAGTTTTTAGATTTTTTTTTAACTCAGTCAGGCGCACGCGGTGGAGGACAGTCGATACTAGGGGTGCAAACTCAGGGGTTTGGGGAAGAGGGTGCGACGGAACGACAGGCACATTCTCTCAAACTGGGTCAGGTCAATACCAGACCGGACTGAAAGGCGGACGACAAGTTCTTAAACCTCGCAGCCACCCCTTGGCTAGTGGGAGCCCGAGGGATGGGGAGCACGAACTCCCCATCCAGAGTGGACCGGACTGTGGGGATGGAGTGAGTAGCGCCTCCGTCTCCAACTGGAATACAAAATATCTCCAATTTTTGGAGAGCTGATGAGAAAAATGGCAATTAAGCGTTTTAAAGAATAATACATTTCTCCTCAAATTTGGGATGTTTACCATTTTATTTAAGTATGATGTGTAATTATAGATTGTGTATATTATGGTTAAACAGATCAGCGTGGGAGCGCCATGCGTGCCCCCAATCTCTGGGACGGACTGCAAAGCCAGTAAGAAATCTCACACACACCCGGTTAAAGTCCAGTTTATTTGATAATAACCCCACAAGCTTTCCGGGATTGTCCCTTCGTCAGGTGAGTGGAGCGTTCTGGTCTCAAACAGAGCATATAAAAGGCACACACAGTTTACAGAATACTGATTAGAATGCAGGTCTTTACAGCTAACCTGTTATTCAAGTCTTAAAGGTGCAGACAATGTGAGTGGAGATAATATTAGGCGTAGGTTAAACACCTTCGCTGCTGGAAGTAAACTGAGTGTGTGTCTTTACATCCCCTGTTTGTGATCAGAACCCTCCACTCATCTGACCAAATGGCAGCGCTCCAAAAGCTAGTGCCTTTTGTTAACAAATAAACCTGTTGAACTTTAATCTGGTGTTGTGCAACTTCTTACTGTGTTTCCCCCCCACCACCATTCACCACAGACTCATGGTTGAAGATGAGACTTCCTCTGCCCGCCCTCGAGCGATAACCAAAAGGAGTGAGGGGTCTCATAAGAACATAAGAAATAGGAGCAAGAGTAGCCATCTAGCCCTTCAAGCCTGCCCCGCCATTCAATAAGATCATGGCTGATCTGAAGTGGATCACTTTCCTGCCTGCTCCCCATAACCCTTAATTCCTTTGTCTATCAGAAACCTATCTATCTGTGACTTAAATATATTCAGCGAGGTAGCCTCCACCACTTCAAAGGGCAGAGAATTCCAAAGATTCACTATCCTTTGAGTGAAGAAGTTCCTTTTCAACTCCGATCTAAACCGTCCCAACTTATTTTGAGGCTGTACCCTCTAGTCCTGCTATCCTTTCTAAACGGGAAGAATCTCGCTACCTCATCAGCAGGATGAACTGCAACTATCAGTTTTCCATTGGTTAATAATTCCAGGTAGTCGTGATCACGAATATCTCCCTGAGGACACTTACAGACTACCCGATTTCACATTGCAACAGTTTAGAATTGAGGTTTATTTTTGTATTTACTGTAAAGTCTGAATGGTAATTAAGTTTGATTTTACTTAAAATATTACCTGATACAATGTTATTAATAGATTTGTCTTTTGTGTCTTACTACTTCTGATAATCATTAGTCTCTGTGCAACATAAACACTAATCTGTATATCTCATGTGACAGATAATCCCACTCAATGACTGAATAATTTATGCAACTGTATTTTAGAAACAAGTTCCTTTTTGATACTTTACATATCTGAAAGTCTAATATAGATAGAATTACTTACTTACCTCATAATACTGATTGAAAGCTAAATTCTTTCTTCAACTTCGCCTCCCATCAGTGAATCGGTGATGAAGTGTCCTTGATGTGTTAATCTTTCCTGATTATTTATATCTGGAGAATAGAAACTGAAAGTGTGATATAAACCTACCCATCACTGTCTTATCTCCAGAGACGCTGGTTTCAAAACATGAGCCGTGTATAATGTCATGAATCTCCAGGCACCCTAGTGATAACTTGGACACACAGCAGCACAGAAAGAATCAATAAACCTAACCTGTTTGACTAACTTCAACTGTTTACCATATTTCCACCATGAATCCACAGATATGAGATTCTTCAGTAGCTTTTCAAGGATAAATTGACCTCAGTGTTGGTAAGAAAATTTAGTATAAAGAGAGCAATCACCTCCAGGTATACCCACTCACCCTGAGTCCAAAGAGGTGTGATTCCGATCCTTTGTTTCCCACTCTGCCTGGGTGTATTCAAACATTAAACACACTAAATAATCTTTATGTAGTGAGAATGAAATTGTCAACAAGGACACTTCCAGTCCCCTACAGGTGAGATCAAGATATTGTCAGGGTCACTAATGAGGAATCAGAGTGACTATCATTAAAATGGAAAACAAGGCGCAAGATGGAGAGTGGGAATGGAGAAGTGGAAAAATGGAAATGAGAAATAAGGGTGATTAAAAATGGGTGAATGAGAAGAAACAAAATGAAATAAAATAAATGGCAATGGGGTGAGAGTGGAGCATCCCCTGAAATGATTGAACTCAATGTTTGGTGCAGAGTGCCCAATCAGAAGATGAGGTGCTGTTCCTCCAGTTTGCGTTGGGTTTCATTAGAGCTTTGCAAAAGGCCAAGGGTGGACGTGTGGGCAGGAGAGCAGGTGGAGTGTTAAAGGGGCAAGTGACAGGAAGGTCTGGGTTCTGCTTACACACAGACCAAAGGTGTTCAGCAAAGCGGTCACCCAGTCTGTGTTTGGTCTCCGATGTAGAGTAGACCGCACTGGGAGTAGCAAATGCAACACACCAGATTGAAGGTGGTGAGTGTGAAGCACTGCTTCACCAGAAGGGGTGTTTAGGACCTGGGAGTGTGCAGGGAGGAGATAAAGTGGCAGATGTTGTACCTTTGACCATCTCAAAGGCTGCTATTGTTTCTCCTGGGGCTCTCTGAACGTTTAGATAATAATGCCCCTTAATTAGCTCAGCAAAAGCTTTGGTATCAGGAGCATCTGTTGATGTTAAACTTATGATTAAATTATCCTCACATGATATCTTCTACTCACCACTATTCTGTTCAATGCATGCACACCCTCATCACTCAGACATCAGTAATCAAGTCTGATGTTAAAATACTTGTCTTACTGTAACACACTTACAAAAATCACCAGCCTCACATCCTTGGGGTGGCACAGTGGTTAGCACTGCTTTATCACAGCATCAGGTACCCAGGTTCGATTCCCGGCTTCGATCACATCTGTGTAGAGTTTGCACATTCTTCCCAGGTCTACGTGGGTTTCCTCTGAATGCTCCGGTTTCTTCCCACAACCTGAAAGATGCGCTGGTTAGATGCATTGGCCATGCTAAATTCTCCCTAAATGTACTCAAACAAGGTGCTGGAGTGGGGATTTTCACAGTAACTTCATTGCAGTGTTGATGTAAGGCTGCTTGTGACTAATAAGTAAACTTTTGCCACTTTACCACACCCAACTTTGTAACTATTCAATTATAACAAACACATTACTTAAACACAGTGCAATACACCCAATGACATTGTTCCCTCCTCCTTGCAAGAAAAGATGGCCTTTAATTACTGGGAACAATAATAAACTGGAATGATAATAGTCCACATTATGAGGCTGGCTAATACTGCAGTTGGTGTATCCAGTGTCAACAAGGACATTCTGGATGGTAGCATATTCCTACTTAATGTCCCTTTTCAATCCCACCTCACTCTCACTTCATCTTCTGGGATGAAGTTCAAGCTGCATATAGTTTGATTGTGGACCTCCCTGCCTCCCTCCTCTCTGTCTCCCTCCATCATCCCAATTCTCGCAGCAGCATTTCTACTTTTGGTTCCCCAATATCAATCACTTTGCCAGTGACAAAGGGCACAACCTCATGCTAAAGAGACAATCCTTTAAAACAGGGATGAGGAGGAATTTCTTCAGCTGGAGAGTGGTGAATCAGCGAAACTCTTTGCCGCAGAAGGCTGTGGAGGTCAGGTCATTGAGTGTCTTTAAGACAGAAATAGGCTCTAGATTAATAATAGGATCAGGCGTTATGGAAAAAGGCAGGGGAATGGAGATCAAAATAATATCAGCCATGATTGAATGGCCTAATTCTGCTCCTATGTCTTATGGCCTTATGGTTTTATAGCAGCAGCCTCATAATGACAGATGAGAGCTACACCAGATTCCAGTCACATTACTTGACCTGACATCCAAGCTATCAGCTCAGACATGCCCACTTTAGAGTTTAGTAGTTCTGGGAGTGAGTCATGGGTTACAGCCAGGCCTGACAGAATGAAATGATAGCTTGTTTGTCAGCTGACCAGTCAGGTTCTGCAGGAGAATACTGATGATTGTGCACAGTAAGACTATTAATGCATTGCCTGGCCTAGCAGTCAGTCACCGTCAAAGAGCACCTGAAATCCCTATCCAAATTCCACATGGCTTTTGCACAGATTACAAGAGCCAATTGCTATGAATGTGGTGGCCAGCTCCATGATGATATTTATAGTTGGAACCGTTTTGCCATGCCTACTGGCCGATATCTCTGTTTTCTTTGCAGCCCGAGACATAAACCACCCAGCATTGTTTGCTACAGTCAGTGAGATTCCAGTGCCTTGTGAGGAGGGGTTTCAGAGACTTGCAGCCCTCTGCTACCATGCAGGCCGAGCTTGTTGTCCCATAGAGGCTTGGAGAGAGCTGTCGTCCTGGCTAGGGATGCCGAGTCTCACAGCAATCCACCTTCCAGAGATTACTAGCATTGTAGAGGTATCACCCGGAAAAGGGAGGGGGGGTGGGTGGTGTGGGGAGAGGGAGGGCGTGAAGATGGGAGGAGAGGGGGCAGTATGAAGCACAAACCTGTAGTCCTCTTCCAGGATGAGAAATGCTCCCAACACTGTCACCCCACCAGAGTCCTCACTGATGTCTGTCAGTCAGTCAGCTAGCCCAGCCTGCTACCCCCAAGGCCATTTGCAGTCTCTCCCTTCCAACATCATGTTGCAGGCTCTGGGTTAGCGCAGTGCAGGAGCACCAGCAATACAGAACTCGCACTAAGGCAATGCACTTGGTAATGAGTGTTGCTTTTTATTGAGGGTTTTGTTGGGTAAAATTGATGTGGTCATTTTGTGACAGCGATAATTTTAGGCCAAGACAATGCTGTGAGACCTCATAGCGGATGGATTGAACGGAGGTAGGCATGGGGGGTGGGGAGGGGGAGGGGGTGGAGTGGCAATAGAGAAGAGTGATGGTACAATTGTGATGTGGAAGTGGTGACTCAGTATCTTGAGTGCTGACCCACTGACAACTCATCTCGAGTGAAGCCATCCCTGCTGCCTTATCCTTTCCTGCTCCTCTGCCTGAGACACCCCACGAAGGCCTGGCAGAAATGCCCGTGTTAGAGTACGTGCGAACCTACAAATTGGGAGCTGGAATAGGCCCCTTGAATCTGTTCGAGTAAATTATGGCTGATCCATACGTATCACTAATAACCTTTCGGCCTCTTGTTAATCAAGAATCTATCCAGCTCTGCCTTTAAATGTTCAGCGCCTTTAAATGTTCAACTCTCTCATTGAGGAAGAGAGTTCCAGAGACTCAGCATCCTGAGAGAAATAATTTCTCCTCATCTCTGTCTTAAATGAGCAACCCTTTATTTTAAACAATGACCCCCTACTTCTAGATTCTCCGATAAGTGCGAACAGCCTCTTCACATCCACTCTGTCAACACCCCTCAGGATCTCAAAGGCTTCAATTTCATTCTTTTAAACTCTAGTGAATGCAGACCTAACTTTTCCAACCTTTCCTGATAAGACAACTTAGTATTAGCCTAGTAAACTAAAGAATAGTTTTGAAGGATGCATTAGACATCTAGGAACTTGTTGCTCTTCTAAATGCTGGTGTAAGAATACAGATCATGGGTGAATATTTTGTTGTAGCTTGACCAAATTTAAAAACTGACCAAATTTCCTCTGTCTCACAAGGACAGAATAAACTGTTTACAGTAAAATGAAATTGCTGCGTGCTGCAAGCTAATTTCACAGATAACAAAAGGCTGGACACACACCAGTGCACCATGATGATAAACAAACATATTCCAGACCATACTGATAAAAGGAAATAGAAACTACTATCACTAGAATACAAAAGTTAAGAGAGGTTAACAAATGGGCTAGTTAGATGGGAAAAACAGAAATGGAAATTATCCTTAAAAAGTGTGAGCTGGGTGGACTTACAAGGCAAGGCTTTGGAGAGGGAACGGAAAAGGTTTACCAGGATGTTGCCTGGTTGGGAGGGTATTAGCCATGAGAAGAGCTCGGACAAAACTGTTTTGTTTTCACTTGAACGTTGGAGGTTGAGTGGCCAGTTGGGAGAATTTATACCATTGTGTGAGGCATGGATGGAATGGATAGTCAGAGTCTATTTCCCAGAGTAGAAATATCAATTACTAGGGAACATCGGTTCTTAGGTAAAAGGGGGAAAGTTTAAAGGAGAAGTGAGATGCAAACTTTTACACACAATGTGGTAAGTACCTGGTATGCACTGCCAGAGGAGGTGATAGTAGCAGATACAATAGCAACAATAGCTCTGGTGAAGGGACATTTAGACTTGAAATGATGGCTTTGTTCTCATCTCAAAGATGTTGTCAGACATGATGAGATTTTCCAGCATCTTTTGTTTTTAAGAGGCATCTTGACAAATACATGATTAGGCAATAGATGGCTGTGGAGCACCCATGGCAACAGGTCCGTAGTTGAGAAAGGTGTCATGTGTGAGTGTAGACTTGGTGGGCTGAAGGACCTGTTCCTGAGCTGTACTGTTCTTTGTTCTAAGAGCACACACAATGAATAGCAGGATGCTCGGAAGTTGAGGGGATCAGAGGCACCTTGGGCTGCATTCCAATGATTCCTAAAGGCAGCGGGACAGAGGGAGGAGATGGTTAAGAAGGCCTGATGGATATTTGTCTTTATTTACCTAGATGTGGAGATACCAACATTGTACTGGGATAAACACAGTAAGGAGTCGCACAACAGGTTAAAGTCCAACAGGTTTATTTGGTAGCATAAGCCACTGGCTTTTGAAGAGCTGTCCCTTCATCAGGTGAGTGAGATTTCAGTTTGCAAACAGGGCATAAATGTCTTTATATGTCCTGTTTGTCAACTGAAATCCTACTCACCTAATGAAGGGGCAGCGTTCCGAAACCTAGTGGCTTGTGCTACCAAATAAACCTATTGGACTTTAACCCGGTGTTGTGAGACTTCTGTTCCATGAGGCGAAATGTTCCGGAGCTGTTCAGTGATATCCATGACCTTTGCACTTTTCAAAATCCTGACTCTCACTGGAACTCTTGTTCTTATTTTTTGAATTCCCAACTCTCTCCAAAATTCTTACTCTGTGCTCCCACCAGCTTTTTATTTCAAAGAACTGATTTTCTTTCAAACTCTCACTCTGTCCTCACACCAGGTTATTTCTAATTGCTGACAGCAAATTCTAATTCTACTTTACTATCCATAGTTGCTTATTTTATTCTTATATTAATTATTGATTAACTATTAATTTATTATCCAAGCCATAGAGTATAAGTTCAGGGAAGTTGTGATGGAGTTGTATAAAATACTCGTTTAGTCATCGCTAGAGTACTGAGTGCAATTCTGGTCATCACACTATGTGAAGGATATAATTGGACTAAAAAGGAAATTCCTGCAGAGGAGATTCATCAAGGTGTTGCCTGGACTGGAATGTTTCAGCTATGAAGAGAGACTGGTTAGGCTAGGATGGTTTTCCTCAGAGCAGAAATGCTTGATGGGGGACTGATCGATAGTACAACATTATAGCAACGTAAGTAGGATAGATAGAGAGAAACTTTTCCCCTTACTAGAGGGATCAATGACTGGGGCATAGATTTAAGATAAAGGTCAGGAGAATTAGAGGGGACTTTGGGCAAATCCTTTGCACCCAGAAGGTGTTGGGAATCTGGAACTTGCTGTCAGAAATTGTCGTAGAGTTGGGAATCAGCACAACAATTAAGATGCATTTATATGAGTATTTGAAATGCCATCACAAACAGGGCTATCGATCCAGTGTTGGAAAATATGATTAGAATATATTGATGCTTGATGGTTGCTATAGACATGATGGGCTGAAGGGTCTCTTTCTAATATCTCTATGATAGTGTGTATCAGGGATAAGATGCTCATTTGACAGGAAGAATCTGAGTGAATAAAGCAAGAAGATCTTAGTTAAAGATCTCTCCGCAAGATCCATATTCCATCCCAGATTGACTTGAAGGTTAATTGTATGATTTATTTATGAAGTAATTTAGTTAAGGTTCTCAATAAAGGTATTGCATCTAATCTGAGGTTGTATTAATCAAAATTCTTGTATCCAAACTTAACAAAGAGGTGAAATCACCTACAACAACAAAGGTCACCATTAACAGAAGCCCCCAAATGCAGAGCAATTTCATTCCCCATCTCCAAATGATTTCTTCAAACAGACCGTAATCAGTAAGGATAGAAAACAACCCCTCCTCCACAACTATTTGTATCCTGCAAGGTTGTGTCATCAGCTCCTTCCTATACACCTTAAATACTTATGATTATGTGCCAAATTCCTCTCCAACTCAATTTTCAAGTTTGCTGATGACACCATCATATTAGATTGGATCTCAAGTAATCATGAGATGGAGTATGGGAAGAGATAGAGACTCTGGTGAACTGGTGCAACGACAATAATCTCTTCTTCGATGTCAACAAAACGAAAGAGTTCATTGACTTCAGAAAGCGTAAAGTAGAACATGTCCCTGTCTACATCAATGGGGACAAAGTGGAAATGGTTGGGAGCTTCAAGTTTCTCAGTGTCCGGCTCACCAACAATCTGTCCTGTCTGCGAAATGTTCCGGAGCTGTTCAGTGATATCCATGACCTTTGCACTTTTCAAAATCCTGACTCTCGTTCTTATTTTTTAAATTCCCAACTCTCTCCGAAATTCTTACTCTGTGCTCCCACCAGTTTTTTATTTCAAAGAACTGATTTTCTTTCAAACTCTCACTCTGTCCTCACATCAGGTTATTTCTAATTGCTGACAGCAAATTCTAATTCTACTTTACCATCCATAGTTGCTTATTTTCTTCTTGTATTAATTATTGATTAACTATTAATTGGTTGCAAAGTGTTAACACGTATGTTGCCATTACAAACTGTAGTGGTTTGGGTACAGTTGACTTGGCCATCTTCTTAAGCTTTTGTTGCTGCCAGGTCTTTAAAAAAAAATCTTTGCAGGTGCTGTATTTTGTGGTAACTATATCAATACAGGTACAAAGTATTTATTGTACTCTCTTACACTGCAGTGCAGTTGGAACTTGGTTATGCCTCTGCTTTTGTTTGTGAAAAAGCGAAAGAATATTGTATAAAATGAAAGCTGACAGTATACGGGTTAGCATATTGTCAGGGATGAAAGATTGAACTGAGATAACAGAGTGTGCATAAATGGGCCTTTTTTCGATTGTTGGGATGTGATGAGTGGAGCCCCACAGGGCTCTGTTCTGGGGCCTCAGCATTTTATTTTTTATTTTTTTTTTAGAGCAACACAGCATGGGAAACAGGCCCTTTGGCCCAACGAGCCCGCGCCGCCGTCATAACTATATAGTAACAATTCCATTATCCTATTCTAATTTTAAGTTATTCCTAATATGGAAGAGTCTCAATGTAGGGACAATTTGTTTCCCAATCAGCCTAAGAGCAAATTTTTTGGGATGTGGGAGGAAACCGGAGTGCCCGGAGAAAACCCACGCAACCACGGGGAGAACGCGCAAACTCCCGCAGACACCGGCCCAATTCCAAGTGTCTGCACAGCTACAGCGATAGTCACTGAGCTGTCATGGTGCCCTTCAGATAGTCCAGATAAAGCACTCATTTACGACATGAAGCACCAGGCAACCCATGAATCAACATCCAAGAGCTGTCCTCGCACCACCTGCCGAATGCATGCTCCTTGTTGGTCAAGTATGGACCGAATTACCTGTGGAAAAAAAAGCCATAGTTAAACAGTCCTACTACATCCCTCTATCTGCATACCGCTCATGTGGCTGTCCAAGAGACCCTTAAACAGCCCTAGCGTGCCTGCTCCCACCACCTTACTCGGCAGTGCATTCCACACCCCTACTACCCTTTGTGTGAAAAACTGCCCTCTAATATTCGTCTTATACATAGCCCCCCTCACCCTAAGGCCATGACCCCTCGTCCTATCCATTTCTGAAGGTGGAAAAAGTTTACCACTATTTACTCTATCTATACCCCTTATAATCTTATACACCTCTATTAGATCCCTTCTAAGCCAACGTCTTTCAAGGGAAAACAACCCCAGTCTATTTAATCGTTCTTCATAAGACAGTCCTTCCATACCAGGCAGCATCCTGGTAAATTTGATTTATGACAAGGAGGGAGATGCCACAGTACCTAAATTTGCAGATGACACAAAAATGGCTGGAAAGTATGTCCTGAAAAAGACATAAAGAGGTTGCAGACAAATATAGATAGCTTGCGTGAGTGAGCAAAAATTAATTGTACAGTCTGCAGGAAGAATAAAAAAAGCAGAGTTTTATTTAATTGAGAATGGCTACAGAGTTCCGAGGTGCAGAGGGATCCAGGTGTTCTCAAGCATGAATCACAAAATCTAGATGTTCTAGTACATGGCTCATAGTAAGTTACAGCGAGTAATTAAGATGGTTAATGAAATGTATTATGAGATGAATTGAACAGGAAAGTATGAATGGGGTGGGGGATTGTCCCTTAAGCAGTGCTAGCCTGGCACTGACCACTGGGCCAGTGTGAGGCCCTCAAGGGGGAGGGTGCAAATGGTGGTGGTGAAGGGAGAATGATTCGCTGTGCACTCTGGATAGGAGGGGGAGGGGGGGGAGCGATCGGAGCTGGCCATGGTGGGGGTGGGGCCACAGGTGCAGGGAGTGTCAGGGAGGCCATCAATTAGATACATGGTCAAGGAAGCCAGCAATCTGAGGTAGTTGGGGTAGTCGGGGAAGTCGACGACCAGGGTTGGGAGGGAGATGGAGGGGGGTGATAGGGATAACATTGGGAGGCTGGTGATGGCAGAGGGGGCCATCCCTATTAAGAGATGAGTGCATTCTCAGTAACCCGCTCAAGGCACTGATTCCGGCCTATCGGAAGGAATTAGGTCCTGTTACCACGAGTCCCTCGGCAAACTCTGTAACACACAGAGTGCTGTAAATTCATTCAACTAAGCACACTCCAAAAAAACTGGCAGGAAAATCTCCCTTTTCTCTGCCCATTGGGCAGATTGTTTTTTTTCTCTGGAAAATTTGCCACCATTAGAACAGGAATTAAATCCAGAATTGTGTTTCTCACCCAGTGATGAATGTGATTTGACTTGTGTTTCAAAACACTGACACTCATGCTTTAATTTGCATCATATGAAGATTAGATGAAAAAAAAGTGTTGCATTTCTGTGGCACCTTTCACAATGCCTGAGATCTTCCAATGCACCTTCCTGGCAATAAATCCCTTTTAAAGTGTAGTCGCTATTATAATATGGGAAATGCAGCACCTAATTTGCACAGAACAAAATCCCAAATATCCTTGGAAGATTCAGAAAAAGTCACGGCCCATTTTCTTTACCATTATAAAATGTTGTTCATGAAAACGTTTGCAGCACAAACAAAGTCTTAGCACAATTCCATTTTATTGGTGATTTTAGCATTCAAGCTCATTCAATACAATTACAATTAAAAATTATTATCTGCAGCCAATATGTTTTATTCCTTTTAATTCAATTTAACCCATTTTTACATCCTTTAGCCTTCCCCCATTTATTGCTTTCTCTTCCAGTGAGATGGTGACAGTTGGTAGAAAATGGTCTTTCCCGGGTATTGTCTGAGCTGCTCTGTGTTGGCCAGTGAGGGTCTGCGATGGGCTTGATGAAGAATTGGTGAAGCTGACAAGTTACAGGACAGGGAGACTCCCAGTGACAGAAACTGAGATCTGAATGAACGCTCTGGATGGGAGTCTGAGTGTCTGTCAGCAAATCCTCAGAGCAACAGAATGAAGCAGTTGCTTTATCTGAAGGGGCTGCACGCTCTGATGGCCCTTTCTCCACTGTCACATATGGAAAGCCTTTCACCCAATGGGCAACTTTCCTGAGAAGAGTCAGCAAGTGAGAGATAAGATATCAGAGTGGTTTTATTATACCCACCACAGGGTGAATTGGATATTGTTATTACACCGACATTACCGTCAGCAGAGTATAAATCACACAGAGTTCACTGAAGCTTAAAATACCAGCTAGAATATTTTCATATTAAAATCATGAAACAAATGAAGATACAAACAAAACATACTTTAATCTACATTTGGCCATCAGTTCATATGTATCTCCCAGTTATCTAGGTTACATTAGAATTGGATGGAAATGATTTTGAACCTACCCACCTGGTGGGAACTGGATTAAACTGCTCACCCAAAGGTGGCGGGATCCTCATTAATATACACGGACTGAGCTCCAGTGACACCGTTGGGATCCAACTGCGCTGCCAACTCTGTCCGGATCTCCAGACTCAAAATCTACAGAAATCAACCAGTTTCCAAATCCCCTCACCACTCAACAAAAATCCACCTGGAATTAAAATCATCTTCATTTTCTTATTGCTTTAAATAAGTTTGTATACTTTATAAAGAATTATTGTGATTGCCCAATAGAATCAATTGTCTTGAATTCCACAAATCTTAGGTAATATTGTCCTTTTCACACTCAGTAAAAGTTCTAAGGATTAGGAAATAAATGGTAGGTTTCACACTCTTGTTAATGCTTCTGTATGAAGCACAGACTTAGAGTAATTACAAAAAGATTATTATTTGAAAATTAAACACATGAACAAATCCTCATTGGAACAAAGGAGCCATTGGAATATAAGCAAAAATGTACATGACTAAACGTGTTTATAGGTCAGGGCTTTCCGTACACTTTCCAAAATATGTTTAGCTTTCATCGGGAGAGTGACTGTCAGCCTCGATGGAAAGGCGTAATTCACAAAGAGCACTTAGATATGTTTCATGGTCAGCATCAAACTCCAAAGCTTTTTCAAAGCATTTAATAGCTTCACATCTCTTCCCATCCAGCTGGTGGAGGAACCCATGAAGACCAAGGGCCTTGCTTTCTCTTGGATTCCGACGAAGGGGTCCTGTTGCTATCATCTTCATGTTTTCTCGACGTCTTTTCTGTTCTTTTGAGTCATAATTGACTTTCTTTCCTTCAAGAAAATGGGCAATGGCATTCGATTCTGATTTCATGTGATTGAGTTCAAGTAACTCGGTTTGTAAACATATTGCCTGTTTATTCTCTGGACATATACCCTCCAGTGTCAGTAAATGGTTATAGATCTCCTTTCTTTATGATATTCTTCATTTAATGAACAGATCTCTGCAAAATCCAGGTGTGGTCTAATAGCTGTTAATGGTTGGTTTTCAACAGCTTTTTAAAAATGAAACTTGCATAGTTTGATCAGTTCAGCTCTTTGTTGAAGAGCAGTGTTGCGAGGACCTCTGTTGTCTGGATATTTTTCATGATGTCGAGATGCCGGCGTTGGACTGGGGTAAACACAGTAAGAAGTCTGACAACACCAGGTTTAAGTCCAACTGATTTATTTGATAGTAAACTCACAAACTTTCGAGGTTTCCCTCTTTGTCAGGTGAATGGGGTGCCCTGGTCTCAGACAGCACATATAACAGCACAAGACAGTTTACAGATTACTGATTAGTATGCAAATCTTTATACCTAACTTGCTATTCAAGTCTTAAAGTGGCCAACAATGTGAGTAACAATGTGAGCACTGTTCAAACTCCAGCACACGTCTGAAGTGCTTCATTGATTCACCTGGCCTTTTATTTTCTGGGATTCTGGAAAAAGTTTCAAGACGAAACAGAGCAATCACATATCCAAGATTCCAATCAATATTATCCGGAGCTTCCTCCAGAGCCTTTATAAAACATTCCATTGCCTCTTCATAATATTGAGCAACAGAGCTCAGCAGTACCCAACCCTTCTCCCTGTACATTTCAGGTATCATTGCTGTATACCGAGAGGCATCAGGAAGTTGTTGAAAGATCCTCTCCAGTTTGTTGAGGTAGGACTGAGTCTCTGTCAGTTCTCCCATGTGATAATTGACCTAGGCACGGTTTCCATAGGTGACGATGATTCTTTTTTCAAATCCATCTTCATGATTCTCCCTCAGAATCTTTTCAGCTTCCTGTAAGTTTTGAATCGCCTCCTCACAGTTTCCTTGCAGACAGTTTACAAAAGCGAGTTGGTTGTAAGACTTCTCTTGATATTTTACATCAAGCTGTATTGAATCTTCTAATCTTTGCTTCATATCATCCAAGTCAATGTTTTCTTTCTGTAGCGCCCACGTGAAGTGACATTGAAGCTGATCAAGCTTCACACTCAACAAATCCTTCTCTTGGTCACTGCAACAGAAACAAATCTTTCATAATCCACCTTAGTAGCAACTGTAACTTGTCCATTTTTCACATTTGAATCTTGGAATTAATTTTAACCCAGGCCATTATGGTTAACCCTAAGTGATGCAGTACAGATGTTTAGCAATGGTATTGTACCGCATCAATTGATTTATACACCAGGACCCTGGTTTAGTGTCTGTCAATACTGAAATTACAAGTGAATTATTGTTAATATAATTTGTGTAATGGATCTACTACCCCACTCACATTCAGGACTCATCCCATGGCACTGCCCCAGGCACATTTACAGTGCCCAACTGGCCACTGTCAAGATACCAGATGATCAGTCCCAGGGGGCCAGGTGGGCACTGTGCTGCCATGTCCCTAACTACCAAGGATTTCAATTGCCTCTGAATTCCTGTGGCATGGCCACAGTACCTGATCTCCACCACCGGAGAGCAGGAGTGATTTTTGCAATTGTGACGTCTTATCAGTGAGATTTGATTTGATTTGATTTAATTTGATTTACTATTGTCACATGTATCAATACACAGTGAAAAGTATTGTTCTTTGCATGCTGCACAGAAAAAGCATACCGTCCATCGAGAAGGAAAGGAGAGAACGCAGAATATAGTGTTAGAGCCGTAGCTAGGGTATAGAGAAAGATCAACTTAATGTGAAGTAGATCCATTCCTAAGTCTGATGGTAGCAGGGAAGAACCTATTTTTGAGTCATTTGGTATGTGACCTAAGACTTTGGCATGTACTCTTAGGGATCATTTATATTTCCCTCCTTTTGGCTGAGATCAAGTGTAGTACTGAGATGCTGCACTTGGTTGAAGTCATTGGTTACATTTTAGCTTCATTTGAAGCAATTTTTTAAAACGGCATCTAGGCCTTTTGGTTAAAATGCAAATAAGATCAAGTGTTGGAGGAGAACTTATAGCTACTCCAATCAGCTTGGATCATGTAGATCAAGCCCAAGACAGGAGGGGAGAGCCTGCCTTGTCAGCTTGGATCGGGAATGTCCCAATTTGTAGGGGCTCTGAATTGACTTTAATTTGACTGGATTGGAATAAAGATCTAAAAAAAAATTTTTTAAATCTTTTTCCTCGGCCTTTTGGCTAAAATCAAGTGTAGTATCAACATGCTGTACTTGGTTGAAGTCGTTAGGTTACATTTTAGCTTCATTTGAAGCAATTTTTAAAAGCGGCATATTGGCCTTTTGGCTAAGATGCAAATAAAATTAAGCCTTGGAGGAGGAGATATATCTACTCCAATCAATTTGGATCATGTAAATCAAGCCCCAGATAGGAGGTCTTGTCAGCTTGGACTGGGAATGTCCCAACTTGTTGGGACTCTGAATTGGATTTGATTTGATTGGATTGAATTGAAATAAAGTATAAAGGTTTTTTTTCCCAACGGAAGAAGGTGGAAGAGAGAATGTCCATAGTGCATAGGGTCCTTGATTATGTTGGCTGCTTTTCTGAGGCAGCAGGAAGTATAAACAGTGTCAATAAATGGAATGCTAGTTTACATGATGGACTGTGCTTTGTTCATGATCCTTTTGTAGTTTGTTGCAGTCTTGGAAAGAGCAGGAGCCATACCAAACTGTGATACAACCAGAAAGAACATTTCCCATGTTGTATCTGTAAAAATTGGTGAGAGTTGTATTGGATATGTCAGATTTTCTTAGTCTCTTGAGAAAGTAGAGGCATTGGTGGGCTTTCTTAACTAAAACATTGGCAGGGTTTCGGGTGGGAAACAGGGCATGTTGATGATGATTTGGACACCTAAAAATCTGAAGCTCTAATCATTTCTACTTCATCCCCATTGATGTGAAAAGGGGTGTATCCTCCACTGTGCTCCCCGAAGTCGATGACAATCTCCTTCGTTTTGCTGACATTGAGGGAGAGATTATTATTGGCGCATCAGCCAACCAGATTCTCTATCTCTTTCCTGTACTCCTTCTCATCATTGTTTGTGATCCAGCCCATCACCGTGGTGTTCATCAGCAAATTTGATAATTGAGTTGGAGGGGAATTTGGTCGCACAGTCATAGGTGTATTATTAATATAGTAAGGGGCTGAGAACACAGCCTTGTGGGGCTGAGGATGATCGTGAATGTAAAGCATTCCGGGAGAAGGGAAGCAGCCACGCTGGACCCGATTATTATATGGAGATGCGTGCAGTCTAGGAATGAGAATCATGCTTTTTTTTGGGTGTAAAACCCAGAAAAAGCAGCCAAAACAGGGCTGGGAGATAGCAATTTTTGGCTTCTCGTGTTACCTTCCCAGCTCACCACGTTCATCGACTGGCATGGCAGGCTGGTGCGATCACACACCTAATTTATTACTCTGCTTTCTTCTGCCAATCAGCATTATGACACAATAGTTTGCTAACCCAGTGCTGAGCAGATCTGAAGAGTGATAAAGGAAATTGGTGAGATTGGGAGTTCTGTGGCAAAGGAAAAGGAGGTGCTTAGAGGAGAATGGTTTAAATTAGGATCTTGAATCATTTAACTTGCTTCAGAGGCACAGTTAGGAGAAATTAAAACAGGGATTATGGAAATGACAGGAATGGTTAAACAATGTTTTGCATTGACCTTCATAGTGGAGGAAACCAAAAGCAAATGCATTCAAATAAGCACTGACAATTTCCAAAATTAACCTACACCCCCTAAGAATCGAACATTTTTTATTTAATGTCATATTAATAAAGATGTTGTGAATGTAAGGAATAGGCTGTTTGATTAATAATTAAGAATCACCCAACTGGGTGATTTATAAACTGTAATTCTCCAGCCATTCATGCCCCATCACTGCTATCAGCAAGGACAGAGAATTTGGTGTTCAGCCAAATCTCCATTCACTGCATTCACACCAGAAAATCTTGCCATGAAGGCTGAAGAATTTCAGCGTGCTCTAGTTGCTTTTCAACTATGGAAGCACTGGGGAGGGGACCATATCTCAGGACACTCTTTCACTGATGACTTTGTTCTAATGTTTTATCTTCCTTCAGGTTGAATTTGATCTCTGCGTTAGGAGAAGTGGGACTTCACATTCTGGACATTTCTGGGAGTCAGAACTGCCAACCAGAGAATTGTGACATTACAAAGCAACTGTAGGAAGAGGTAGTGTCATTATCAACAAGAACAGAGGCATTCCAAATATTAGCAATAGCATTTTATTGATCGCCATTGAGTGAACCAATGTTAATATTCAGCTTCTCAACCTTGTCCCTTGCCTGAGCTGTGATGATCCTCAGGATACATCATCACTAGTCAGTTCTTCCCCTCAAAGTGGGAGAGCAGCCTATGGTCATGATTGACTGTGGTAATTTTATCTTTTATCTTTATATAAACATGGTGACTGGGAACAGGAGAGAAGAAGAGGTGCCTGCTGTGGATGATTCCAAGGATCATTCTGTGCTTTGCCACCTTGCTACCACCCCACCCTGGTTTGTTTGATGTTAGATGGACAACAACAACAACAAAAATAATATTAGCTGTGAGATCAATTGTGACAATGAGAAACAGGCATGTTGGGAATGTTGGTAAAGTTATAATTAAACACAGGTGCATGTTAGAAGGCAAGTTGTAACTTGTCCTGTGGGCTTTGACCACTTCCTGTATTGACAAAATACGACCAATTATTTGCATTATGCTAGACCGTTCAGCACCAAGGTTTGCTGCCATGTCCATATATGATTGAAACTATGTGACATATGCGGACCCAGGGATAAACATTATGAAATTGTTTATGAGTACCTCCAGAGGCTATGATTGAACATTGTGCTTGGTTTTTGGTGATGTCGTTTGCTGACTGCCAGAGAACATTCTGGAAGATTTGGAAAGTTTAGGCTTAAATAAATGTGTCTCAACCTTTATTTTCAAGGCCGTCATTGCAAGTATGCCCTGAAGGAATATTCTCAGAGAAGACAAAGAACCACTTGGAAGAATCTTCATCAGGAATGGATTTGGCCAATTCGCTCAAACTGGGATAGTATTCATTTTCAGTTAAAACTTCAGAGTTAATGTTTGAGTAAGAGAATTGAACTGAAATAAGTTAAACTGAAATGAGTTGAAGTGTTGCAACTGTTGTCAATTAATGAGTTTAGTACTTTAAGTACTTAAAGTGTTAAGTGAATTTGAGTTGACTCCTGTTCCTTTGGTTTGTTATACTAAAATAAGTACCTGTAAATATCCGGAAAGGATTTACATTTACAGCCCAATAACAGGTTGGTGATACACTAGTTGGAAGGAAGGGACTTTGGTCCATTTCCCACTGAATGTTCTCCACTGACCACCCCCCCCCCCCCGCCTCCCCCCCCCCCCCCCACCACCACCACCACCACCACCACCACAACAAGTGGGTGGTTGTAGTTCTCTCTATATTGTGGTGTTCGGAGGAGTCAAGATGCAATGCTCAGCTTCCTCTTCCTGTTTATCACTTTCCCTATTTTTTTTTTGAGATTTCTGGCAGAGGTAAATCCAAAAAAAATTTCACCCAGAAATAAATTTGTGAGCTAACTCCCATTTTAAAAAAACTTTCCAACACTGACCCCTCTGCTTTAATTAGCATCATATAAAGGATATTATGTCAATGAAAGACTTGCATTTTGATAGAGAATTTCTCAGTCCCAATACACTCTTTTCTCAATGAATCACTTTTAAATTATAGCTATAATTATAATTGGTCAGAAGATTGAATACAAGAGATAAATATTGATTAATAAGGGGATCAGGGGTTGTGGGGAAATGGCAGGACAATGGGAATGAGAAAAATATCAGCCATGATTGGATGACGGAGCAGACTTAATGGGTCGAGTGGCCTAATTCTGCTCTTATGTCTTATAGTCTTATGGGAGAGTTTTGAGTCTTCAGTTCTCCTCCAGATTCATTGGCACTCAGTCTTTCACATCTCACTTTTAAGTTCACATTTCGTGATAAAGCAAAAAACAGAACAATGATGTTTAGTATCTTATAGAATAGAATTCCTACCGTGCAGAAGAGGTGAGCTGGACCATTGAGTCTGCACTGACTCTCTGACAGACTATCTTACTCAGGCCCAGCCCAGCCCCTCTTCTCTACTCCTGTTGTCATTCACGTTTAGCATGGCCAATCCACTGAACCTGCCCATCTTTGGAGTGTAGGAGGAAACTGGAGCACCCGGAGGAAACCCATGCAGAAATGGGGTTGAATGTGTAAATTTTACACAATGCTGGAATTGAATGCAGGTCCCTGGCACTGTGAGGCAGCAGTGCTAACCACTGTGCCACCAATAGCAGGTTATGCTGTTGTTTCACATACAGGAAGCAATTTCTGAATGAAAGCATTCAGCATTGTTCTCCATTAGCTCTCCATTGTGGGTAGAGTTGAAGAAGGAATCTGTCACATTTTCCATGGGGCAGAATATTGTCGTGTAGATCATTGAAACTCCCTCTGAATAAATTCTTTAAATATATTTAAAATCTGATTTACATAGAATTAACAAGCCCAGGATACAGTCGCATACTTCCCTGTGAGGCTTTGCTAGGAGAGGTTCGCTCCAGTGAGAATCACAAATGGTTGTCCATCAAGGCAAATTAGACATGATCAGAAGAATCGGATGCCATTGAGGGCTCCCGGAGGTCCTATGTCTTATGCTCTTATTGACTGCCTGTGCGTCCAAGGTTGGCATTTATATGCAGTTCTCCATTGTTAATACAACACAGCTGTAGCCACTTTGGGTGACTCATGTGCCTGAGGGCCATACCAGTGAGAATTGCAACAAGGCTTTTATATTGCACTGAGTGCCATAAGCTTGCGATTTGCAGCACAATGAGAAACCAGTGCCATTCACTCGCATTTTCTCACTCATTCGGCACTTCTAATTTTTTTTTTGTAAGGTTGCAGCCATCTTAGCATGGAGTTAGGCCCATGTGATCTGATAGTACTGGGAAATGAAACACAAATCAAGATCTATGGATAATCAAGTTATAGCTTCACACAGAGAAAGGGAAAAGCTACTGTTTGGAGATGGAGACTAAGAGAAATGGGGTGGAATTCTCCAGCCATTCACAACAATGGGATTCCCCCATCCCACTGCAGTGAACAGATGCTTGACTGAGCATCAAATTCTCCATCCTCTCTGGCAGTGGAGGTAGACTTTGAATGGCCAGAAAAATCTCGTCATGGTGTGTCTGTGTGTGTGGGGTGATGCAGAGTGTTGGTGAATAGAGAGAAAAGTAGCCACTACATTGAAGAGTAGAAAATAATTTCTTTTTGTATTATCAACCAAGTAGAATGTTATCAGAGTTATTCTCTGTCCAGAAAAAAGATTACGGAGCAAACAGGATTTAAAGAATAAGGAGTAAATCAGATGGACCTTTCTGCTGGATGTCATTCTTGAACGCGCAAGCTAAGTGAAATGATTTTTGAAGGACAGCATGAGACTTAATTGCTTTTGCAGGCGAAAATGAGAATGTAGGAAAGCTGGGAGTAACTCGAGATCTCATCTTTGATGCCTCTACGTCTTCCAGAATTGTGGCGTTAACGGAAAATGTTACAGAAAGTATGTTTCAGTTACATTAATTAGTTAATGCAAAGATAACTTTTAACAGGTTTGTGTGTTAGTTGCTTGTTAAGAAAAAGTTGATTTTAGTTTGCTTATTACAGTAAAAGTCTGACTACATTAAATCATGTTATTTGGTTGTTTCTATTGGGTCACAGAGAAATTAATTACTTTTTAAAAGTTAACAGTTTTGATGTGGGTAATAATAGACATCACATACTTTCAGCACTGACTGAAGAAAATGTTGGACTATTCAACATCATTCCTTAGGTACTAATGGGAATTCCCATCAATTCCCAGCACAGCCTCTCATACCACATGGGTGGATGAAGTTAAGGGAGAAGATAAGAACTTAGTGTGGGATTTTTTTTCCCTGGAACATTGGAAAGTTAGGGGTGATCTTATAGAGATCTACACAATAATGAAGGGCATAGATAAAGTACATAGTCAACATCCTTTCCCAAAGACTGTAGACTCAAGACTGTGGACTGTAATCTCTCTAGAGCTTTATTTGAGGAGTCTAAAGCTTCATAGTAATGGATTAAGGTGAGAGGACAGAGATACAAAAGAATCCGGAGGGGAAAAATGTTTTACTCAGAGGGTGGTGAGTGGCTAGAATGAGCTACCAGAGATAGCAGCAGTGACAGGTATAATTTTGCTTTTAAACAGCTATAAGGGTAAGATGGGTATAGAGGGATACAGGCCAATCACAAGGAATTGGCAGTAAAAGCTTAGTAGTAAAAAATAGGCAGTGTGGACAAGTTGAGCCAAAGGATCTACTTCCATGTGAAGATCCCTATGACTCTAAAAAGACAAAGGAAATGTCAATGGCGATGATCATGACTAAGAAGGATGCCAATGATGGCCCATTAAGAGATCAGAATGGCAGTGCAAAGATTAGCAGAACGTCAAAGGACAACATGAGAAATGTATGGGAATATATAAAATATATTATGATGTATAAATATACATATAAGAATATATGAAAAAAAATGTGCCAAATCGATTAGAGAGAGGGGAGTTCAAAAGTGGGGAAGGAGGGGAAAAGGAAAGCGAGATTTTAAGAAGGTGGAAAAATGAAACAGTGGAGAAAATGAAAGAAGATGTATATTTTATTAAATTTTAATTTTTTAAATGAAATAAACAAGAGAAAATCAGAAAGATAGGATGAGGGAAAGGGAAAAGGAAAAATTAAACAAGAGAAAGAATGACCAGAAGAGAGGTTTGGATAAGAGGATCATTAACTCCTTCCTTCAGGGGCAATGCTCACAGGAGAATTATACTGCCTCTGAGAGCTGTACATCACCTAGCGAGGAGCTCAGCAATTGTATCATATTGTGACTGTCACCTCAACTGCATTTTGGTGCACATGTACAATTGCCTACATTTTCCAGAACAGCCCAACAGTCAGTTCCGTGTTACAATGGAAATTGTTGCTGCGTGTTGCCCAGAATGAAATGAGCGAAATGTTGTACCCAAAATGATGACAAGTGACCATAAACATCACCAGAAATTATTTTGCTGATATTTTCCATGCCATATTCTGCAGTATTAACTGTCCTCATTCACTCAGATCAATAACACAGTTCACATCATAGCTACACATTCATTTATTGGCTATTTTAACATTCCATTTCAGATTAGATAATTACAATTGAAATCACTGTTTGTAAAATCAGTACATGCAGCTGCTATGTTTTATCATTGTTAATCCAATTTAACTCATTTTTATATCCTTTTGCCTTCCCCCATTTACTGCTTTCCCCTTCAGTGAGTCGGTAGAAAATGGTGTTTCCCGGGTATTGTCTGAGCTGCTCTGTATTGGCCAGTGAGGGTCTGCGATGGGCTTGATGAAGAATTGGTGAAGCTGACAAGTTACAGGACAGGGAGACTCCCAGTGACAGAAACTGAGATCTGAATGAACGCTCTGGATGGGAGTCTGAGTGTCTGTCAGCAAATCCTCAGAGCAACAGAATGAAGCAGTTGCTTTATCTGAAGGGGCTGCACTGACTGATGGCCCTTTCTCCACTGTCACATATGGAAAGCCTTTCACCCAATGGGCAACTTTCCTGAGAAGAGTCAGCAAGTGAGAGATAAGATATCAGAGTGGTTTTATTATACCTACTGCAGGCTGGATTGGATATTGTTATTACACTGCCATTATCATCACCAGAGTATAAGTCATATGCTAAGACTGCATCAAACACACTAAACAGATAATGATCATTAGAAAACTCCGATATGTTGTCTATATTTGGTCATCCATTTATATCTATCTTGCAGAAGCCCAGATTGCATTAGAATTTGATGGAAGTGATTTTAAATCGACCCACTTGGTGGAAACTGGTTAAAGTGGATGGGGCCCTCATTAACAAACATGGACTTGGTTGTGGTGACATTGTTGGGCCCCGATTGCTTAGTGGGCATGATGGGTATGCTGCTGCAGTTTTTCCAACAGGCTGAAGCAGTTCTGAGAGAATCAGGATGTCAAGAGGGGGATGTGTTTCACTTTCCCATCAGGTTCCCCATCAGGTCTCAGGAGGAAAGTTTAGAGATTGTCTGTTATGAACTTGCTCTTTCCAAAGCATGGGACCCTCCCAGTATCTTCTTCAACTCAGCTCCATTCACATTGTATAGGCAGGAGGTGCATTGATGGCACAAGAATGAAATTCAGCTTTTAAAATTCCCCAAGCCTGGCTTCTGTAGTGGGAGCTCTAAATCCTCTCATTACACACCCAACAAAAATAGATCTGGAGTTAAAATCAGGCCCATGTATTATTTACTATTATAGAAACAACTCCTAACATTCATAACAATCATCGTGTTCTGTCCAATTGATTCAATCAACTCTTACTCTCAAAGTCATTATTTTGTTCAGTTCCACATATAGCAGCAGAGCGTCAAAAGGTAAGTAAATAATTTGCTACTTAGTTTGTGCATCAATGTGGTCAGTATTTCTAAATAAAGCACTGAGATTTTAAAGATTTGCAGAAAGATTATCATTTGAAAGTTATACATGCATGAATAAAATGTAAATTTGAAAGAAAGTCCCACAGGAAATAAATGAAAATATTCTCCACCCAACCTTTCTAGTTGGGAAAATCTTTATAAGCCCGAGTGGAAATGCTTAACTCAATTAATCTTCATTGCCAAGTTCCAATTCCAAGACCTTTTCAAAACATTCCTTGCCGTCCACCATATGCATGATGCCCCGAATGCAAAATGCCTTCACATCTCTTGGATTCCTGCAAAGTAGTTTCTCAGCTATCTTCACCAAGTTAGTGCGACACTTTTCACGTGATTTTGAATCATGTATGATTTTGAATCCTTCCAGAAAATATTTGATGGCATTGGATTCTGATCTTTTGTGATATCTTTCAAATTTCCCAACTTGAAAATATATTTCCTGCTTGTTTTCTGGAATGATATTTTCCAATTTCAGTAATTGTTTGTAGATCTCTTCTGCTTCGCAATATTCTTCATTCATTGCACAGATTTCTGCAAATGCTAGTTTTGCGATAATAAATGATTGCTTCAGTTTAAATGCTTTTCTAAAATACTGCTTGCATTGATTAATCAGTATAACCTTTTGCTGAAAAACAGGATTGTGAGGGTCTCTGCTGCTTGAAATTTCATTGAGCGCAATGAGTTTCTGTTTGTAACACAGACCTATTTGGTAATGTAGGAAGGCAGAATTTGGGGTAATTTCTAACATCTTCTCCAACAGCTCCAAAGCTTTTTCCACATCTCCTTCTGCTCTGTAAAATTTGGCTGCATAGCGAACCACGTATGGGAGATCAGGGGATTTCTGCAATGCTTGTTCAACTAATGTGGACGCCTCCTCCTTCTGATCGAGGCCTTGTAGTTTTAGAGCCAGCAGCACTTTGGCTTCTGCATGATCCGGATCAAGTTCCAGCACACGTCTAAACTGATTCACTGATTTGCTGCATTCTCCATTCTCTAAGTTACCAAATAATGTTTCCTGACGAGACAGGACACTGGCGAAGCCAAAATTCCATTCAATGTTATCTGGATCTTCCTCTAGAGCCTTTTTAAAACATTCCTTTGCCTCTTCATAGTATTTGGCTGCAAAACTCAACAGTGACCAACCCTTCTCCCCATACACATCAGGTATCATTGCTGTATATCGCCAAGGATCAGGAAATTGTTGACAGATCCTCTCCAGTTCGTTGAGGTAGGACTGAGTCTCTGTCAGTTCTCCCATGTGATAATTGACCCAGGCACGGTTTCCATAGGTGATGATGATTCTTTTTTCAAATTCATCTTCGTGATTCTCTCTCAGAATCCTTTCAGCTTCCTGTAAGTTTTGAATTGCCTCCTCACAGTTTCCTAGCAGACAGTTTACAAAAGCAAGTTGGTTGTAAGATCTGTCTTTATATGCCACATCAAGCTGTATTGAATCTTCTAATCTTTGCTTCAAATCATCCAAGTCAAAGTTTTCTTTCTGTGGTGCCCATGTGAAGTGACATTGAAGCTGATCGAGCTTCATTTTCAACAAATCCCTTTCTTGGTCACTGCAAGAGAAACAAAATCTTGCATAATTCACTTCAGCAGCAATTGTTATTTGTCTACTTTGCATTTTTGATTCTTGGAATTAATTCCAACCCTTGCCTTTGGTTAACACAAGACAACAGATGTGGTATATTTGTTATTGCTGTTCCATCTGCTTTATTTGAAAGTAATTAAAATATTCCAACTACATTTTTATCAAAATGGTGAAAAACTTAATACCAAAGTTTTGATCAGAATGTTTTGAAAACGTTTGCTAGCGAACAGCTTTATCATTGACCACACTGAGCTGAGCGAGTCCTTTAATCAGCTACCCCTCTTCTCAAGCCATCTCTCCCCACTCACTCATTTCTATCTTTGGCACACAGTTCCACCAGGGTCACTACCTCAGCGGGCAGGTCATGCTGCACTAGTGCTCAGTCTCCTGTTGCTCTCATTCACCTTCCTACAGCTCACTGCTCCTTTCATCAGTCTCTCCCTGAGAACTGGAGCCAAACTCCAAGAATCCTGGAACTCGTGGCATCAGATCCCACTCCATCAGAGACGTTCAGGAAGGGTCTGGCATAGCCAGGGGAATTAGACATCAGAAGCTTAAATGTACAGGGCATAATACAGTTTACAGCAATTCCACTACTCTCCAGAATCCTCCATGAATATCTCTGATGCAGTTTGAGAAGTTAGACTGGGTAGTTATGTACAAAATGTCAGACAAATTAAACCCAGCCTAACACTTTTACCAATGACATATGAACACCATATCACCCTTCTGACTACCTACTAATCAGCCAACTACATGTCGATCTATCCCAATTTCACCTCCAACCATCCTACTGCACACTGACCCATCCCACTGCAGCTGGCCTCCATACCATCCAAATCGCACCCTGACTGAGCCCAGCTATTCTCTGTCTTCCCAAACCAGCCCAACCCCATGATCTCCATAATCACCTGAGTAACCTCCAACCTAATCCAACCAGACCACTCCACGACCCCTGCAACTACCTGGCCACACCTCAACTCAACATTCCTCCGACTCTAACTGGAATAGCCTTTTAGCCTGAAGCCATCCCCGCACAACCCCCACACCTCCTTCCCTCCTGCCTCCCCCCCCCACCCTTTTCCCTGGCTCCCCAAAATGAACCAGACCTTTGTTTTAAGTTTATTTATTATTCATAAGTAAGACTTACATTGACACTGCAATTAAGTTACTGTGAACTTCCGCTAGTTGCCGCAGTCCAGTGCCTGATCAGGTCAACGTGACTAATCAGCATGGCTTTCAGAACGTGGGAAGAAACCGGAGTACCTGGAGGAAACCCACACAGACACAGGGAGAATGTGCAAACCTTACACTGACAGTGACCAAAGCCGGAAATTGAACCTGGGTTCCCGGTGCTGTGAAGCAGCAGTGCCTACCACTGTGCCACCCTGAAGACCTGATTAGCCCTTTCTGAACTGGCATAACTCCTCCACCTACCCAGCACTAGACCGTCAACATCACTCACCCACCCACTGACATCACCCAACTATCCATGCACCCACATATTCATTCACCACCTACCCCTCTCCCCGCCCGACCCTACTCACTGCCCACTTACCCATCCTACTCATCCAACTCACTCACCTCACTCTATTCCTCGCCCTCCAACTCACCTATCCATATACATGAAGACCGCACTGTTAGTCTTATGGTGCTATAAGAACGAGATATGTTCTGTCTTCCCCAGACTCTGCTGTGCTCTGACACAGCTCCCCAAGTTACGCTGCACTGCACATTTCTGTTTCAAACTGGGATTGAAAGACCCCAGAACAATAATGCAACATGGGGGGTAAGCTTTGAGCCCTGTGACAACCCACTCATGGGCAGGGTTTTTCTGCGCTGCTGCACCAGCCGTACAGCATAGTGAGCTGGGAAACACGAGCGAGAGACGAAAAATTAAGTTTGCGCCCGATTTCTCAGCTCTCTGTATTGGCTGGCCTCATTCTGCTGGCGTAATTAGCCTTGCACTCAGGAACAATACTGAGCTGATTAAATGAATGGCCTTGGAGCACAATACAATAATGCGAATACAATAAGCCAAATTGAACGAGGTGCAAGTGAAATACTTCTGGATGTGAAAGGAATGTTTGGAGCCCAGAACGGGTAATGAGCGAGAAGGTAAAGGGACCAGATGTTATATTCTTCTGTGACTGCCATGGAAGGTGCTGAGGGAGGGGGCGGGCAGTGGGGCGTGATGGAGGAGTAGAACGAGATTTCATGGAGGGAGTGATCCCTGTGGAATGCTGACAGAGGCTGGATAATGGATGGGGGGGTGGAATCTGTGTTTCATGGTAGCAACATGGCAGAAATAGTGGATCCTTTGAATGTGAAGAGTGGTCGGCTGGAAAATGAGGACAAGGGGAATGCTATCATAGTTCTGGGAGGGCGGAGAAGGGGTGAGGGCAAAGATGTGAGAAATGACCAGTGAGTGCCTTGTCAACCACAGGTGGGCAAAACTTACACATCCATTCCCCACCAGGAAGGTCTCAGAGCTCTCCATTTCTTCCTCAAGAAAAGGAGAGTTGCCCACTTCTGGGTCATTTCTCAATGAACATTCTGCCACTTTGTCAGCTTGTTAGTGATACGACAAGTGCAAAGGAGGCAATTCAGTCTATTTCTCCTATCTGACCACTATACCTCCCAGTCAGCCTGCCAACATATTAAGTGATGGAAGGAACTCTTAGGTGGTGCTCCAGGCACTGAGGATGTGATACTCAACTTCTTCATCCCATTTCCCCCCACCCCTTCCGTTTTGGATTATTAGAACAGAAGTAAAATCCAGAACCACCTTTCTCACCCAGTGGTGAATGTATGAATTAATTCCTATTTTAGAACACTTTTCAACACTAACCCCTATTCTTTAATGAGTGTTTTTTTTAAAGAACAGAATATGTTAAAGACGGTTGTAAATTTTTATAATGTCTTTCATAAACCTTAGGATGTTCCAGCACTTATTCTGGTGAATGATTTGCTGTCACTGTTATAATATGGGGAATGTGTCAGCCAGCTTCTACTCAGCAAGATCCAAAAAACACAATGAGGCGATGACTAGATTACTTGTTTTAGCAATTTCATCTAAGAGATAAATATAGAGCCAAAAATTTGGAGAACATCCTTATCTTTCGTCTGATGTAGTATCACTACACGAGAGGCGGACGTTGCCTTGATTTCATATCTCATCTGAAATGTGGGACCTCAGGCAATGTAGCTCTCCCTCACCACTGTATTGGGAATAAGCCTGGATTATGTGCTCAGGTCTCTGGGGTGACACAAACTCTGACTGTGAGGCCTCATTGACAGCACTGAGCTACAGCTGAGTATACACAGTATTAACACAAGGAAATCTGTCTTACCCCATGATGATCTGCACAAGTAGACAGGCAGCTTCTTCACTTCTGTTGTCTGATCAGCTGGAAGAACAGAATGCGATGTGCTCAATTCTTTCAACAAACACATACACACACACACACACACACACACGTGTATATATATCCTCCAACCACACCCTTCACACCATTCAGCATCAGCTAGTTTTCTTGAAATTGGACTTGACGCAGGGAAACGAAACCAAAAGTTAATTTATCAATTGTTAAAAATCAACAATACCAAAACTAAGTAATTTTCTCTTAATATTTATTTCTTTTTTTTATGACAGTGGATCAGAACATTCATAACACTGGTGGCTATTGTCCTTTTGAAAGAAGTGACCCTCCCATTGGGGTGTCCATCTATTCCAATCAGCTCCAATCCACTTTGCAGAGCATCCAGTCATTGCACTGGTGTCCATGTGAGGACCTCCTGCTGTGTGGGAAATCTGAGATCATGCTGTCATGGTGACACTCAAGTTTTATTTGACTTGGCATTGTATTTGTGAATTTGAACCACATAGTGACATTCAATCCATTCAATCGTCTCTCACAAAAAAACCCTGTGTTCGGCTGTAAATGAAGCCCAACATTGGCATTGAGTAAATGACCAGGTATTTAATTTGTAGCAAGGATAATTTTGAATAATTTCCTCCATTACAAAATCTCTGAATGCAGAATGGATTATTTCCGCATGGTTTATTTAGGATTTGACAGGGGATGTTGCTACAGCCTTACAGAAAAGGCAGCACAACAGGGAAATGGAGCAGGGGCTGCCCAGAGGAACAAGCTCTAGAGTCTCTCTGTTGAATTGGAGCTGAACTTCTCCAACCTTCTTAACAATGACAGGAGACAGTCAATACACTTGATTATCTCCGTCAGTAACCTCACCGGTGTTGTCCTATATTTCACTTCATCCCCCCGAGTCTCCTGCATCAGAACCAGTTTCCAAGCTCCCCATCTGGCTGACATACGAGCCATCTCCCTAAACACGAATGCTTGCAGCTCACTCAATGTCTGGTGGTTTTCCCAACACACTGATCTTACACCTATAGTTGTCTGAGCCTACAATGTTGACAATGTCGGATTTACTGTGCTGATTGATGTTGTTCTGCTCTGCCCTGATGGGACTAGTGAAACTGGGCAATCAATAATACTTGGATGCCTAAAAGCAGAAAATCATAAGGGAAATGTCGATAAGTGATGATGAGGTGTTATGAGCTGTTAATATGTTGGGAGCGTGATACACTGAGAATGAGAGGTCAAAATTATGATGGATAGAACATGTCATCTGATGATATGTTCGCTGATCCTTGACCTCCATGTAAGGTCACTTGATTTCATCTGATCCTTTTTGTGTTCTAATGCTTCATCAGATTTGCAGCAATAAAGTTCTGCATCAGCTCCCTGCAATTCAGTGCTTTGAAGAGGGCAGACTGCCAGACTTCTGCACAATGTGCTCTCTCTGAATATTTCTCCATCAGCTACCATACAAGTTTCTATCCCACTCTATCCATATTTGCTGCTCTGATCAGATTATAGGTCCCCTATTATTTGTCTTTCACATAAACAACACAGATGAACCACATAGAGGGTAAGATTATTAAGTTTGCGGATGCAGAAAGAGTGGCTGGGTGGTTAACAGTGAGATGGAGGGCTGCAATAAGGTATAGACAGAATGGTCAAATGGACAGGTATGTGGCAGATGGAATTTAACCCTGAAAAATTTGCGGTGATGCACTTAGAAAGGAATAATTTGACAGGGAAATATTTAATAAAAAGCATAATCCCAGGAAGTTCTGTGGGGCAAAGGAACATTGGCATTTTGTTTATAGATCTTTGAAGGCACGTTAGTAGAGTGATGAAAAAGGCATATGGGACACTTGCCTTTATCAGTCGAGGCATAGATTACAAAAGCAGGGAAGTCATGTTGGAATTGCATAGAACTTTAGTGAGGCCACAGCTAAAGTATTGTGTGTAGTTCTGATTGTCACATTATAGGAAGGATGTGATTGCACCGGAGGAGGTGCAGAGGCGATTCACCAGGATGCTGCCTAGGATGGAACAATTTAAGTTATGGTGAACTTTGGATAGGCTTGGGTTGTTTCTTTCTGGAGCAGAGAAAACTGAGATGTACAAGATTATGAGAGACAAGAATAGAGTGGATATGGAGCGGCTGTTCCCCTTAGTTAAAGAGTCAGTCATAAGGGGACATAGGTTCAAGGTGAGGGGCAGGAAGTTTAGGATGGATATGAGGAAAAATCTTCTTATCCAGAGGATGGTGCCGGTCTGAAATATGCTGCCTAGGAGAGTGGTAGAGACGAGTTGCCTCACATCTTTTGGAAAGTACCCAGATGAGCACTTGGCATGTCATAACATTCAAAACTATGGGCTAAGTGCTGGTAAATGGGATTAGGTGACAGTTCAAGTGTTTCTCACTCGCCAGTGCCAACTTGATGGGCCAAAGGGCCTCTTCTACACTGTGTGATTCTATGATTCTGAAAACAAAATATGAACAACTAAAATGGATCAAACCCAATGTAACAGACAGAGAGGATCAGGTCTTTATCTCAGTAGACATGTTGAAGAAGGAGTGATAAAGGTGTAGGGTGCACTGTGGAAGGTACTTCCATGTGAATGAAAGCGTGATGAATTAACTGCATTAAAAAAGGAGGTAAATCTGGAAGTCACCAAGAACCAGGGAAATGATCAAAAGATGGATTACGGCCCAGAATCAGGAGGAATTCTGTACCTGAAACAAATGAACAGTGGGATTTCTCTTCAGGTCCCCTAAAGGACATTTTAGACCTTCCTCGTCCTGGATTCTTTCCCTCAGGCCTCACTTCTCTATTCTGCTGGTTTTTCAACATTAGCTGAAGTGTTTAATGGCCTCAATGTTCCTCTCCTTGACTATTGGTCATTGCTCTGTCTCTATAAGATCTTTTCACAACTCTTTCTTTCTGCTTTGCATTTTGCTTCTCCTAGACCTCTCTGAAATTAGAACATAAGAACATAAAAACTAGGAGCAGGAGTAGGCCATCTGGCCCTTCCAGCCAGCTCTGCCATTCAATAAGATCATGGCTGATCTTTTTCTGGATTCAGCTGCTCACCATAACCCTTAATTCCTTTACTTTAAATATATCTATCCTTGCCTTGATAACATTCAATGAAGTAGCCTCAGCTGCTTCATGGGCAGGGAATTCCACAGATTCATAACCCTTTGTGTGAAGAAGTTCCTCCTCAACTCAGTTCTAAATCTGCTCCCTGTTATTTTGAGGCCATGCCGCCAAGATCAATTTTCACCCGCCAGTGGGAACAACTTCCCTGCTTCTATCTTATCTATTCCCTTCATAATCTTACATGTTTCTATAAGATCTCCCCTCATTCTTCTGAATTCCAATGAGTACAGCCCCAGTCTATTCAGTCTCTCTCATAAGCCAGCCCTCTCAACTCTGGAATGAATCTAGTGAGTCTCTTCTGCACCACTTCTACTGCCAGTATATCCTTTCTCAAGTAAGGGGACCAAAACTGTACACAGTACTCCAGGTGTGGCCTCACCAGCACCTCATACAGCTGCAACATTACTTCGCTGTTTTTAAACTCCATCCCTCTGGCAATAAAGGACAAAATTCCATTTACCTCCTTAATTACCTGCTGCACCTACAAACAAACTGTTTGTGATTCTTGCACGAGGTCACCCAGGTCTCTTGACAGCAATATGCTGCAATTTTTTTACCATTTAACTAAGAATCCATTTTGCTGTTATTCCTACCAAATGGATGACCTCACATTTACGAACATTATGTTCCATCTGCCAGACCCTCGCCCACTCACTTAGAGTATCTATATCCCTGTGCAAACTTTCAGTGTCCTTGGCACACTTTGCCCTGCCACTCAACTTAGTGTCATCTGTGAATATTGATACACTTCCCTTGCTCCCCAACTCCAAATCATCCACGTAAATCGTAAACAATTGCGGTTTCAACACTGACCCCTGAGGCACACCACTAGTCGCGGATTGCCAACCAGAAAAACACCCCCACTCGTTGCTTTCTGTTAGTTAACCAATCCTGTATCCATGTTAATACATTATCCGTAACATTGTGCATATTTACTTTATGCAGCAGCCTTTGGTGTGGCACCTTCTGGAAATCTAGATGCACCACATCCAACCGTTCCCCATTGTCCACTGTGCATGAAATGATCTCAAAGGATTCCACTACATTAGTCAGTGAGGAAAGGGCTGTGATACTCGTAAGGGCTACTGTGAATATCTGACTCCTGCCTGGCTGCTGGCAGCTCACATATGGCTTGGCTCATTTCAGAGCAGAGTTAGTGAACTCTCCGATACTGTCTGGAGAGGGCTAGAGGTTCAGTTCGAAGATTCCCTGTATCATTACTGAGCGCTATCAGTGTGAGGGAAGAATATGCACTGAAATAATAGTATTACACAGTGGGAATCGAAAGTCTGAAAGCATTCCTAACGTTCATGTCGTTGCTGTAAGTGAAAGGGTTGCACAACAGCCTGACTCTGAGGCAGCAGTGATAGTACTGAGCTACAGCTAACTCTTCACAGTATTAACACAAGAAAATCTGTCTTAACCCACGATGATCTGAATGAATAGACAGGCTGCTTCTTCATTGTGTTACCTGATCAGTTGCAAGAATAGAACGCGATGTGTCCAATTCTTCCAACAAACATATATATTATGTATGTATATATATGTTATATATATATCCAGCAACCACACCTCCATACCATTCAGAGTCAGGTGATTTTCCAGAATTGCAACCGAAAGTGCTCCCATCCATAAATGTCTAACATCACCTGTGCCCATGCTGAGTGGCTACAGTTTCCAAGCCCTCCTGTTGCAGAAAATCACCAAAATAAAAGAATGACTCCTTGATTAATATTCAATAATGTATAGATCAGGCTAATCATTCCAATCTCCCTCCCTGCACTCACCCCTCCCAGTGTGCAACTTGTAAACCCTGTTAATAATGGTCAGCTTTCTCCCACCCTCCCCACAATACTCTCCAGAATGTCTGTTCACTGTCAACAGGGAACTTCTTGTGGGCAATTGCACCAGTGTAATGGTCTTTAAATTAAAATTCTAATCATCAGAAATTCCTAATTGGAAGGATAATAATGTGTCTTTATTTTCTTCAGTCTTCTCTTCACTGGGGGTTAATGGCGAATAGTGATCAGTGAGTTATCATTTGCAGTTCATTTTCTCCCTCAGCAAGGAGCTCAAAGCTCAAATCTGTCAAACAGACAGGAGGGTGCTGAAGACTCACTGAGGACCCGTGTACAAACCAGTCTGACACTTACCTGAGCTCCGCGTGCACGCTGGCACCTGGGCCCACATCTGCGTAGGGGGTAAGGGATCTGAGACCCCAATGCAGAGTGGGTGAGGTGGCGGAGGGGAGGGAATTGCTTCCTTTTCTCAGTGACGCAGCATGTAGGGGCCTCTCCAACTGACATCAATATGAAGCATTCCTCCTGCAATCATCAACGGAAGAGGATTTATATTTGAGGCAAATCTATGACAAATTAATCACAACTGGGTGGTGAAAAGACATTTAGTTACAACAAAGGTGTTTAATTAAGACATTGTCACACAAACATTTATGAACAGAAAAAGTTAAAGTGCTTAAATATCTTTCTAATTAGTGCAGCCCTTTATCCTTGCCATCTGAATGCAACTACAACTTCCTAACCTTACATAGCCTACCACTACATCTCAGTGAATCTCTAAAATATATGGCGGAAGTGGAGGAGGCCAGCTACCTACTCAACCCCGTGGCCTGCGATGCGTGTGGTGGGTTTCCCCTGGCGGCCTGGACCTTGAGGACCTTGGCCTGCTGCAAGGTGTCTGGGATCTTTTCATGACCCTGTGATACCCCGGTGTCAGGAAAACGGGAGCCGTAGCCACAGTCTCCTGACTAGAAGACCCTGGTGTGGGCTCGAGCCCTTCCTCCTCTCTTGGGTTTCCTGTGGGGCCCTGGGTCACTCCACAGGATGGCAATGCTTCTACAATGAGCTCTAGAAGCTCTGGTCTCACCTGGCACTACCAGCCCTGGAGGACCACCTGCTTCCTACCCATGGTGGTCAAGCCGTCTGCAATGGCGACTTGAGTTGGAGAGCCACTTCTCAATGGCCGCAGCACGTTCTCTCTGAGACTGGGTCACACTCTGCAGTCCCTCAGCCATGATCCTCTGAGATTGGACCATGTTCTCGACGGTTGCTGCCGTAGCTCGCTGTGTTTCACCACTGTCCCGCTTGTCTCCTCCAAACTCTTGAGCCTCTCAGCCATGTGCCGCAAAACCCCAAGAAGCCTGTTCTGTCCCTCAACTGTGACCACTGTGACTCAGCCACTGCCCCCGGGACTGTGCTGTGGCCCGCACTTACTCAGTCATCGCTTGGATCCTGCCACTCATGGTGAGGATCCCCTGCCCTCGGCTTTCCACTGGATCCTTGCAGTGTTAGCCTGGGAAGCACGCAAGACAGGCAATGGCTGGTGCACCGGAAAGCTTTGGGACTCCTTCCAGCAGCCTCGCAGTTGGTCCAGTGAGGCCGTCAGCCCCTCCTGTATTCTCTGTCTCTGTTGCTGCATCTCAGTAGCTGAGGAAGAAGTGATCTCAGAGGCTCAGCATGTAGCCAGTTCAGTCTTTGCCTCTGGCAGGCACTCGCATGTCCCACTTTCCTACCCCTCTGGGGACCATATGCCTCTTCTCCCATCCCTCTCACATAGCTGTAAAGACACCCCTTAAAAGTCATATCTGTGTCTGCAGTCTTCTCCGGCAGCAAGTTCTAGGCACCCACTACCCTCTCTCTGCAAATAAACATGCCTCGTACATCTCCTTCAAACCTTGCCCCTCGCAGCTGAAACTCGTGCCCCTGAGAAGTTGCCTCAAAGTGAGTGAAGGAATGTCAGGTGCCTGACAGCAGCCCCACCATGCTGTCACTGAAAGCCTGCATCTCCCGTTCCATCGAGAGCTCCAGTGCCTACTCCTCAAAGTGGGTATTATGGTCAGTCTTCTCCTGTGGAGACAGAAAGAACCATGAAAGAAATAGTGGCTCCTGCAGGGTATCAGGAGGCAGCCTGAGAGGGAAAACTCAGTGGCACTCTTTGGGGGGAAAGGAAGGACATGTTTGGAATCAGGAGCTGGAAACATGCAGAGTGTTAGGGCTGGGAGAATCTGGGGGAGATCTGGAGGAAGATGCAAGATGGCGTTCAGCACACATCCTTTCTGCCAGGATGAAATCATTGACTTTTTTTTCCAGCACTGCGTCCCGATTTAAAAGGGCCAGTGTCCTGGCACTGACCGAGGTGATGACTTCCTCCAAGGCTGCATTTCCATCAGCCCCCCGGGTCTGCGTCCTCCTGGGGGGAAGAGGGTGTCCTGTCTCACCTCTGCTGCATCCAGTAGCCTCCCCAGGTCACCCTCAGTAAATTGGGAGATGGGGAGGGGCATGGAGCTGGGGGCTAGTCACATGCACGTTTTATGCAGGAATTACTGCCTGCCTGTCCATTCTTGAGTTTTTAATGGAGTTGTCCCTCAGTAGAGCAGGTCAACTGCAGATAGTTTGGCAGAGAATTCCAGCAAGTTCGAAACAGTTTGCTTGTTAGCATTGAGGGGAAGGCAAGTGAGCACTTGCAGGTGTGCTGCTGGTGGGGACGGAGTGGTGGATCAGTGCCTCAACGATTGGAGAGAAGGGAGACAAGAGGGTGTCATACAGCCATTGGAGTCCAGCTTCAGGATGGAGAGGGCAGATCTCTCCACCTGAGATCAGTGGTGGGAAGGGAGATCCACTACCTCTCTACCTGAGATCAGTGGGGGAAAGGGAGATCCACTACCTCTCTACCTGAGATCAGTGAGGGGAAGGGAGATCCACTACCTCTTTACCTGAATGAGTGGGGAAAAGGCAGATCTGCTACCTCTCTACCTGAGATCAGTGGGACCTGAGATCACCCAGCCTGCAATTGGTCTAGGTGGTGGGTAGTGGAACGGGAGGTAAAAGGGGCTCAGTAATGTTGGGGTTGTGGGGCAATGACTGTGGAGGCCAGGGGGAGGCGTTATCCAGCACAGGAGGGAAATGGCAGGAGAGCGTTATTCTATCTTTTTTTCACTATGCATGCGCAGTTGGAGGCACTGATTGGAGCTGCAGGGTTTTGGGTGGGCTAAGCCCCGCCCACAGGCTTGTACAGTGTGATTTGAAATTGCTGATTTTTTAAGATTGAGTTTATATGGGAGCACCTGAGAATGGGATCTAAAAGTCTGATCTGTTTCAAGTCTGCCCAGCACTTAGGATCAAAATGGTGAAATAGAATTCATAGAGCCTGCACCGACTCTTACCCAGGCTTTCCCCTTAACCCCACACATTTACCTCAGTCATCCCCCTAACCTTTACATCTTGGGTTATGAAGGAGAAAATTAGCATGCCCAACCTACCTGACCTGCATATTTTATATGGAACAATGATATGAATTACTTCATGTTTATGAGTGAGGGCTAGTCAGGAATGCATCCAATAGAAAGACTTGGACAAGGATTTCAGCAACAGAGAAGCTGAGGCAGGTTGTGGCCCAGCCTCAGGACTATTTAGATCAGGGGTGAAATTGCCACATGATTGACTCTTACTTTAATTCTTAGTACAATGTTTTTAATATTTAAAATTTTTTAAAAATATTTAAAAATAGTCTGTTGCTAATGGATTAAAGGTTAAAGGATCAGTGAGCAGGAAGCTTTCTGCATTCCTTGTTCTTTTTCTTGTATTACGTTGATAGAGAAACAAAACTTGTTAAGCAAAACTAACCAGTACTGATTTCTTTTCTACTTCCTAACCAGATGAGATTGTGAAATTGAGTCATTGTTATGCAGCTTTAATTTGAACATTTTCCAAGCATTGCAGTTTAATGAGACAAACAAGGACAGTAATTCAATTTTTTTTATTTAACACTTCTAGTACCAACTCAAAAAAAAACAGTTGCAACTCATTAACTCTTTATTGAATTTTAACTCGAACTGAACATCAACTTTTAACTGAACTTTAACTCTTAAACTGCATACTAGCTTTAACTGAACAACAATTTTATCTAAACATTAACTTTAACTATTCAACTGAAAATAGATACTACCGAGTTTAGGAAAACCTTGGCCAAGAACTATCCTCAATGTAGAATCTATCTTCTTGTTCTCTAAGCATCCTTCAGGGCACAGTCCTTGTTGCAATGGTTGATCTCTTGGAGTTATTACTGCCAAAACGAAGGACTTACATATATTTTTACCCACAATTCTCCACTTACTTCCAGAAGATTCAGCCAAGTGTGTCACCAGAAACCAATCACATGACTTGAACATCCAGTGAAATTTACTTTTGAAATAACAGTGAAATTGCTTAGTTCATTATATATATCCCATACGTAGCAACCTCATAAATCAGAGATGCACTAATGTAAACAACTTCCCTTATCTGGGAAGCTTCAGATCACATACCAGAGCCCCTTTACAACCTGTATCTGGTTTTAATCTATAAGTTGACCAAAAATCCCAGCATTTTTAGCTTTCACCAGAATAGCCGTTTTAAAGCTGCTATTGCTATTATTGTCATTAAGTTATTGTTGTAGCCATTCTTTCTCCATCCACAGTTGCCGAAATGGAAACCTGTGTAGAACAGCAAGTATAGGCAATGGATAAACAGGACCTAAAATGAGTGAGGCTCCCTGAGCGGAGATTGATAAAATTAAGTGTCCCATGTGTTTTTCACCACTCCAAGAACTTCCTTTCCACCTTCAGAGATCCATGGATAAACACACCAAGATCCCTTTGTCCTGCAGAACTTCCTAGTGACATGCCATTCATTGAGTACTTCCTTGTCAAATAATGCCCTCCAAAGTGTATCACTTCACATTTTTCAGGGTTAAATTCCACCTTCCACATGCCTGCTCATTTGACTATCGTTTATTTAAATGACAAATAGTAGAGGACCCAGCCCAGATCTCTGTGGTGCACCACTGGGACACCAGCATCCAGACACTAAAACAGCTTTTTGTCATCACACTCTACCTTCTACAACTAAACCAATTTCAAATCCACTTTACCAAATCACCCTGTATCCCATGTGCTTTTGCCTTCTTTATAAGGCTCCCATGTCAGACATTGTCAAAGACTTTGCTGAAATGCATATAAACTACATCAATTGCACTACCCTCATCTACAACCTGGTCACCTCCTCAAAAAATGTAATCAAATTTGTTAAGCATGACTTCCCTGTGACGAAGCCATGCTGATTATCCCTGTTCAAACTTCATCGGTGGGATTTTATGGCCCACTCATCCTGAAACTGTAAACTCCTGTCTGAGGACAACAGAACTTCCCATTGTCCATCTCTCACATGCTCCAATTCCTGTGGTGGACGAGATGGTAGAATTTTGGCCTATCTCTCCAAGTGAAGATAGGATCTCTCTTCTTCAGGATTTTCTCCAATAGTTTCCCTACCACCGGCATGTCCACTTCTCTGGAATTAAGATATCTAATTTGTATCAGTGACATCTCCGTAATAAATTGGTTGTGGTGCTGGCAATATCTAGAATTTGAAATTCTAGTCAGGCAATTCCGTCCTTGGAGCTGGGCTAAAGCAATACATCCCACCCACCACTTTGCCTGACCACTGACAGAATTCTCAACCCTGGGGGGGTCAGAAACCAGTATTATAAAGGGGGCATCACCCTCCTCTCCCCACTCTCCGCCCAAACTGCCGGGATCCTGATCCTCTGCAGCTCAGGCCTTGCAGCTGCATTCCAAAAACTGAAGTATACAAAATAATCTCTTTGCGGTGAGAGAGGCAGGTATCTCTTCTTCCAGAGCCAGGGATACAACAACTGAATCGTATCATCACAATAAAACTTGCCCCAGCAATAGTGGAATTTCAGGTGACTGGGCATGCCTCGATGATGGGGGTGGAAATGGGAGCCGTAGTCTCCGTTATCGGAAAACAGACTCACAATCATCTCCATTCAGGCATCCGACAACTCCTGAGTTGGGAAGATATGGAGGTTGGAAATGGGGGGAGCAGTTGGAGCTGGGCTGTAAGATTATGACTGACAAGGGTGGTGGTGGGCCATATCAGTCATTTGCTTTCCATTGTGGTTGAGATCATTCAATTAACATCCCTATAGTTTGATTTCTCATCAAATTGTTCCCACTAAATCAGCATTGATGTGTGTGATTGCTACTGATTGCCATTCCGCAGTTAATTCTTAGCGCATTACTCTCCAAATTCAGTGACTGCAATGGTTTTCCTGTTCCTTTGTCAAAGTGTGCAAACATATATGTCTTCTTTTGACAGTGAGCAAAGTCACACTGACTGTAAAGTGCACTTTGACCCATCAGATGTGCACGGAATGGAAGTGTGTTTTGATAACTGTGCCCCATTGACTAGGTTGTGCACATGTGGGAATATCCCTGTGCTTTACATGAAAGTTCAGGATGTGGTAACATGGCCAATGCCGTGGCCACTCAGTGAAGCTGCTTGGGACTGGTGATGTGCAGAACTCATAGTGCCCAGTGGGGAAGGGTGTTACACAGCATCAAATTATGTCTTGTGGAGAATCGGACCCTCAAAGTCCAGAATGATATAGTGTAGGATTTATAGCTCTGGGAAAAATGAGTGAATTGGGCCCCTTGTTGGTAAGTGAGATGTGAGTGAATGCATAAAGAGAGGGATTAGACAAGAAAGTGGTAAAAAGCGTGAATTTAATGGGTTAATCCAACTTTCAGTGAGATTGTGACAAGACAGAAAGAGAGAACATTTCTTGTCTACAGGATTGTTCTCTTCAAAATGATGTTCCAGAACCAACAAGATTAATAATGAGCAATGAGCCAGATTTAACAGCACATCAACATTTATTGCAATTTCCACTGTAATGTAATTATGTTCTGCATTGTGTTTCAAAGGGAGTTCTGCTCACCAGCTCCAAGTCTTGTGAGTCCAGCTGGGACTCACACCGGTCAGTCCTCACACCGACAGAAGTGGACTTTCTGATAGTGTGGGGGTTATGGGCAGGGGGGAGGTAATGGAATCCATTATGTTACTGGCGGGTAGACGGAACAGTGATGTCACACTGTTACATTGGGGAGGAACGCAATATGGACATCGTCCAAGACTCACTGCTCCCATTACCAAACATTCCCGATGGAAATGGGAGCGTAAGTTCCCAACCAGAGGATAGGGTCAGGGACGGGTAACCCAGGAAGGTAAACTCACATGGCAAGGACGTTAATGCAGGGGGATTCGGTCACATGTCAGGGACGTGTAATCCAGGGGGATCCAGTCATATGTCAGGGTTGAGTAACACATTCCTGGATACAGGAATTCTCTTTAAGGAGCCAACTCATCCTTTTCTGTTACTAGCCTGGAGTTCAAAAAACCATCTCGCTTTTGTAAACTGTCTGTGAGGAAACTGAGAGAAGGCGATTCAAAACTTACAGGAAGCTGAAAAGATTCTGAGGGAAAATCATGAAAACGGATTTGAAAAAAGAATCATCGTCATCTATGGAAACCGTGCTTGGATCAATTATCACATGGGAGAACTGACAGAGACTCAGTCTTACCTCGACAAACTGGAGAGAATCTGTCAACAATTTCCTGATGCCTTTCAGTATACAGCAATGATACCTGAAGTGTACGGGGAGCAGGGTTGGGCACTGCTGAGCTCTGCTGCTCAATATTATGAAGAGTCAAAGGAGTGTTTTATAAAGGCTCTGGAGGAAGCGCCGGATAATATTGATTGGAATTTTGGCTTTGCAACTGCTCTGTCTCTTATGGAAACATTTTCTGGAACCCCAGAGAGTTTTACATCCACTCAATCAATGAAGCAGTTCAGACGTGTGCTGGAGCTTGATCCAGACCATGCTGAAACTATGGTGCTGCTGGCTCTAAAACTACAACAGTGTAATCAAACTGAGGAAGCACTTGAATTAATTGAAGAAGCGTTGCAGAAATCCCCTGATTTTCCACATGTGATTCGCTATGCTGCCAAATTTTACAGATTTAAATGAGATGTGGAAAAAGCTTTGGATCTGCTGAAGAAAGGATTAGAAATTACCCCAAACTCAATGATCTTACACCGTCAAATAGATGTATGTCACAGAAGGAAATTATTGTCATTGAACAAAAGAAATTCACACAGTGAATTTCCAAGCAGGACCAAGTGATCCTGCTTTTGAACAGAGAGCTGAACTAATTGAACTGCGTAAGTATCATTTTAAAAAGGCCTTTGAAGTTCGCCCATTATCATTTATTAGGGCACACCTGGATTATGCCAGAATCTGTTTATTAAATGAAGAATATGCAGAAGCAGAGGAGATGTACAATAATTTATTGAAATTGGAAGGTATACGTCCAGAAAATAGACAAGAAATATACATAGATTTTGGATCATTTGAACTGAATCAGAAGAAATCAGAATCAAAAGCTATCACCCATTTTCTGGAAGGAATGAAAATCAATTATAATTCAACAGAAAAGAAAAGGTGCTGTAATAACTTGAAGACAATTGCAGAAAGACAACTTCGCAGGAATGTCAGAGACAGCAAGGCCTATGGTGTTCTTGGCTTAATGAACCAACTGGATGGGAAGAAGCGCGAGGCTATTGAAAACTTTGAAAAAGCCTCGGAGTTGGATCCTGACAATGAAGAATATTTAAGTGCTCTTTATGAATTATGTCTTTCCATCGAGCCCGACAATGACTGTCCTAACAAAAGCTAAACTGAAAGATGAATGAACACTCTCAAATCTAAAGACAGCTTCTAATGTATGGACAGTATGGTGGCACAGTGGTTCGCACTGCTGCCTCACAGCACCAGGGACCGAGGTTCGATTCCAGGCTCAGGTCACTATCTGTGTGGAGTTTGCACATTCTCCCCATAACTGTGGGGTTCCTCTGTCTGCTCCGGTTTTCTCACACAGACCAAAAATGTGTGGGTTAGGCAGATTAGCCACGCTAAATTGACCCCAGTGTTAGGGAGGACTTGCTGGAGTAAATGTGTAGGAATGGGGCCTGAGTGGGATTGTGGTGGGTGCATTCTTGATAGGCTGTATGGCCTCCTTCTGCATTTCCAGATTCTATGAATTATGAATGTAATCCACTTTGCTTATATTCTGCTTAGAATGGAGCATGTTACACGTGTGTATAATTTTCAAATAATCTCATTGTAATTATTCTAAATCTCTGTGCTTCATTCAAAAACATTGACCATGTTGGTGAATTCACCAAATAATGTCTTCCAAGAGTTATTGCTGTGAGTGGAAAGATGTAGAGAGAGGGAAGACTAAAGGATATGAAAATAGGTTAAAATAGGCTAAAAAGAATCAAACACAATGGCAGCAGGTTCTGATTTTCTAACTTGAATATTGAAGCAGACAATACAATGAGAGGCTGGCTGAGACTAGATTTGTGTGATTGATGTGTGTGAATGCTGACAGTTTGGTTCATTTGTATATAAACGATTTTGAAGAGGGAAATAAAACATTGTGTCCAAATTTGCAGATGATTCAAAGTTGGGTGGGAGGGTGAGCTGTGAGGAGGATGCAGAGTTGCCTCAGCATGATTTGGACAGGCTGCGTTTGTGGGCATGTGCATGGCAAATGCAGCATAATGCGGATAAATATGAGGTTATTCACATAGGAAAACAGATCATTTCTTGAATGAATATAAATTGAGAGGGGTGAATGCTCAACGAGACCTTGAAGCTCTTGGGCATCATTCGCTGAAAGTAAGCATGCAGATTCAGCAGGAAGTAAAGAAGGCAAACGGTATGCTGGCCTTCATAGCAAGGAGATTTGAATATAGGGATAGGGATGTTTTGCTGCAATTGTATAGGGCATTGGTGAGGCCACACCTAGACTATTGTGTACAGTTTTGATGTCCTTATCTGAGGAAGGATATTCTTGATATAGAGGGAATATAGTGAAGGTTTTCCAGGCTGATTCCTGGGATCATATGAGGAGAGACTAAGGCTGCACGGATTATATTCCCTGGTGTTTAGAAGAGTGATGGGGACCTTATAGAAATTATAAAAATCTAACAGGGTTAGACAGGGTAGATTCAGACAGAATGTCCCCAATAGTGGGAAAGCCCAGAACGAGGGGTCACAGATTGAGAATGAGGGGTAAATCTTTTAGAACTGTAGTCAGGAGGAATTTCTTCACACAGAGTGTATTGAATGTGTGAATCCACTACCATAAAAAGTAGCTGAAGCCATAAGAATAGCTCTTGGGGTTAAAGGGATATTAGGGAAAGGGGGACCAGAATATTGAATTTGATGATCAGCCATGATCATTTGAATGGCAGAGCAGCACAATGGGCTGAATGGCCTATTCCTGTTTCTAGTTTCTATGAATCTGACATGAATACATTTTAAATAGATTTGCATGTTATTAACTGGTCCCCTCGCATATATTAACCTTCCGCCATATATGTCAGCGCCGCTTACTACAGATGCACCAGAAATGAGCCTGTGATGGGGGTCATCCCAGGAGTGTGAAGGTAAATATTGCCCATGGGGAGAGAACATGGCTAGGTAGTTACCTGGCAATGGCCCCTGGCATTGCACTGTGACACAGGTCAGCACTGCTCAGTTGTCACTGTGCCAATCTGACAGTGCCAATCTGGCAGTGCCAATCTGGCAGTGTCAACCTACACCATGGGTCGCACCCCCATGGAAGCCTTATGGAGGAAGAGGGAATTCATTTAGAATTGTTTTATAGCCGGGAGCTGAAGGATGAGCAGGGCATGTTGGTAATGGCCGTGGGGGAGCTGTAGGGTACTGGGTTGGGGGGGAATGGGGGAAGGGGGTTGGGGAGAGATAGTGGGTGCCAGCTCCAACTAGAAGAGGGCAGGGGTCATTATTCAGGAGGGGGCAGGTGGAAAGTGCTGATGATTGATGGGATTGTGTGGGGGATGATGAGGGTAGAAAGGAGCTGATGATTGTGGGGGTGGGGAGAGAAGTGGAGGCCTGGTGGGGGTGGGGTGTGGGGGGAGGTTCCAGCTCCGATCACAGGCTGAGAGGCAAGTTTATTCCTCTTCTGATCAGGGCACTCTTTAAACATGGAGCCCGGATTTCAGAGCAGCCAGTGTATTGATGTCCACCCCCACCACCACTCCAACTCCCCACCTTCCCCCCAGCCACAGCATGACAATGTGAAACATGTCCAGCTGGTTTTGTTTTGATAGTGTGGTAAAATCGGGAGAGAAAACTGACCGGTTTCTCTGTTGTAAAGGCATTGACATGACATCATATCAACGTGGTGTCAACTCCCATTGGAACCAATACTCAGTCAAATTCTGATAAGTTTGTCCCCATTGCTTCTCATCCTTGGAACCATATTTGTAAACTTCTTCTGTATTCTCTCCAATTCTAATTCGTATGGTGTAGTGTCCAGAAGTGTGCAAAATATTCCAGCTGAGGTCCAACTAGTGTCTAAAATCCTTGTTTTTATACTCTATGCCCCTATTAATAAAGCCCAGAACACTGTACACTTTTTAAACTGCTCTCTCCATCTGTCCTGTCACCTTCTACTATCTGTGTGCAAATACACGCAGGTCACTCTGCTCCTGTAACCCTTTAAGAATTTCATCCTTTATCTACACTGTCTCTTTCCATGTTCATCACACTCCTCCACATTGAAAAGCCATATGCCCACTCAATCAACATCCTTATATCCATTCGAAGTTTTACACTACCTTCTTCACAGTTTACAATACTTCACAGGGGCGATTCTCCCAACTTGCTGCATCATTCTCCACTGTGACATATCGATGCATGCACATTTGCCCGTAAAGAGTTATGCTACTGAGGTCTGGGGCGAGAATAGATCCTGCTTTCAGATTTTCATCATAATTCATGCTAGATTTGTCTGTGATGCACAGATTGTGGGAGATTCATTTGGAAAATCTTTGTCACGTAGTTTTTTTTTGGGGTCCCTCAAGGGTCCGGGGGGTTAGTTGTGCTCAGGCTGCAGGCAAGAGATTCCTGGCTGGACTGCCCATTCCAGCCCTGGCAGAGCTGAAGATCATCCCTGGCATGGTGCTTTCAGTAAGAATTTAGCAACTACCCAACCTTCAGGAGAACAGTGACCACAATACCACACAACCCTGCCACAGCAACCTCTGCAAGACATGCCGGATCATAGACATGGATGACATCATCAAACGTGAGGATACCATTCACCAGGTACACGGTACATACTCTTGCAACTCGGCCAACGTTGTCTACCTAATACGTTGCAAGAAAGGATGTCCCGAAGCATGGTATATTGGGGAGACCATGCAGACACTACGACAGCGGATGAATGAGCATCGCTCAACAATCACCAGGCAAAACAGTTCCCTTCCTGTGGGCGAACACTTCAGCAGTCATGGGCATTCGGCCTCCGACCTGCGGGTAAATGTTCTTCAAGGGGGCTTTCGTGATACACGACAGCGCAGAGTCGCTGAACAGAGACTGATAGCCAAGCTCCGCACACATGAGGACGGTCTTAACAGGGATCTTGGCTTCATGACACACTATCTGTAACCCCCGTAACTTGCCTGGGTTAGCAAAAAACCTCACTTACTGTGCTGTCTGGAGAAAATACACAATTCTCCAACAATGCCCAGGATTCCCTTCACACACATTGTTAGCCACTTTAACACTTGAATAGCAGGTTAGATGTAAGGATTTGCACTCTAATCAGCAATCTCTGACTGTCTGTGCTGATGTGTGCTATTGCAGACCAGAACACTGCATTTACCTGAGGAAGACACAGTGTTGAAAGCTCGCAATTTTACTATCAAATAAATCGGTTGGATTAAAAATTGGTGTTGCTAAATTCTTACTGAGTTCTTACCACCCCAATCCAACGCCGGCATCTTTACATCATGGTGCTTTCAGACAACGCTACGATTAACACCTGCATTCCTGCTTGTTAACAAAGTGGCCAGCTCGCTTTAATCTCCACGTCCCTGGTCACCAGGAATTCTGTGGACTTCTGGCATTGGAGTGCGGAAAACACAGTAAGAAGTCTCACAACACCAGGTTAATTACAACAAGTTTATTTGGTAGCAAGCACCACTAGCTTTCGGAGTGCTGCTCCTTCATCCAGGCAGGTTGTGGGGGGTTACAGATAGTGTGACATGAACCCAAGATCTCAGTTGAGTGGGTCTTCATGCGTATGGAACTTGGCCAGGTTCCGCACACATGTGGATAGGATCTTGGGTTCATGTCACAGTATCTGTAACCCTGGACAACTTTGCAAAATATCACTAACTGTCCTGTCTGGACACGATATACATTCCTTTAACCTGTGCTTAAAGCTCCCTCCACTCACATTGTCTGTACCTTCAATCATCATAATGCCGATCAAATTGAAAACATGTCTAATTTCTTTTTCAGTGAAGACCTTAGTAAAGGGGGAACTGGCACCAACGTGGGTACGAATCGCATTACTCGCGTCATGCCTGACTTTACCAAGTTTTTGCACTCTGGCATAATGTGATGGTAAAATCGGGTTCAATGTTATACTCTAATAGCAACATTCTTTGTTGCTGAGATACTTGGCCTCATAGCTTCAGTCTTTAGTTTCAGTTTCAATTCCCATCCAGAAAATGATTTTCACTGATTCATTGCAGGAAGCAAAACCACTGAAAAACAGCACAATAAATACTCCATCAATTGGCTCCAATAGATCAACCTCATTGGCCTGACTAAAGTCATTACAGTAATATCCAATGTAAAAGTGTTTGCTGGAACCCTCTTACTGTCCACATTCCCCACCTTACTGCTCTCAAAGGTTAACAGACTGACCCCCAAATCCCTTCTTTGTATCTTCTGCGTCCTAGAGTCCCTCTATTCTCCAACAGTACTCTCCTTATGTTCATTCAGCTCAGTTCAGGCATAACTCACTCACGGACTCCTGTCCCAGCAAATCCTCTTAAACTTCAACGGATCCTTTCGGCCAATCCCTTCCCTCTAAACTCTGATTAAAAAATTCACCTTTCACCAGGGCGATGGAATTTGACTGATTAGATTATTATAAATCAGAGCCCCATGACAATGATTATTATTACAAAGCAGCATTTCCTTCAGGTAATCATTACCAACACACACTAGATTCCCAAGTGTGTTTTGTGTAGAAACACACACACTTTGTTTGTGTAGTAATAGTGTGTGCGCTAATAACCAAGCACTGTCACTCTCTAGAGGCCAGAGCATACAGCAATCCCAGTTCTTATAGAGAGGGCAGGAGAGTTTGGAGGGGAAGTTTGGAGAGAAAGAGAGAGAGAGAGAGACAAAGGTGACCTCCACCATCACTGCATCAGGTACAGGGATGAAGGTTTGGAGTTGGATGTTACCCTGAGGCAGCTCCTTACTGCTGTATCCACAGCTCCAACTCCCTGCATCCAATGGCTTTGAAACCATTGGGTTGTATATTTTTGGCCCTTAGGAGGTGTAGTTTTGGACAATTTGGTGAAGTTACAGAGAGCAGCAGTGGATCAGTTCCCTGACATTTATAAATGGTGGGATCAGAGTCGAACAGGCTGCCTGCCCCAAGAAGGGAGACAACCAATTCATCGAGTTACAGAACCCAATTACAGGCTGGATTCAGATGTCATTGGCATTTTGGCAGAGCAGGATGGCTGGTGCACTTTTAATGTAGATCCTCTGGTGCGAGAAGGAAGAATTGCTGAAACCATGGGGGTGATTCTCCCAAAAGCGCTGAATTAGTGGGAAAACTGTTCTAGATCCCAACTGTTTTCCAGTGCAGCTTCTCACCCACATCTGCCCACTCTGTGCACTGCAAAGGTCACAATTGGGAATATCATTAAAATCCCAGGGCAATGGGGCCTATTTACGTTGGAATTTGACAGTTTCGGAACTCTGTGCGTGCACAGTGGCCCCGATCTGTCAGACTCCCTGTTTGTTACCAGTTCAATCACTGGGCAGCTCGGGACTCCCCCACAGTGCTGCCTCTCCAGCCCTCCCCGTGGCCCGGTCAAAATGTCCACAAGAATTCCCGGGCCAGCCTTGATACCTATCTCTGTCCCGGAACGCCCTGATGCCCAGACCTCACCCCCCAGCAATGGCAATCCCCACATCCCCTCACCGTAGCAGACTCAACCTCCCCCCGACCCACACACCCCCAGGTTCAAACCCAGCCCCCAGCAGACAACCACACCCGCCTCCCTGCCCTGCCATAACCATTGGCCTCCTACCAATCTACACTGATCTCCGTGCACGGTGATAGTGAGACCCCCCCCCACTCTATCCACCTTTTGGCCCTGCACACATAGGCTCTGACCCCTTGGCACTGCCCCATGCCCCTGGGCAGTCCGAAGTGCCTCCTTGGCATGGGCTCTTTGCCCCTTGGGCCCTGCCAAAAGGATGGGCTGACACGGGCAGGGTGCCCATGCCCAGGGACACCTTTCCCCTCACCCCGCTGCTGCTTGATGTCCTGGTGGGCACGATTTACTACCCCACCCCCCCCTCATTCTGGTGGGGTCTCCAGCTAATTCCTCAAATGTGAGGCAGCTACTCTAAACTCCACCAGAATGACATACTCCTGGTGATGCAGGAGATTCTATCGGCCTGGCAAGTTTTCTACTGATTCTGATAATGACGTTGAAAACATATTTAAATTACATTTAAAAAAAGATTCAAATGACTGAACTCTCTTTCCACCGATTTCCAGCTTGGTTTGGGCTGCGACTGTTCTCCGGCTGTGGGAGACGCACACGCATTCCCGGTGCATGAGCAAATCCTTCAAAAAGGCCAACGATGCGATTCTCCCGACTAGACTCCACCAGAAAAGTTGCCAGTTGCAATGGGAGAATCAGGCCCTAAAGGTGTAGAGGTATCAGTATTGGACTGGAGTAGGCACAGTGAGATGTCTCAGAATCAGGGTAAAGTCCAATAGGTTTATTAGGAATCATGAGCATTCAAAGACTCACTTGATGAAGGGACAGCACTGTGAAAGCTTGTGACTGCAAATAAACCTGGTATTATGAGACTTCTTTCTGTACTGAAACTAAAATGGCAGCTCTTGGGGTCAGGCAGCCTATCCTCAAGAGTAAAATACTACCTCAGCTCTTACAACTCAGCAGAGCAATATCACTGAATCACTAACATCAGGCAAGTGAGAAGAGAAGACAAAGAAGGAGCAAAGACAGAGAAAGAAGGGAGTTAGAGTGAAAGAGAAATAGAAAAACAAAGATAACGAGAGTGACAGGGGAGGGGGGGGTGGGGGGGGGCGATGTGAGCGGCATGATGGTCAGCACTGTTGCCTCATTGCACCAAGGGACAAGGGTTCGATTCTCAGCTTGGGTAATTGATTGGGTGGATGTTGCATATTGTCACCATGTCTACCTGGGTTTTCTCCGGGTGTTCCGATTTCCTCCCACAGTCTAAAAATGTCTGGGTTAGATAGATAGGCCATGCTAAATTGCTCCTTACTGTCAGGGGGATTGGGAGAGTAAATATGTGGGGTTACGGGGATAGGGCCTGGGTGGGATTGTTGTCAGTACAGGTTTGATGGGCCGAATGGCCTCATCCTGTACTGTAGGTACTCTAAGAACAGGAATAGTTAGAAAGAGAAAGAGATAGAATTGACAACACACCTCCTTCCTCCCAGTGCTAACGGAAGTCTCACCATGCCTTCAACTTTACAACCCACTGAAAGTTCAGCAATTTTATCAGATTGTAGATGTCTCTTCAACTGTCGCTGTGCATATTTCAGCAAATATACATGTGTGTAATTTTCGGGAACGTCCCAAGCCAATTCTGGGTTAAAGGCGGATATGGGGCCAGTGGAAAACCAGAATTTATATCTTGGGATCTGGAATCATTTAGCAAGCTGAAACATAATGTTCCATCATCATTCCCCAGTGATTTATTGAAGATGTGAAAGTATCTTTTTCTTATCAGCAGCAGGGAGTCTGTGACTGGGAGGAATCGAAATTTACCTTGTCTTCAGTAAACGGTGGTAAATGGATCCTACCCTCACTGACAGATGATCCATGAAGTCCAGTTCACCAATCCATTCATCCTGAAACTTCTTTCCTCTGTTGTCCAGCTGATTGGGTCGACACTCACCTGGTTCCGTTCTTATCTATTTCAGCATAACTAGAGCAGAGCGTGTAATGCCTTCTCTTCTTCCTCCTACACCGTGTCTGCTGGTGTTACCCTCAGAATCTCTCTGTCATGGCTCATTTCTCTCATCGATATGAAGCTCCTCAGTGACAATCTCCAAAAGTACAGCATTTCTGTTCACACTGACACTGGCTATAGCCAGCTCCACCTCACCACCCCCCTGTCTCCACTCCAGTACTGTTGCTGACCCATCAAAAACTGACCCATCTCTGGTTTAGCAGAAATCTCCTCCACTGAAATATTGGATAAACTAAAGGTGTCTGTTGAAACTTTCTCAGGACGATTTTAAAGGGGTTATCTCATTGGCTCATGGTGCCAGTCGATCTGCATGGTGAGCCAGTAAGATTTGCGGGAGAGGCTGAAAACCACATGTCAAATTTCTCGCCTCTCCCAACATTGTTGACTCCATTCTGTCACATAATCAGCAGCAGGGAAGAAGTTGTTCTTGAGTCAGTTGGTATATGACCTCAGACTTTTATATCTTTTTCCCAATGGAGGAAGGTGAAAGAGAGAATGTGCGGAATGCATGGGATCCTTGGTTATGTTGGCTGCTTTGCCGAGGCTGCAGCAAGTGTAGACAAAGTCAATGAATGGAAGGCTGGTTTGCGTGATGATTGGGCTGCATTTATGACCTTTTATAGTTCCTTGCGGTCTTAGGCAGAGCAGGGGCCATAGCAAGCTGTGATACAACCAGAAAGAATGTTTTCTATGGTGCATCTGTAAAAGTTGGTGAGAATTGTGGCTGACATGCTAAATTTCCTTAGTTTTCTGGGAAAGGAGAGGCATCAGTGGGCTTTCTTAACTATAATGTCGGCATGGGGGTCCAGGACAGGTTGTTGATGATCTGCATACTAAAAACATGAAGCTTTCCACCATTTCTCCTTCATCCCCCCCATTGATTTTGACAGGGACCTGTTCTTCACTATGTTTCCTGAAGTCGATGACTATTTCCTTTCTTTTGCTAACTTTGAGGGAGAGATTATTATTGTCACGCCAGCTGACCAGATTCTCTATCTCATTCCTGTACTCTATCTCATTGTTTGAGATCTGACCCACTATGGTGGTGTCACCAGCAAACTTGAAAATTGAATTGGAGGGGAATTTGGCTGCACAGTCATACATGTATAAGAAATATTGTAAGGGGCTGAGAACACAGCCTTGTGGGGCACCAGTGTTGAGGATAATCGTGGAGGAGGTGTTATTGCCTATGCTTACTGATTGTGGTCTGTGAGTTAGGAAGTTATCTCTGGTACTGGCGGTGGGTGGGTCCTCTGTGCTAGGGCACGGGCACTGACTGCTACCGCCACTGCCTCACTGTGGGCCTGATCTATGGCCCGGTGCCCATCCAGGTAGAAGAAAATGTCCCTCCTCTCATTCACAGCATCCAGCAAATGGCCCCGCTCTCCCTTCATGAACCTTGGGACAGTTCTTCCTGGTACCATCCTCTTGACGTTACTGCCTGCGTGTCCATCGTTAGTGTTTATATGCAGCTTCCAATTACTAACGTTGTACAGATGCAGCCACTTTGGACAAGCCACACGCCCAAATTATCCACTGTGGTGAGAATCTCAACAAAAAAATAAAGAAAACTACAGAACAGGAACAGGCTTTTGACCATCCAAGCCTGCACCAACCAAAATGCCCAACTGAACTAAAACTTCCTACCCTTCCAGAGGGCATATCCCTCTATTCCCATCCTATTCATGTACTTATACAGACATCCCTTAAAAGTCACTATTGTATCTGCTTCCACAATTGCACTAGTAGGATTGTGGTTTGCAGCTCACTGAAAGAAACCAATGCTATTCACTCCTGTTTTTTTCGCTCATTTAGCACTTAGAATTTTTTCATAAGTTTACTCTCTTGAAGATCGGCCCCTCTATGTCTTGGTAAGTAAATTTGATTTATAACACTTCTGCAAAGTGGCTTGGGCACTATGAACAGTCTATAAATGTCAGTTGCGTTGTGTCAATTGGATTCCAGGAGACAAATATCATTGATTAAATATCTGTGTCTATAACGATAACATGTAATTTTCACCCCATTTTGTGTTGACTAATTTTTCCTGCCTCTATTGTGTCTTCCTTTCACCATCAGTCTCCCTGAAATGAGCTTAGCAGTTTTTGTGCAAGTCACTCTGTGTTGGCCAAGATAAAATGTTGTGATAAGTCCGAGATCTTACATAGGGAATCCCTATTGGCCTCCTAGTAGGACTCATAGAATACGAGTTTCCATGTTGATAGGTAATTCCCTAAACAAGTGGAACACAAATCCAAAGCCCTTTGTAAAGCAGGCTCCTGAGCGGGTGCACTATTCTATTGTCTGAGATGGGACTTGTGTGCTAATAATACAGGCTTAAGATTTAACTTTTTCTTAACAAAATAAAACACCGTTCCTTTCCAGTTGGCTTCCTGAGTTTTTAAATGAGTGACGAGGTATAGTCACACAAATCCAGTCTCAGCCTGCCTCCCACTGTATTGGCTGCTTCAACATTCAAATTCTGATTATAGAATTGAAATCTCTGTTAAAAAATCAGAACCTGCTACCATTGTGTTTGATTCTGTTTAGCCCATTCTAATCTATTTTCTTATCCTTTAGTCTTCCTTCCCACTATATCTTTCCATACACAGCAAATCTGTTGGGAGACAGAAACAAATATTATTTGGTGAATTCACCAGCATGGTAAATGTTTCTGAATGAAGCACAGAGATTTAGAATAATTACAATAAGATTATTTAAAATTATACACGTGTGTAACATGCTCCATTCTAAGCAGAATATAAGCAAAGTTGGAAGCTATTGGAATCATTGGAAACTAAAGGTTTGAAGTTTATTTATTAGTGTCACAAGTAAACTTACATTAACACTGCAACAAAGTTACTGTTAAAGTCCCCTAGTCGCCACACTCCTGCACCTGTTCAGGTACACTGAGGAAGAATTTTGCATGGCACCAAACCAGCACGTCTTTCAGACTGTGGGAGGAAACTGGAACAGCTAGAGGAAACCTACACGAATATCCGCACAGACAGTGACCTAAGCTGGGAATCAAACCCGGGCCCTGGTGCTGTGAGACTGGCTAATCATTGTGTCACTGTGTCTATAGACAAGGGAGTGTTCATTCATCTTTCTGTTTAGATTGGGTGGGACAGTCATTGTCGGCCTCGATGGAAAGGCGTAATTCACAAAGAGCACTTAGATATTCTTCATTGTCAGGCTCCAACTCCGAGGCTTTTTCAAAGTTTTCAATAGCCTCGCGCTTCTTCCCATCCAGTTGGTTCATTAAGCCAAGAACACCATAGGCCTTGCTATCTCTGCCATTCCTGCAAAGTTGTCTTTCTGCGATTCTCTTCAAGTTATCACGGCACTTTATCTTTTCTGTTGAATTATAATCGACTTTCATTCCTTCCAGAAAATGGGTGATAGCTTTTGATTCTGATTTCCTCTGATTCAGTTCAAATAATCCAGCCTCCAAACATATTGCCTGCTTATTTTCTGGACGTATACCTTCCAATTTCAGTAAATTATTATACATCTCCTTTACTGCCGCATATTCTCCATTTGATGAACAAATTTTGGCATAATCCAGGTGTGCCGTAATAAATGTTAGTGGGCGAGGTTCAAAGGCCTTTTTAAAATGATCCTTACACAGTTCAATCAGTTCAGCTCTCTGTTGAAAAGCAGGATCACTCGGTCTTTTGCTGCGTGGATTTTTGGTCAGGGACAATAATTTGTTTCTGTAACACATACCTATTTGATGGTGTAAGAAGGTAGAGTTTGGGGTAATTTCTAACCCTTTCTTCAAGAGATCCACAGCTTTTTCCACATTTCCTTTTATTCTGTAAAATTTGGCAGCATAGCGAATCACATGTGGAAGATCAGGGGATTTCCGCAACGCTTCTTCAACTAATTCAAGTGCTTCCTCAGTTTGATTAAGCTGTTGTAGTTTTAGAGCCAGCAGCACCATGGCTTCAGTGTGATCTGGATCAAGCTCCAACACACGTCTGAACTGCTTCATTGATTCAGTGGGTTTGTAACTTTCTGTGGTTCCAGAAAAAGCTTCAAGGCGAGATTGAACAGCCGCAAAGCCAAAATTCCATTCAATATTATCAGGATCTTTTTCCAGAGCTTTTTTAAAACATTTCATTGCTTCATCATAATATTGCGAAGTAGACTTCAACAGTGACCAACCCTGCTCTCCGTACACTTCAGGTATCATTGCTGTATACCGAGAGGCATCAGGAAATTGTTGACAGATTCTCTCCAGTTTGTCGAGGTAGGACTGAGCCTCTGTCAGTTCTCCCATGTGATAATTGATCCAGGCACGGTTTCCATAGGTGATGATGATTCTTTTTTCAAATTCGTCTTCATGATTCTCCTTCAGAATCTTTTCAGCTTCCTGTAAGTTTTGAATCGCCTCCACACAGTTTCCTTGTAGACAGTTTACAAAAGCGAGATAGTTGTAAGCCCTGGCTCGATATTTCACATTTGTCTGGATTGTGTCTTCTAATCTTTGCTTCAAATCATCCAAGTCAATGTTTTCTTTCTGTGGCGCCCAGGTGAAGTGACATTGAAGCTGATCGAGCTTCACTCTCAACAAATCCTTCTCTTGGTCACTACAAGAGAAACAAAAATCATCAAAATCCATCTCAGACTGATCCCATTCCTCAGCTCCTCCATCCAGTTTTATTACCTAGGAGCTGCTCCTGATTCCGGGACTCAATGTCCCTGAAACCTCTGGTCCCACAATGATTATCTCAGCAAAATCTCCTAGCAAAGTGAAGGGATTTACTTCATAACTTTGTTCCTGCACTTTTCTCCTTTCTGCTGGTTGGTGTACTACCTGATAAACATTTAATCTTTTCACTAAATCAATAGTAAATCTAATCCCAATGAGATGAAGGGGAGCTCTAGTTGAAGTACTCAATCTGCCTATTGGTTTTGTCCAGTACATCTCCTTCTCATTCTGCTCCACAGTCCCCTCCTCACCGAGGCTGCCTGTCATTCCAGCAGAGGCTCCACTCAAACCTGACACTGCTGGGTCTACACAGCCTCACGATGGATGGACTGCTCTTTAAGGTGGACCTCCTCCCAGTTAAATATGAACTCTCACCGTAAGACTGTTTTAAATTGATGCAGAGAAGGCAGGAGAGTCTGGGGGAGGATTGGGCTTGGAGTTTACACTTCAGCTGGGTGAATGGCAGAGTAACATTACACCTTCCCATAAAATCCAGCCCCATGTTCAACTCTTAACCTTCTAAAGATCTCCCATAATTCCATTTCTGGGGCATTAAACCATATCCCATAATTTCCCCCATTAATGATTCATTCTCCAGAAAGAATTTTATCACCCCCTAAGCATTTCCTTCATTTTGATGTTTCTCTGATTTTGACCATGTGAAATGTCTTGGGTCAATTTATCACATTCTAGATATTACATGAATGCAAGTTGTTATGGCACAATGGCACAATGGTTAGCACTGTTGCCTCACAGCACCAGGGCCCCGGGTCAGATTCCCGGCTTAGGGCCACTGTCTATGTGGAAGTTGCACATTCTCCCCGTTCTCTGCATGGGTTTCCTCTGGGCTGTCTGGTTTCATCCCACAATCTAAAGATATGTGGGTTAGGTGCATTGGCCATGCTAAATTGCTCCTTAGTGTCTGAAGGATTAGCAGCATAAATACATGGGGTTAGAGGGGTAAGACCTGGGTGGGGTTGTTGCTGGCGCAGGCTCGATGGGCCCAATGGCCCTCTTTCTGCACTGTGTGGATTCTAATCTATGATAACAAACTGAACTGTTACATTGGCCCACAAAACAAAAGTGGTTTCATTTTCAAATAACTCACTGATTGTGAAACACTTTGAGTCATTCCTATGAAGTGTGGGAAGATGTTGCACCAATACAACTTCTTGCTTGCTTTCTTACTGTTCAAATCCTACTCCATTCCCTGGACTCCCCAACTTATTCCCTATTGCAGCTGCCTCTTCTTCATGTTGCCGCTTTTCTCCCCTCTTCCCCTCAATCCTCGCTGTAATTCTGACCCCCTCACCCTGTTCATGGTGGCTTTTTGCTTTCAGTTCAAATCACTCCCCTCAGTCAGATGCCTAGGCACGGGATGGTCAGTGTCATCAGAGAGAGCAAGGAGACCATCCCGGGAGAAGATGCCACTACCCGTCTCCCAGGGTATACATGCATCTCGAGGTCTAGAACCGCAGGAGGGTCCGGCTCTCAGGGTCACGGGTATCTGTCAGATGATAGGCCTGAGGTAGCCTCCAATGGTGTGGGTGGACAGCCATTGCTGGTGGCTCTGAAGGTCACAGTGACACCAAATGCCAGTGCCTCTGGATCATTCCAGAGTGCTGCAGTAATCATAAAATCCCTACAGTGCAGAAGGAGGCCATTCGGTCCAGTGAGCCTGCACTGACAACAATCCCACCCAGCCTGTAACCCCATAACCCCATGCATTCACCTTAGCTGGTCCTCCAACTGTAAGGGGCAATTTAGCATGACCAATCCACCTAACCAGCATATCTTTCGACTGTAGGAGGAAACCCACGCAGGCACAGATAGAACATGTAAATTCTATACAGACAGTGGTCCTAGCTGGGAATTGATGTTGGGTCCCTGGTGCTGTGAGGCAGCAGTGCTAACTGTAGCTACCGTGCTACTGTGCTGCTCTGTGGAGTCTCAGTCTGCCGCTCACAGTGAGATTAAGTTGGATGCATTGTTCTCATATGTGAGAAGATTTATTGATTTCAGGATGGGGCAGGATACCAGGCTGGGTGGTCTAGAGGATTCACCACTACTGCTTGCTGTCCCGCATAGAAAGCACCATTGATTGTACCCATGTGACCATCAAAGTGCCAGTTTGCCAGCTGGGTGCCTTTTGTGAACAGGGAGGGCTTTCGCTCGATGAACATTTGGATTGTGTGTGAGACCATGGGACCCAGCTGCTGCCGGTGTGCAAGCCACCTGGGCAGCTCCAGCCATTCATGCACTCTTCGTCACTCTCAGGTACCCAGGCTCTTCACTGCCATCTAGTTGATTGGAGAGAAGGGTTACCCACTAAGAAGATGGCAATGACAGTGTTTCGGTGACCAAGTACAGAATCTAAGGAGAGAAACAATCACTGCCGGATTTCCACAAGGGTGGTGGTGAAAAGGACCACGGGGCTGCTAAAGATAACGTTGAGACGCTCGACCGAACTGAGGATATTGCCTGCCTGAGCGAGTGTCACTCATTGTGGTGCCCTCCTCAATCTCACTTTCTCCAGGGGTGGGGGGGGAAGCATCTTGAGCCAGAGGATGATAATGCTGGATAGACAGAGGGTGAGGACAATGAGGATATAAGAAGGAACATCCTAGTGCTTGTGTGAGAGAAGGAGGGAGGAGACTTTTCCTGATGCCAGTGTGGATGGGGAATGGGAAGAGTTTATTTTCATTGCAGGTTGGTGTGCCATTTAAAGATGGCATCCTGCTCTCTATGGAACTGGCATTGTTTTTTTGATCAGGCCCTGCCAGAGTGACAGCAAAAACCATGCCCACAAATGGGGGGTGAGCAAGGTCAGAAGATCCTGTGACCTGTGACAGGAGTGTGATGGATACTCCCCACTTGCTGTATGAGTGCAGCTCCAGAAACACGCAATTCACACAATCTAGGAGAACAGCATGGCTGGCACCCCTTCCACCACCTTAAACATTCACCCACTCCACCTTAAACATTCACCCGTTCCACCTTAAATATTCACCCCCTCCACCATCTTAAACATTCACCCACTCCACCTTAAACACTCACCCACTCCACCTTAAATATTCACCCCCTCCACCATCTTAAACATTCACCCACTCCACCTTAAACATTCACCCCCTTCACCCTAAAATTGACATTCCCTCCACCGCTTTAAACATTCACTGTCTCCACCTTAAGCCTTCACCGTCTGCATTTTAAACATGTGCCCTCACTGCCAATGCACCATGGCAGCCGTGTGCACCATCTACAAGATGCCCTGCAGCAACTCACCAAGGCTGCTTTGACAGCCTCAACCAAATTGGCAACTTTTATCACTGAGAATGACAAGGGGCAACACCCTCATGGGAACATCACAAATTCCCCTCAAGTTACCCTCCCATCCTGATTTGTTGTTCCTTCATCATTCCCAGGACAGAATTCTGTACTCCCTCCCTAACAGCACAGTGGGTGTACCTACTCAAGGTAGATAGCATGGCTCACAGAGCTCAACACCACCCTCTCAAGGGTAGTCAGAGACGGGTAATAAATACTGGCTGAGCTGCCAAAGCTCAGACACCCAGAATAAAGAGGAAACACAGTCCTTTGAAATGCTTTGCAATGTCTGTTATTTAATATGGAAAACAAGCTCCTTATTCAACGGGTAGATTTCAGGATTAAAACATTTCCTGTGAACCTTACCTCATAGTGCTGATCGAATGAAAAACGTGTCAAATTCCTTTCTCGGAGTTAATTCAGCTTTGAAAAGCGAATCGAGGAGAGTATTTGTTGTGCTCTTTTTCAGCTGTTTTGCTTCCTGCAATGAAGCAGTGTAAATCGTTTCCTGGATGGGAATTGAAACTGAAAGTAAAAACTAACGCAGCGAAGTCAAGTGCCTAAGCAGAAGGGAACGCTGTCAGTGCAGTAACACTGTGTTTAACCCTAGAATTCCTGGTTAGTCATAGAAAAAGATCATTTGGAGAATTCCTTTGTCCACTGTGTTACCAGACTGCTACTCATTTTTGATATGAGAACTCAATCCCTCAGCTCCTCAACCACCGCCCCCCAACCCCACCTCCAACCATTCCTGGATTATATGTCATTGACATGTTACTAAATCTTCATGGATTACATGTTCCTGACATGCAGATGTATCTCCCTTAATTATACATCCCGATATGTGATTGTTTCCCTTCTTTTACATATTTTTGACATGCAAATTTATCCCCTCCAAATTATGTATACGTTCCTGGCACGTGATGATACCTTTGGATTACACGTCCTTGCCATGTACCTCCTAGATTACATAGGGAGTAATCATCATATCGCCATACAATACAGAAGAGGCCCTTTGGCCCATCAACTCTTCATGGAGATAAAAACTACACTCATCTCACTTTCCAGCACTTGGCCCATAGCCTTGAATGTAATGACATTTCAGGTTCTCATCCATGTACTTTTTAAATGTTGAATGCTTTCCCATCTCTGCTACCCCCTCAGCAGTGCATTCCAGACTCTTACCTCCCTCTGTGTGAAAGGAATTTTTCTCAAATCTCTCTAAACTTCCTGCCCCTCACTTTAAATTTATGGCCACCACCTCATTATTGACCCTGCAACTAAGGGGAATAGCATTTCCTATCCACACTGTCCATAGCCCTCATAATCTTGTTTATTTCAATCATATCCTCCCTCAGCCTTCTCTGCTCTAAAGAAAACAACCCCAGCCTAACCAAATATTTTTCATAACTCAAATGCTCCATCCCAGGAAACATCCTGATGAATCTCCTCCAGATTCTCTCCAGTGCAGTCACATCCTTTCTATAATGAGGTGACCAGAACTAAACGCAGTTCTCCAGCTGTGGCCTCACCAAAGTTTTGCACAACATAACCTCCCTGATCTTATAATCTGTGCCTCAACTGGTAAAGACAAGTGCCCCATGTGCCTTCTTAACCACCTGTTCACCTGTTCTATCCCTTCAGGGATCTGTGAACCAGCACCTCCAGATCCTCCATTCCTCTGAGTCTCCGAATGTCCTACCATTCATTGAATACTCCCTTGTTTTGTTACTGCATCATCTCTCACTTTTCAGGGCTAACTTACATCTACTACTGAACTTCCCATCTGACCAATCCATCCATGACTTCCAGCAACCTAATGCATTCTTCCTCACTATTAACTATCTTGCCAATCTTCTTGTTATCCATTGCCCCCACATTCTCATCTATATCATATACACACATATATACATATATATGACAAACAATAAGAAACTTAGCATTGATCCCCACTAGGTACCAGCCTCCACTCACGCAAACGGTCTTTTTCCACCATCCTGTCTCTCATCACAAAGCCAATTTTGGATGGAACTTGCTAAATTACCCTGGATCCCATGTATTTTTATACCCATATACAATGTAGGAGTTTTTCTCAAGATCATGTACTTTATTGGCTTCATGCAGATTTCTCTGTGTTAATACAGTTCAGCAAATGCAAATAAATCGCCAGAGACAGCAGTTTCTGGTTGAAGACTATAATGACACACACCTGGTTTCCACCATGGAGGGAGAATGATTTAAGACAGCTCAAATTACTCTAATTAAATTATCAAGACATTCTGTAATTACGCTTCTTCAGAAACCATCTGCCTGTGCATTTTACTCATCTTAATAGGATGGAACAATCATGCTATTATGGATTATTTACATTGCCCAATTACATCCTATCCTTTGGCAGCTTGAGAATTCATTGGTGTGTTGAATCCGGATGCTCCCACCCACTTATCTTTTAGTGACTTCTATTATGTAAGTAATAGAGTTCAAAGATAACTTTCCCTCTGCCTCTCTGTAGAATTCAGAAGTTTTCATTACCACTATCTGCTATACATTGCTTACCAGTAAAAAATGAATTGTCTCATGGTGTCTGTGAACTATATTCATAAACACCATGCTCTGTAGCTGTATTGTTCTTAAAGAATGTGGTTCATCTTACTTGGTTTTCATCCCATTATTCCTGGGGGCTGTCTGTATTTGGCCAAAGTGTACAGAATACTTAAAGTCTCTGACAGTAGTAATATGTGTTTCTCTGCAACTGTATTTTTGTAATTCCAGGTACATTATACTTTTTTTTGTACTATGTTCATTTCTAAATTAGCTTACCCTGGTTTTATTAGTCTTTCAGTACCAGATTACCATTACTTCCTCTAATAGGGAGCTTCCACAGGGTTAATATGAAGAACCATTCTGTCCAGATGATTTTGCATCATATTCATGATCAAGAATAGAGACTGGCTTCTTCATTGTCAGAGATGATGACTTCTTATTTGTTACTGACCACTTTCCAAATTTTACAACTGGGCTGTTGGAAAGAATGGAATGGACTGTAAAAAAAAGTCATTGTTTCTGTCAAAATATTCAAGTGGCAATGTTGCAGTTATGAACAACACCACTTGATTTAGGATTATTATCCCCAGTGGAAATTATGTTTATAAAGCAAGCCAGGACAACTCTTCCAAGTCATCACCTAATCAGATTCTCAACAGTCCTAGATTAATTGTTCAAAGAAATAAGAGAAAATAAAGTCACAAATGATTAACATACAGATATGGAGTTGCCCCTTCTGCCTATGGTTCTCTGTTGAGGTGTCAAAGATCAGCAATGGGATGCAATGAAATGAACTGATATGAATATAACAGAACATTATCAGGACAGAGTAGTTCTTTATATTGACCCAGTGGGTACTCCTGTAATAAGGAGTACGATTACCTGAAATTACAAAGGTACAGTTGCAATGAAACACATATAATGACTGTTAGAGATTTTAAATATATGCTGAGGAGGAGTAGTTGTCAGTTGAGCAAGTTAACAAGGAGCATCATAGTGAACAATCCCATAGCGTCAACAATGTGCGCACATTCAAGTCTTGATGAGAGTTAGGAGAGGTGACATACACAACACTCAAAAGTACAAGTCACAAATCAGGTTGGTCTTAAGGTCAAGGCAGAACTGTTTAAAAATCCATGTTTCATTGACCTCTCATTGTTAGCAGATCAGGTCGAGTCAGCACACAATCTAAACCTTTCAGAGACACTTAAACAATGGGTGTGAAAGTCAATACTAAATACTGACCCCAATTCTCATATTGCATTCAGAACATAGCTTTTAATGTGTGTATTTTTTTCTATTTTAAGAAAAGGGGATGTTATAATATTGTTATATAATGAATACAGTTAACATACTGAATGGTTAACATGCTGTTAGATATATAAATTGTTTGGTATATATCATGACAGGAAGTGATGCAAGTTAATACGTGATGGAACACTTGGAGCAGTATCAATTGACAAGTAACATGTGGATGAAGAGTTTTCTCAAAATCCTGTTAGTCTTCAATTAAAAAAAAACTCTGTTTAGATTACACATCATTGTACTGATGAAGAGCATTTAATCATAATACTCAACATAAGGATGACAAGAAGCTAATATTTTAATATAAGATTTTGGAAATAAACATGATTAGAATCATGAATGTAAAACTAATAAGCTTGCCAGTAATTCATTGTAAAGCTCAAGGATTAATTACATCAGTGAATTCTACTAAAACATGAAAATTTAATTACAATGTAACTTGAACATGTTACTGCTATGAAGCCATGCTTTACTTCAAAGAGTAAATTCTATAAATGTTTATTAAATTTGTATTGAATAATAGGGAATTCTGCCAGATGATGGGCCCACATCCAGTAGAAATACCCATTCTAACTACCTCATAAAACACTGAATAAGTTAAAAATGCATTGCAAAGTGACAAGGAAACTGTTTTTATTAAGGAACGTCCTTCCGATAGCTGAACGGACAAATGACAAACCATTATTTAAGTTGTCAGATTGTAATACAATTTAAGTACATTGTCATGAATAGATTGTCAAGTTAAACATTAAATGAGGTCAGGTAAATTTAATTGCTGGCTGTATCTAAGATAACCAGATTGTATAATTGTCCCCATTTTTAGCATGGAAGTTGAGATCTGCAGAGGAAAATCAAAGAGCTCTCGGATCACCAAATTTCCTTTCTGCTGAAATTTTGTGTTGATTTAAACTATGTCTTGTTCTTTGTGTAGTTTGCATGTTTAATAACAATACTAGTTTTAGTAATAAATTATATTCTGCTTTAAATCTGAATTTCATTTACCTCTGCCAATGTTATTAAACAATTACTTTTTATTGTTTCAAAAGCAATCTGGTCACTGAATCAGAATTCACCGCTACAGTCCTTCATAGAAAGATTTATTATTTAAATTAGCTGCCTGCCTCAGTATGGTGAAAGAAGCCTCTCTGGTAAATCTGTCAGCTCTATCTTAGAATTATCTTTGAACTAGTTATTACAAAACAGAATATTGAAAATGGGAATCGATTTCCCAGGCAGATCAGGGATACATTTGCATATTATCTTATCCAGCCTGCTGCAGTTCACGTAGAGCACTTTGAAATTCTTCATTGTGACCATCATACTCCAGGGCTCTCTCAAAAAATTCAATGGCTTTAGATTTCCTGCCATCAATTTGGTGAATTAGCCCCTTTATACCAAAGGCAACACTGTCTATTGAATATTCATCCAGTCGATCTTCAGCAATTTGTTCCAATTTGGCCCGGCATTCATCATTCACCTTGCTTGGAACTTTGAGTTTTAAGCATTCCTTGAAATGATGAATGGCGTTTAGCGGGGAATTCTTCCTCTGCAGTTGGTACTTTCCATAGTTCCAGTGTAATAATTGTCTGTTCAAACAATTGCAATCTTCATTTCTCAACAAGTTTTCGTAGATTTCATCGACTTTGGAATATACTTTACATTCTTCGTAGATTTCCACCAGATCGAGTATTGCAAAATATAGTGAGGGTTTCTGATCAAATGCTGTTTTAAAATGGTACTTGCAGAATTCAATCAATTGCTGTCTTTCTTCACAAGTGTAATATGAGTGAGGTGTTCTCTTCAGTGCAAGCAGCTTATTTTTGTAACATAAACCTATCTGATGGTGAAGGAGTGCACAATTTGGTTTTATATTCAGAGCCTTTTTCAATATCTGCAAGGCATAATCAACTGATCCAACTTTTCTTAAAACTTTGGCTGCGTACTTTATTATATATGGATCATCAGGTGAATTCTGTAGCACTTCTTCCACTAATCTGTAAGCGTCATGTTTATTTTTAAGTTCCAGTAACCGAAGAGCCATCATGACCTTGAGAAGGCAATCATTTGGGCTCAGTGCTAATGCTCGGTGTAATTGCTTCATTACTTTGCAGTCTTTAGGAACAGATGGATCACCAAGGGTTTCTTTAATTCGAAACATAGCAGTAGCGTGAGCTGTGTTCCATTCAATGTTCTCAGGATCTGCGGCCAGTGCCTTCTCAGTACATTCACTTGCCTCTTTGTAATACTTCCAGCCAAATCTCAACAGTGCCCAACCCTTCTCCCCATACACTTCAGGTATCATTGCTGTATACCGAGAGGCATCAGGGAATTGTTGACAGATCCTCTCCAATTTGTCGAGGTAGGATTGAGCTTCTTCCAGTTCTCCGACATGATAATAAACCCAGGCTGCATTTCCATAGGTGACAATGCTCCACTTTTCAATTTCAGATTCATGATTCTTCCTCAGAATCTCTTCCACTTCCCATAAATTATTGAAAGCTTCCTCATAGTTTCCTTTCACACAGTTAACAAATGCAAGTGCATTGTAGGGCATGGTTTTATATTTCGCACGATCAGACTCGATTGTATAATTTAATCGTTCCTGCAACTCATCCCACTCAACATTTTCTACGCGTAGATTCCATGTGAAGTGACATTGTAGTTGAAGCAATTTCACTTTCAGAGAGTCCCTTGCGGCATCACTGTAAGAAATATGTTAAATTGCTAATTAGTTTTATTGAAAGAAATCAATAGTGGGTTAATTATTACACACTAGCAATGCTTCAACTTGTTAGCTTGGATCTTGTGGGGAGCATGAAATGGATTCAATTAGATTTTGAATTTGAAGGAAGCAAGGAATGGATTTGGCTTTACCGAGTCCACTTTGAGCATTGGCTTTGTAACTTCAAGAATGGAATCCATGGAGAATCTCAGGAAATCTACAGTGAATTGAAGTCAATTATACAAATGATAACCAAAAGCTGAAACTCATAAATAAACTAGAAGGACAGACAGGAAGATATTGGCTGGACTATAGAGCCTCTGCTGAAATGTCCTGATGTACTTTAACAGATCAGGGTGTTGAATTTGATGATCATGATCAGAATGAATGGTGGCGCAGGCTGGAAGGAGCAATTGTCCTACTCCTGTATTTGGTTTATACGTAACATCATGCTACCGAATGGTCCCCCCACGTTAGCCAGAATCACAGTCAACCTGAAAACAGGCACTAAAGATTCACAACATGAAGACTTAAGCAGCACAAAGGCAATGAGGCTTCACCATTTCATGTCTAAATTAATAACCATTTTACCTTGTTAGAACCAAAAGATATTCATCTCGTTTAACATCTAATCTGAACAGTCACACCTCCAACACCGCTTTCATTTCTACACCGTAGAAATCAGTACTCCAAGTCAGTGTACTGATTTCTACACACTGACTTGGAGAAATCAGTATCAACATTGAGTGACACACTAACTGTGTCTGTTATCCCCATAGGAAGACCTCTTTACCTCATGATGATGAAAATGAAGGGGTTCAGCTTCACTTTTACTTTGGGTCGACTGCAGAACAGAACTAAGTATGTTCAGCTCTTTGAAGATATTTATTCACTCCCAAAAGTGTGTAAGGTACAATTTTGCAGAACAGGGATTGAAACTAAAAAGTGAAAGCTACTAACTGCTTATTATCTGCAGGAAATGTGTGTTAAATGTGTTCCTGCCCATCAGGAAATTTATTCCTATCCACCGGAAATAATTTCTGTTCATGTTGTTTAGAATTTGCTGTGTGTGCTTTCTCTGTTGATGTTCTTTCTACTGCAAAGTAACAGTTACTGGAGTTCATAACAGAACTAATGCAATGTTAATTGATTTGGGGCTTCAATGATAGGTGAACAATTCCCATGGTACCATTCTCACAAGGATCCCTCGGGGATCATGATTTTCAAGCATGCTTGACAACCATCTCAGAGTTGCACTAGGATGCTCCATATGATTTTTTTGTTGGGGTGGGAGGTGGTGGGGTACGGGAGGGATTGGGTGGGGATGGGAATGGTTACTGGCATCTGTTTCGGGAATTCTCTCGGAAATTTATCGATCAAAGATGGATCAAATGTTGAGGCAAAGGAAATCAGTTCAGTTGAACCTGCCTCTCACCATGTCTTAGAAAAACTCGTAAGAAATTTCACAACACTAGGTTAAAGTCCAACCAGTTTATTTGTTAGTTTTTGGGTTTGCCTCTGCATCAGGTGAGTTCTGGTCTCAAACAGAGCATACAAAGGCACACACACATACACACGCAGTTTACAGGATGTGAGTCTTTACAGCTAATCTTCTATTCAAGTCTTAAAGATGCAGAAATGTGAGTAGGGATAGCATTAGGCATAGGTTAAAGAGATGTGTATTGTCTCCAGACAGGACAATAAGTGAGGCAAGTTTAGGCAAGACATGGGGTGTTACAAATAATGTGACATGAACCCAAGGTCACGGTTGAGGCCATCTTCGTGTGTTCGAAACTTGGCTATCAGCGACTCTGTGCTGTCATGTGTCGTGAAGGCCGCTTTGGAGAATGCTTACCCGAAGATCAGAGGTTGAATGTCTGTGACTGCTATCATAGCGCTGTCGTGGACGAATGAGCATCGCTCAACAATCACCAGGCAAAACAGTTCCCTTCCTGTGGGTGAACACTTCAGCAGTCATGGGCATTCGGCCTCTGACCTGCGGGTAAATGTTCTTCAAGGGGGCCTTTGTGACACACGACAGCGCAGAGTCGCTGAGCAGAGACTGATAGCCAAGTTCCGCACACATGAGGACGGTCTTAATAGGGATCTTGGCTTCATGACACACTATCTGTAACCCCTGTAACTTGCCTGGGTTAGCAAAAAACCTCACTTACTGTGCTATCTGGAGAAAATACACAATTCTCTAACCAATGCTCAGGATTCCCTTCACACACATTATTAGCCACTTTAACACTTGAATAGCAGGTTAGATGTAAGGATTTGCATTCTAATCAGCAATCTGTAACTGTCTGTGTGGATATGAGTGCTATTGCAGACCAGATCACTGCATTTGCCTGACGAAGGCTATAGAGTCGAAAGCTCGCGAATTTACTATCAAATAAATTGGTTGGATTTAAAATTGGTGTTGTAAAACTTTACTCAGTTATAAATTAGCCAGGAGAGAGCTAAAGAGGGAGAAAAGAAGAGCTAGAAGAGGACATGAGAAGACTTTGGTGGATAAGATAAAGGAGAACCCTAAAGCTTTTTATAGATATCTTAAGAATAAAAGATGGTTAGGTCAAGATTAGGGCCAGTCAAAGACAGTAGTGGGAAGATATGCGTGGAGCCTGTAAAGCTTGGTGAGGCACTGAATGAATATTTTTCGTCGGTCTTCACGCGGGAAAATGTTAATGGAGTTGGAGAGAATACTGGGATACAGGGTTGTAGACTAGACAAGATAGAGGTAGATAAGTAGAAGGTGTTAGCTATTCTTGAGAGCATGAAAATAGATATATACCCTGGGCCAGATGGGATTTATCCCAGGTTACTCTGGGAGGCTAGAGAGCAGATTGAAGAGCCTTTAGCTTTGATCTTCATGTCCTCGTTGGCTACAGGTGTAGTGCCGGAAGACTGGAGGATGGCAAATGTTGTCCCCTTGTTTAAGAAGGGCAGCAGAGACCATATTTCAAATTACAGACCAGTGAGCCTTACATCTGTAATGGGGAACGTTTTGGAAAGAGTTATAAGGGATAGGATTTATAGTCATTTAGAAAGAAATGAATTGATTAGGGATAGTCAGCATGGATTTGTGAAGGGAAGGTCGTGCCTCACAAACCTTATTGAGTTTTTTGAAAAGGTGACTAAAGAGGTGGATAAGGGTAAGGTAGTTGATGTGGTGTACATGGATTTTAGCAAGGCGTTTGATAAGTTTCCCCATGGAAGACTACTGCAGACAATGCAGATGCATAGGATTGAGGGAGATTTAGCAATTTGGATTAGGAATTGGCTAGTTGATAGAAGACAGAAGGTGGTGGTTAATGGGATATATTCAACCTGGAGTTTAGTTACTAGTGGTGTACCTCAGGGATCTGTTTTGGGGCCACTGTTGTTTGTTGTTTTCATAAATGACCTGGATGAGGGTGTAGAGGGATGGGTTAGTAAATTTGCTGACGACACCAAAGTCGGAGGAGTTGTAGACAGTGAGGATGGATGTTACAGTTTGCAGAGGGACATAGATAAGTTGCAGAGCTGGGCCGAGAAGTGGCAAATGGAGTTTAATGTGGAAAAGTGTGAGGTGATTCACTTTGGTAAGAGTAATATGTGTGCAGAATATAGGGTTAATGGTAGGACTCTTAGTAGTGTAGATGAGCAGAGAGATCTTGGTGTACAGGTGCGTAGATCTCTGAAAGTTGGTACTCAAGTTGATAAGATTGTTAAGAAGGCGTATAGTGTGTTAGCATTTATTGGTAGAGGGATTGAATTTCGGAGCTGAGATGTCATGTTGCAACTGTACAAAACTCTGGTACGGCCGCACTTGGAGTATTGTGTACAGTTTTGATCGCCACATTATAAGAAAGATGTGGAGGCATTGGAAAGGGTGCAGAGGAGGTTTACCAGGATGTTGCCTGGTATGATGGGTAGGTCTTATGAGGAAAGGCTGAGGGACTTGAAGTTATTTTCATTAGAGAGAAGAAAACGAAGAGGTGACTTAATTGAGACATATAAGATGATCAGAGGGTTAGATAGGGTGGATAGTGAGAGCTTTTTCCTCGGATGGAGTTGGATAGCATGAGGGGACATAGCTTTAAATTAAGGGGTGGTAGTTATAGGACAGATGCTAGAGGTGGGTTCTTTACTCAGAGGGTAGTAAGGGTGTGGAATGCCCTGCCTGTAGTCATTGTGGACTCGTCAAGTTTAAGGGCATTCAAATGGGCAGTGGATAGGCATATGGATAGCATTGGAATAGTTTAGGATAGAGGGTCATAAAATTGGTTCCATTGGTCGGCGCAACATCGAGGGCCAAAGGGCTTGTACTGCGCTGTAATATTCTATGTTCTATGTAGTGTTTATTATAAAGGCTATGACAACAGGACACTTAGAAATTATCAACAGAATAAACAAAGTCAACATAGATTTATGAAAGGGAAAGTGTATTTGACAAACCTCTTGGAGATTTTTGAATATGCAACTAGTAGAATAGATCAGAGAGAACCAGTGGATGTAGCGTATTTGGATTTTCAGAAAGGTTTTGATAAATTCCCACCTAAGGTTAGTGTGCAAAATTAAAGCATGTGGAATTGGCAATAATACATTGGCATGGATTGAGAATTGGTTAGTAGACAGAGAGTAAGAATAAATAGGTTTGTTTTGAAGTGAAAGTTGATGATAAGAATGGTCACACAAGGATCAGTGCTTGGGCCCCAACTATTCCCAAAGATATCAATGATTTAGATCAGAGAGAAATGTAATATTTCCAAGTTTGACAATGACACAAAACTTGATGAGAATGAATAGTGCTAAGGATATTAAGAAGCTTCAAGGTAATTTCGAGAATTTGAGTGTGAGGGCAAGTGCAGTACAAAATGGATAAGTGTGAAGTTAAACATTTTGTACGAGAAACAGAGCAACAGAATATTATTTAACCAGTGATAGGTTGGGAAATGTTGATGTACAAACAGGAGTATCCTTGATTACCAGTCACAGAAAGCAAACATGCAGTTGGAGCAACAGTTCAGAAGGTGAATAATATGCTGGCCTTCATTGTAAGGGGATTTGAGTACAGAAGTAAGGATGAATTGCTGCATACAGGACATTGGTGATCCCACACCTGAATCATTGTGTGCGGTTTTGGTCCCCTTACCTTGGACAGAGTGCAGCAAATGTTTACCAGACTGATCCCTGGGATGATAGGATTGTCATATGAAGAGTGACTGGGTCGACTATGCCAGCATTCACTCGAATTAAAGAATGCCAGGGCTTTCGTTGCAACATATTAAATTCTGATAGGGCTGGGTAGACTGGATGCAAGGATAATGTTTCCACTGGTTGTGGTATTTCTGCAACGAGTGAACACAGTCTCAGGAAAGGGATGGTCCATTTAGGACTGAGAGGAGAAGAAACCTCTTCACGTAAGGTTTTTGTGAACCTATGGAATATGCTGTCACAAGCAGCAGTGCAGGCCAAGTCACTGAATGCATTTAAGAATAGAACAGATGGAATTTGATGCCCTAAAGCACTAAGGGATATAGGTGACTGAATGAGGATGACATTGAGATACGGAAACAGTAATGATCATATTGAATAGCAGAACAGTCTAAAGGGCTGAATAACCTACTTTTGCTCCAATTTTCTATGGTTTTATCTGCTGGGTCTCATCTGCACTTGAACAGAACTGGGATCAATGTCCTGGTGAAGAGGCTAACAGGTGCTATAGGAGAGGGCACAAACTAACTTGGCAGTGGGATGGGGCTTGGGGAAAGTTACAGAGAGGAGGAAAAGATATGTAGAAAATAGAGGGATAAACAATGACAGAGCAAAGATTAATGGGAGCTGGAGTTGGAGGCTAAAAGTGAAGCTGATTATTGTGATGTCAAACTACATGGTGGGGTATTCCAGCCGCACCCATCCAAAGCTGGAAAATCCTGCCCAGGGTTCATGTCCCGTCCACTCTGATTTCCATAGTGGGTGGGATTGGAAAATTCCACCTCATATGTGCTCTTGCAAGGAGTATCACTTTAACCGATGATGAGTTACAGACATAAGTTGTCACGGGGCGCAATCATATAGTGGCTATAATGGAGAGCTGGCTTAAAAAGCATTCCAAACATTCCTGGGTGCAATTGATTCAGAGGGATAAAGGAAAGTTAAAAATTGAGATCAGGGATGGGAATGCCAATATTGATCTCAGATTCCATTACAGTTCCAGGGAGGGATTAAAACTTAGACGGTTAAAAATTATTTGGTTGGGAAAAGAGCTGTTAGATGGCTTGTCTTTACTTTCAAGCCTAAATTTTGGGACGGAGAGAGAGGAGCAAATCTGGAAGAAATATTGAGTAAGGAACTGACTGAGCAATTGTTACATTCAATGCAATTTAATGCACCATTCATTCATTCCGATGGAGACAAAAACTAAGATACAGCATGTTGCAATAGCCAATGGCAGACTGGAAGATTGGGAAACTTTCAAATATAAACAAAGGGATGCAAAAAAATGGATAAATGGACTTTTTTCTGGATGGCAAGAAATAACTTGTGGGATGCTGCAAAGTTCAGTGCTTGGACCCCAGCTATTTACAAGCTGTATTAATGACTTGGATACAGGGATAGAAGGTTCTATAGCCAAATTTGCACGTAGACAAATAAATAGACAGAATGGGAAATTGCAATGAGGAAATAAGAACTTTACAAATGGATATAGATAAGTTAGGAGAATGGGCCAAAATGTGACAGATGGAGTTTAATGTGGATAAGTGTGAGATCATGCATTTTGATTGCAAAAATGGGAAGGTGATTTATGTAAGTGGGAAGAGACTTTGGGATATACTGGTGCAGAGGGATCTGGGTGTCCTATTCATGAGTCACAGAAAACTAGCATGCAGGTACAGCAGCTAATAAAGAAAGTGAATGGAATGTTGGCATTTATAGCTAAAGGAATAGGATATAAGGATAAGGAAGTATTGTTGCAACTATATAAGGCATTGATGCAGCCACACCTGGAGTATTGCACACAGTTTTGGCCCCCTTATTCAAAAAAAGATGTAATGGCATTGGAGGCAGTTCAGACAAGGTTCGCTAAATTGATTGCAGAGATGAGGAATTTGTCTTATGAAGAGAGATTGAACAGTTTAGGCCTCTGGAATTTAGAAGACTGAGGGAAGGTAAAATTGAGGTAAACAAGATGATAAAAGGTATGGATAAAGGAGACATGGAATGGATGCTTCTGCTGGTGGAGCATTGCAGAACAACAGTTTGTAATCTGAGGATAAGGAGTAGCAAATTAAATACAGAGTTGTGGAGAAACTGCTTCTCCCAAAAGGTTGTGAATATATGGAATTGCTGGGACAGTGAGTAAATTTGAGGAGGAGTTAGATAGATTTTTAAGTGGTAATGAGTTGAAAGGTTATGGGGAGAAGGCAGGAAAATGGGGATGAGGAACATATCAGCCATGAACAAATGGTGGAAGGGACTTGATGGGCCAGATGGCCTAATTCTGCTGTTATATCTTATGAACTTATGAAGATGCTGCAGAGGTGCTGATTTTGATGATTTCAGGTGGAATGCATCATTTTCCATTAATTAGCACTCACGAGATGGTCAGTGGAAATGTTGAGGCTGGAATGGTGTTGATAGCTTCCTTAGTGACAGCATTCTCCATTACATCGAGTTGTGAAACTGCTTCAATTATTGTTCCAACTGTTGGTTAGATCTAGTGATGATTGTCCTTGTCTTTGTCTTCAAATCAATCTGATTTGATTGTAGCTTGGTCTGTTGGCCTCTTATTCTTTTCAAAGACTCCTCCAACATCCTTAGATTCAGCAGCAGATTGTTTGTTGCTGCAGAGTTTCAACCTGTATTGTTTGGTAATGTGATATGCAATCTGCTGAGGCTTGTTTCCAGACACTCTGAGAACATCTACATTTTATTTGCTGAGGACTTGTAAATCATGAGGGTTACTTCATCATTGTGTTCTAATATACCTTTAAGCCTGACATCACTGGAAGAGTGTGTCAAGTGATCCAATCTTAGTTGCCCTTTTGCCTTTGGACAGAATACATATGCATAGCTCCGCTGGTGCTGTCTTCTACCTAGATATATCTGTTCTCTTATACATCGTGTAGTAAAGGAACCTGCAACATGTTTACCCTTATGAGTGATTGATGCCTTTATATCATTGTAAATACACAATATTGTGTTTCGCCATCAGATAACAGTCTAACAGTCAGATTCAGTACAGGCACAACATGGTGAGTTATCTTAGATCATGCTACATAGCCTGAGATATTCCTCGACATTTTAGTCAGACTGCTATGAAGTCACTTTGACAGAGAGTGTGGAAATCTCTGTCTTGTCATTGAAAAGGGAGACTTTGAAGGCACAGTGCAGAGATAGTGCTGAAGCAAAGGACTGGAGAAGCAGAGAGATTCTTTATGGTGAGCTGGTCAGTTCTGTAAGAGGAACAGTGTGTCAAGACCCCAGTAGTAAGAAGTTTCACAACACCAGGTTAAGGTCCAACAGGTTTATTTGTTAGTAAAAGCCATTAGCTCTTGGACTGCTGCCCCTTCGTCAGGTGAGCCCCTACAAAGGGGCAGCGCTCTGAAAGCTAGTGACTTTTGCTACCAAATAAACCTGTTGGTCTTTAACCTGGTATTGTAAGACTTCTTACTGTCCAACACCGGCATCTCCACATCAAGATCCCACTGGCATAGGATTAGCTTGATTGGGAGAGGTGAGTGACCCGGGTATGGCATTGAATGAAAGTGATTAGGGGAGAGTCAAACAAGGAAGAAAAAAAGTGAACCATCAGAAAGGTCATGCCTGGGAATGTTGCTGTTATAGTAGATAGAGCTTCATAATGTGTGGGATAGCAGCTACAGTGACACTTGTCCCAGGTAATATAAGGAAAGGAGGGTCAAAAGAATGTTATCAAAATGTGTCCAAAATTCCCCAATTTAAATTGTGATGCAGCTGGCCCACTCTCCCAATGCAAAATGTTTAAACAGCAGACAGGTTTCTTCATTCCAGAGTGTCTGACCCAGACAAGTCATAAAAATTCATCTACTCATTGGGACTGGAGGTCAATATTGGCAGAACACATCAGGATTGAAATCAAAAGAGCCAAAAGATCATCCAATGGACTACATTGGAAGACCAGTTCAGAAGCAGGTTAAATGTTCACATTCATTTATTAGGGTTCATTTAATTTCAACGCAATACGCCAAGCAAAGCTGCAATCCACACTCGATACTTATTTTCAGTTTATTGGTGTGCCTACTGATCACTGTGAGCAATTATAGAAGCTTCCAAATATTGTTAACATTGCAAGATTTTAGTTTATCAGCAAATTACCTTTAGAGACTCAAGATCCATCTGTTCCATTCACTTATGTAACATTAAATAGTACTAAACATTGTAAATAGTTATCCTTCTTCAGAAGCATGGAGATTATACTAGAAGAGAAAGGGGGATATATTACATTGCCTTAATGGCATCACTAGAAAGGAAATATGTTGTAGATCCAATCTTTATTTCGCTTTTGCCTTTTCTCTTTGTAAGTAAAATGTAACCAGTTGTAGTGTAGATAATTGAGTGGAGATCATGAAGTGGCAAAAATACTGAGTGCGGAGGGCACCAGGCTGAAGGGAGAATTCTGACTGAAGATATCATTGCTGGGACTACTATTGGACGATTTAAAAATAAAGACAGTTTAACTGAACAGGAACACACGCACTCGGACTTGCCGGGATATCCCATTAAGGGAATGACCCAAATTGCTCTCAATCTGTCTACAACAATTCTCAGAGACAGTGGCCTCTCTGGATGTGTTTAAATGTTTTTTCTTCATATCTTATCAAGGTGCAGAGCGAGATTTCACCTGGACATTACCCTGTGCTGAGAGCAGCAAATGTCTACAGGTGGTCTTGTGTGGCCATGGTCAGGTTGATAAGACACTGGAACTCAACCAAATGATCCAATTTGAGATATAACCTTGTATGTCAAGGGGTCTATATAGAATGAGTTAATAAACCACAGTGCACAAGGACATTGTTGCTGCAGACAGGGAAGTGTGACATGATCAGTAGAAGATTTTTTCCCATGGACTGACCACACAGGAATGAATTCCTGCAACTGGGCCTTACCAGGTAGCTGTTGTTGGAAGTATTTACCATTGCCTCACAAGTTAATAAAGGGTTTCCACATAAAGTGAAAGTTGGTTCACATCATTGACCCTTCGCACAGAGTCTGGATATTACAGGGAGGGAGACACCCTGGCTGCGATTCTCCCATTGCAACCCACAACTTTTCTGTTGGATCACAGTGGGAGATTCGCACCTTCAGCCTTAAACACAGAATTTGCACATGTGCCGGGAATGCGTACATATCTCCCAACACAGACGCGGACCAGAACATACTGGGAACCAGCAGGAAGACATGTAAGCCATTTAAATCTTTTTAAAATATGTTTTACATATGTGTATTCGTTAATTATCAAGACCTGATATCAAGCCCTGATCGATTCTCCCATCCCACCAGGAATATTTCATTCTGAGGGGGTTTAGACTAGTTCCCCACATTCGGTGAACTGCCAGGAGACTCTGCCAGAATAAAGAAGGGGAAATTGGGGGCCCTCCAGGGGGTTGTGCGGTGGGGGATGGTGCCCCTGGGAATGGGCATCTTGGCAGTGCTATCCTGTGCCCTCTTGCACTGCACATGGGGCAAAATTCCCATAGCTAGTAGGCACCTTGGCAATAGGCACCTGGCATTGGGCAATGCCAAGAAGTGGGGCCTGTTTTGGGGAAGGCCTAGTAGTTATCGGTGGGGATAGTGGCGTCCCGCTGCCACTCTGCAGACAGGATCAGTCTGAGATCAAGGGAGGGCAGCGAATGGTGAGGGCTGTCGGGAGGAGGGATGGTCTGCCTCCGTGGGGGTCTGAGCCTGGGAAGGGGGGCAGTTGTGTCGGGGGGTGGGGCCTGGCCATCAAAGCACTCAGAGCTAGCCCGGAAATTGCTTTGGGGACTGCGAACAGGCCGTGGGGCAGCTGGAGAGGCAGCACCGCAGGGGTCCTGGGTTGGCCAGCAATCGAGCTGGCCTGCAAATGAGGAATCTGACAGATTGGGACCACTGCGCAAACTCCAGCACGAATAGGCCCCACCCACCTGGGTTCACGACTGGGAACTCTTCAGCGCCCAAGAGTGCGGAGATTCAGGCGAGAAGCCGAACTGACAGAACAGTCATTTTAGAACAGTTCTCTCACCAATTCAGCACGTCGGGGAGAATTGCGGCCCCTGTTCCTATGTCTCACCGATTTCTGGGATAATAAGCAGGGACCCAGAAAGGTGAAAAAAATAGCAAAATGAGCTTTGGATGGGTTTGTCATGAACTGTATGGCAGGGAGATTGCCTCAAACACAAGGGATGGATACAGATTATCCTGGAGAGAGATGAACCAGCAGCAGGGGCTGCACAATGGAGACAGGCATCTCCTTTTGGCCAGCTTTAGGAACGGCAATATGACTGATGGTATTTCAGTGGCAGGTAGGAGATATGAGCTGGCGTAATAAAACACAGGCAGGACTTGAGGAAGAGAGATAAGAAGTTCAGTGATAGTGAGGCGGTTATGCAAGGGTTAATGAAACAGGGTAGTGAAGAATTAATTTACAGACAGCTCCACTGAAGGCCAGCAAACTAACTGCACATCGTACAAACAGCCAAGGTATTTAACTGCAATACCTTGAAAGTAGACACTCTTGTTGGGGAGAAGAAACCCCAACCTGTTCCCGAAAAAGTCCATCTGAGAGCCAATCTCCCAGAAATCCAACCAATGTCAGTCTAACAGACTGCTGAGAATGTCTCACATTACAAGATTTTCTGTCGATGTGAAAACTCCAGCTGCATCTGAGAAATTACGTTCATTACCCACAAGAAACTGTGCTAATCACACACTGTACCCAGTATCTTACCTTCATCGCTGTCCAATCAGTGTGCACAAGAGAGTTTGTGTGAAACGAGGGAGTGAACATAAAGGTGTGACAATTAGTCATCTTCTTCAATTTTAAACGCACAAAAAAATTGCTATTAATCTTATTAAATGTGGACACTTACCGAGGATGAGAGAACACTCACCTCTGACAAACAAACACACTGACTCGAGGCAGGAAAGGAAAACACAGAAACTCGGGATGGGGTTTTCTGGCCTGCTTGCTCCAGAGCCGGAAAATCCTGCCAGAGGTCAACGGAACTTTGTGTGATCCGTGTCCCTCCTGTTACAATTCCTTTGGTGGGGGGATAAGAAAATTCCACCCATCCCCATCAAATATGATTCATAGAGATTGTTAGTGAGTGAGTGATGCGATGCACTAGGCAGTATGTGAGGTGAGTAGCAAAGTTGCTAGGATGTGGATTTGGAAGATTCATTATCTGACTTTTGCTCCTTGTTTTATTGAACCTTTGGTAGCATAATATCCAGGTACACGGGGTTAGATTCCCAGCATTGCCTCCCAGTGTGATCCGGCTCCAGCACTGTGGGGAGTTTCTCTGGAGACCCTCCAGTAGATAGATCACATCTTGACTCCTCTCCACCCACTCCACTGAGGCCTCCAGTGCACTGAAAGGAAATATGAGAAATAATCATGCCTTTCTGGCCATTCTCTCTTTTTCCTGGTCAGAATCTCTTCCACAAACAATTCCAGGACGTAGTCTTGGCAGAATCAGCAAGTATCGCTGGGACTGCTCCAAATAACACTCGGCTATCATAGAATGTGCCCCCTGCTGGAGTGAGCAGCAACACAACAGTGTAATTAACATTGGATGCTGACAATAGTCAGACAAATTCAAGCAGTACTAATTCGTCTTCATTCAAAAGAACAGGTACAGATTGATCAGACATCATTCTCCCAGCCCCCACTGTTGTGGACTAACTATAAATGAACCCCTGTAATCTTTTTATTAAGATGTGGAGATGTTGGCGTTGGACTGGGCTAAACATAGTAAGAAGTCTCACAACACCAGGTTAAAAATCCAACCAGTTTATTTGATAGTAAACACCACAAGCTTTTGGGGTTTGACCCTTCGTCAGGTGAGTGGTGAGTTTCTCTGGTTTTTCTTACTAGCTTCTTGTTAATCTAGAAGATGTGATTGAGTTACTCAATGCATATCTTGAATCTGTCCTTCCAAAGAAGAGGGTGAATTGAATGTTCCTGCAGAGAAGTAGTTATGCTGCAGGACAGCATTGTGGCACAGTTACCACTGCTGCCTCACAGTGCCAGGGACCTGGGTTCAATCCTAGGCTTGGGTCACTGTCTGTATGGAGTTTTCATGATTTCCCTGTGGCTATATGGATTACTTTCAGGGGCTCTGTTTTCCTGTCACAGTCCGAAAAATATGCTGATTTGATGCATTGGCCATGTTAAGCTGATCGTGTGCCGAAACAAGTGTCAGAATCTGTTGACTAGGGAATTTTCACAGTAACTTCATTGCAGAGTTAATGTAAGCCTATTTGTAACATTAATAAAATAAAATGTTGAATAAGATAATGCAACCTAGTTGGACAAAGTATTTTCATTCTTCCACGGAATGGATTGGATCTTGTGCAGTTTATCTGGGTTGCAAATATTGAATATTTACCTTCAATATGAATGTACTGTCACAGTCTTCATATAATGCAAAAAGTGCAGAAAATATAAACAAGGGCTCAGACTCTGACCAAAATCAATGTTATCATCTACACAGTGTTATATATAACTAATAGGATATTGTCCTGTCAAATTATCAACATTCCAATATTCTGTTCAGAACAATTTTGCAATCTCTGGTTTGTTTAATAGTCCTGGTGGGATCAGCTTCCGAGCGCTCACAGATTAAAACTCCAAAATATCATTGCTGCTTCTGATATTGATCACTTGTGCTGCTATATATCAGACAATATTTGTAACTAGTTGTCAGCAATGGATATTACCATTTTACTGGGCCTTTTCTGTAATTGGTGAATCTTGACAGGGGAATAAATATCAGACATGGCAGAGAGGGAGGATTAAGTGGTCAGGTGGCACCCAGAAGGAGAAGGATGGCAGATGCATCAGGACATGCACCACTTGTTAATTCACTTCAAGTCACACAGCATCTGCACTTGGAACTAGAACACTGTTGCTTCACTGTGGCTGGGTCAGATCCTGGAACTCGCTTCCTAACAGCACTGTTGGTCCATCAACACCATATTGGTAGCAATATTTTCAGAACACAGCAGACCATCATCTTCTGATGGGCAACTTTGGATGCAACCAATCCAGAATAAGTGACTTCAGACAAACCATAGATGACCAAAGAAGTGGATAAGGGTAAAGCAGTTGATGTGGTGTATGCGGATTTCAGCAAAGTGTTTGATAAAGTTCCCCATGGTAGACTACTGCAGAAAATATGGATGCTTGGGATTGAGGGTGATTTAACAGTTTCGATTAGGAATTGGTTAACTGATAGAAGATAGCATGTGGTGTTTAATGGGAAATATTCAACCTGGAGTTCAGTTACTAGTGATATACCACAGAGATCTGTTTTAGGACCACTGCTGTTTGTCATTTTTATAAATGACCTAGATGAGGGAGTCAAAGAATGGTTAGTAAATTTGCAGGTGACACTAAAGTTAGAGGAGTTGTAGACAGTGAGGATGGATGTTATAGTTTGCAGAGGGACATTGATAAGCTGCAAAGCTGGGCTGAGAGGTGGCAAATGGAGATAAATGTGGAAAAGTGTGAGGTGATTCACTTTGGAAGGAGTAACAGGATTACAGAATATTGAGCTATTGGAAAGACTTTTGGTAGTGTGGATGAGCAGGCAAATCTCAGTGTACATGTGCATAGATCCCTGAAAGTTAGCATCCAGGTTGATGGGGTTGTTAAAAAGACGTACAATGTGTTAGCTTTTATTGGTAGAGGGATTGAACTTCATGAGATCATGAGGATCATGTTGCAGCTGTACAAAAGTCTGGTGCGGCCGCACTTGGATTATTATGTATAGTTCTGGTCACTGCATTGTAAGAAACATGTGGAAGCATCGGAAAGGGTGCTGAGGAGATTTACCAGGATGTTGCCTGGTAAGGTGGGAAGGCCTTATGAGGAAAGGCTGAGGAACTTGAGGTTGTTTTTGTTAGAGAGAAGAAGGTTAAGAGGTGACTTAGTTGAGGCACACAAGATGATCAGAGGATTAGATAGGGTGGACAGTGAGAGCCTTTTTCCTCGGATGGTGATGGGCTAACATGAGGGGGCATAGCTTTAATTTGAGGGGTGATAATTATAGGACGGAGATAGGCTGTTTACTCAGAGGGTAGTAAGAGTGTGGAATGCCCTGCCTGCAGCAGTTGTGGACTCGTCAAGTTTAAGAGCATTCAAATGGTGATTGGATAGGCATATGGATACCATTGGAATAGTTTATGTCAGAAGGTCATTAGATTGATTCTACTGACTAGCAGAACCATCAAGGGCCTAAGGGCCTGTACTGCGCTGTAATGTTCTATGTTCTAAACACCAATCTTTAAATTGCCTCTTTTATTTAATTGATTCGATCGTAGTTAATTTCTCTGCTGTCTCTTCTCGATGCTCCTGTTTTACCATAGTAACTGTTGTCATGTAATCATCTCAAAGCAACAATTTCAGTTGAAGGCCCTTGCTGAGGGGTATTTTTCATTTGCACACTTTGGAAGCTGTCTGCTTTTGTGGCAACTCTTGTTTTTACAACTATATTGGTGCGTATTGTAACATGATATCATTTTGTCACAAGATGGCACTGTTTATCTTGATCAAGATGACAAGTTTATAGGTCATTTAATCGAGGCTAAACAAAGTCAGAGACAACTTGTTGTAAGATGTGTGTAATTCAATAGGTTTCTCAAAGATGTTCTGAGTCTTACATGCTTGAACACAAAGTTTTTATTACCTACTCATACCTAAATGCATAACTATAAGCCGTTTCCATGCTTATCTCTACACACATCTCTGTCTAGACTGCTTTTTAAACTCATCATGGTTTTGTTACGGGCAGATGCTTACTAAAAATGACAAAGTATCAGGGTCTGGATGAAAATTGGCATGTTTCTCTCCAGAAGAGGGAAAGTTTGTCAATAAGAACAGGGGAGGTGTGTCTCACATGGACATTTTGAGGGGCAGGGCATGAAATGTCAGTAAACCAGCTGCACTGAGACTGGGCACCATTTTTAACAGCCATGCAATCAGGCCAAGAAATTACCCCCACCCCACCTCAGAGATCTGAGTGACATTCCCTCTCCCACCTCCCTGATCAACACCAGGCATCCCTCCACTTTGCAATACAAAGTTTATTTATTTATTGGTCACAGATAGGCTTACATTAACACTGCAATGAAGTTACCGTGAAATTCCTGCAGTTGTCACACGCTGGTGCCTGTTGAGGCCAATGTACCTAACTGATATAGGTTATTATAGATTCCTAGCTACACCTAGTGCACACTAGGTGTGAGAAGGGAATTGGAATTTCATGACCACAGGATGTGACAAAGTGTTTTCCAGCCGATGAAGTGCTTTTTGAAGTGTTGTAATGTTGGAAACCTAGCAGCCAATTTGCAGATGGAGCATTCCCACAAACAGCAATGTAATCATGAGCAAGTAAATTTATTTGTAACACTGATTGAGGGATAAATATTAGTGTAAGTATCACACGCAATGCAACGTTCATGAAGGAGTGGTGGAGAGGGTGAAGGATGGGCTTTATAAAGAAATCCATGACACTGAAGGAGATCATTTCTGCCTCATGAAAACATTTCTGTTCTTGTCTCAAGGAGTGCTGAGAAAGACACTAAGGTTCTGGCATCCACAGCTCCATTCTGCCTTTCACTGTTAGATTGCCCGTCCCCCGGGAAACTCACACATCAACCATAAGTATTAAACTAGGGTCCCAATTATACTGTGCAAACCTGATTTCATTATGAGATGTTTCACCACCGATGTAGCTCACAAAGGCACCCCAAGATCCACCATTATACATGATAGTGAGCGTGTAAACTATATGTTGAGTTCGTAGTCCCTATATTTAAATAGTTAACGTTCCCCAACGCTCACTGCACATTAACTTGGCCAATAACTATCTCCTGCAGGTCTTCAATTGAGGTGAGAATGGGTGGGTCATCCTCAGCTTTCACCATCACCTGTAAAATTGGGGCGGGATGGGGGCAGACAGGTGATAGCAGGAGAGTCATCTGCAGAATATTAGTGCCCACCCACCTGCTATCCCACCCGCAGGAGTCCATAAAATTCTGTCCCAATCTATCAAATATGTCAAGCTTCTGCTATCTTTATCCCCCTTGATAAGCTCCTCCCTCCTACCTCTGGCAATTCATTTAATCAAATGTACTGTCAGTTCAAATTCCCAACTAAAATAGAACTTAAATCATCATAAGAGCTTAAGTAAACCATGCTATCTATAAAATATTCTCTATCCTGGAATACTTCAATTAAAGGAAGACATCTTAAAATAACATATACTTCACAGGTATATTATAACAAACAATTAACTCACTGAAGAGTCTACCTCTCTTACAGAGCTTGGAATTCACCAATATAGAATGCTTGAAGAGTTAGGATCCCCAGTGAGAGTACACCCTCTCATAACGGGTACGTCATAATACTTTATTATAAGTTTAAATCTCGGATTGCATGTTGGAAATGTTTCAATATTACAGAGTGTAAATTCTCGTTGAACTAATTCACCTCAATACAAATGCAAAGAACAAATGAAGTCAGTTGGTAAATTCAAATTTCAAATCCACTTTAAGATTGATGTAGGATTTGACAAACTACTTTAATCTCACAATCAAACACACAAAGCATAGTTTTATGCTGTCTTGTCTCAGTTATGACAAACTTATCAAAAGTCTGAATGACTGTGTCAATCTAACTGGCTTGTTTACCTAAGTCTCTAATTTAAAGAAAATCTGTTGCCTTGAGAATAACCTGATCATTTTTTGTTCTTGTTTGAGTTTTTCTTTAAGATCAATTCATCTCTTTTTCTGAAATGCAGCTATTGTGTGAAATGCAGTGAATGCAGCTTGTTTCCCTGTCTATAAAAGACTTTTCTCAAAGTCTTTCATCTGCATATGTACATGTGGAATTAATGTATGATTTCATTACTCAAAGGGTGATACTGGAATTAATCTCCACTTGCCTGGATAGGTGCAGTCCCAATAATACCTAAAAAGATTAAAACCATTGGAGATTAAGTAGCCCGCGGGAAGGAAATCCCATCCACCATCTTCGACAACACCTTGCAAGCACATGATCTCTATCAGCTCCAAGAGGAAAAGAGCAGAAGCTGCATCGGAGCAGCACCACCTGCAAGTTCCACTATAATTCATGTATTATAAGGAATTCTCTTTCAATTAATTAAATTGTTCGTCATAATTCAGGTTCAAATGTCCTCTGCAAATGGAAATTCATGAATCAAGCACAAGAATGCTGTGAATATTACGGTTACACATACACCAGATCTCCTGCATTGCCAAGGTGATCATGTTTGTCTTCTCTGGATGCTTATTCCTCCAATTTCCCGTGACCTAAAAGGTCCCACACTGAAATTCAACATATCAAATTCTATGATGTCCTGAACTTAGATGACATCCAGATCCAGAATCTTCAGGTACAGAACCTGTTAAAGGTCAAGTTGGATGTTCAGATAGACACTGATGCGGAAGCAGGCAATGTTTCCAACATTGACCAAATATGATTTGGACAGAACAAACTTGAGAAGCTCCAGACAGAAACTTTCAGAGATCTTGCCCTCTGAGCAAAATGCCAGAAAATCATTAGCAGACAGCCACATACAAGAGGTGCCCACACTCCCCAGAATGTTTTGACGGTGTCATGTTAAAATTCGCATTTCAAGTAAAGTCACTTTCAAGGACAGACAAGTGCTGTTGCCAGAAATGTTTTGTCAATATATTCTTACCCAATTACATCAAGATCACAAAGGAATTGAAAGAACAAGATGAATTGCAGGAGAGACAGTTAATTGACCAGGGGTCATGGAACGAGTTGTGAGTGTGTAAAATGTCTATTGGGAGTGTAGTAATTTTTCAAGAGATCCATGTAATTTGCTGGCTTCTTGCAGGAGATGTCTCGACATTAATACAGTTCAGCAAATGCAAAGAAATAACCAGAGATAGTAGTTTCTAATTGAAGACGTATTTCATTGACACACATCTGGTTTCCACCAATGGAGGGAGAGCAATTTAATTCAGCTCAAATTACTCTAACTAAATTATCAAAACATTCTGTAATTACACTTCTTCACAAATCATCTGCCTGCATATTCTGCCCACCTTAATAGGATGGAGCAATCATGTGAATAGGGATGACTTATCTTGATCAATTACATCCTAATCTCTGGCAGCATGAAAAGTCATTGGTCCATAGAATCTAGAAGCTCTCAACTATTTATCTCTTAGCAATCTCTCTTAAGTAGGTAATAAAGTTCAAAGGTATCTTTCCTTCTTGTTTCTCCATAGTTTCTATCCTTACGGTCTGCATTGCTTATCAGTAAAAAATAAATTGTCTCATTTATTTAGTATCTGGGAACTCTACTGATAAAAGCTAAGCCCTATGGCAGGATCATTCTGAAAGAATGTGGCACATCTTACTTAGCTTTCATCCCATTGTGCCTTGGGACAATCTATATTTGACTAAGCTGTACAGAATACTTTCAAACATACATATTTAAAATCTCTAACAGTGGTTATATGTGTTTCTATGCAACTGTACCTTTGTAATTCCAGGTACACCATACTTTTTCTTTATTATGTTCATTTCTGAATGGGTCTACTCTGATTTTATTAGTCTTTTAGTGCCAGGCTATGTTATTTCCTAACTATTTTATACTTTAATATACTGAGTGGTTAACATGCTGTTAGGTATGTAAATTGTTTGGTACATATCATGACAGGAAGTGATGCAAGTTAACATGTGATAGAACAGTTGAAGCAATATCAATTGGCATGTGGATGAAGAGTTTTTCCAATAACCTGTTCGTCTTCAATTAAAAAAAAACATTTACATTATACATCACTATCATGATGAAGAGAATTTAATTGTAATATAAGAGAATTTAATTATAATTATAATGTTGGGGAATGTTAACTATTTAAATAATCAAGCAGCTATATTTTAATATGAGGTTTTGGAAATAAACATGCATTAGAATCATGAAAGTAAAACTAATAAGGGTATTAGAATCATAAATATAAAACTAATAAGCTTGCCAGTAATTCTGTGTAAAGCTCAAGGATTAATTGGAATAAAACATGAAAACTCAATTACAATGTAACTTGAACATGCTATCGTTTTGAAGTCATACATTGCTTCAAAGAGCAGATTCTATAAATGTTTATTAAATTTGTATTGAATAACAGGGAGTTTAGCCTGGGAATTCTACCAGATGAATGCCCACATTCAGCAGAAATACCTGTTCTAACTACCTTGTAAAGGTATATTGTAATTTAATTTGTAAAACACTGAATAAGTTAAAAATATAGCTTTACATTGCTAAGTGACAAGGAAGCCATTTTTATTAAGGAGCAAAATTCTGATGGCTGAATGCACAAATGATAAACCATTATTTAAGGCGGCAGATTGTAATTTGACTTGAGAATGTTGTCATCAATAGATTGTCAAGTTAAACATTAAATAAGATCTAGGTAAATTTAATTGGTGGCTGTTTCTAAGATATTGTTTAATTGTCCCCATTTTTAGCATGGAAGTTGAGATCTGCAGAGGAAAATCAGATCACCAGATTCCTCTTCTGCTGAAGTTTTGTACAGATTTAAACTATGTCTTTTGTTCTTTGTGTAGGTTGCATGTTTTGTAGCAGAAATAGTTTTGGTAATAAATTATATTCTGCTTTAAATCTGAGTTTACCTCTGCCAATGTTATTAAACAGAATTACATTTTAGTCTTTCAAAAGCAATCTGGTCACTGAGTCAGAATTCGCTGCTACAGTCCTTCATAGACTGATTTATTATTTAAATTAGCTGCCTGCCTTAATACAGTGAAAGAAGAATCTCCAATCAATTTGTCAGCTCTATCTTAGAATTATCTTTGAACTAGTTATTACAAAACAGAATATTGAAAATGGGAATCGATTTCCCAGGCAGATCAGGGATACATTTGCATATTATCTTATCCAGCCTGCTGCAGTTCACGTAGAGCACTTTGAAATTCTTCATTGTGACCATCATACTCCAGGGCTCTCTCAAAAAATTCAATGGCTTTAGATTTCCTGCCATCAATTTGGTGAATTAGCCCCTTTATACCAAAGGCAACACTGTCTATTGAATATTCATCCAGTCGATCTTCAGCAATTTGTTCCAATTTGGCCCGGCATTCATCATTCACCTTGCTTGGAACTTTGAGTTTTAAGCATTCCTTGAAATGATGAATGGCGTTTAGCGGGGAATTCTTCCTCTGCAGTTGGTACTTTCCATAGTTCCAGTGTAATAATTGTCTGTTCAAACAATTGCAATCTTCATTTCTCAACAAGTTTTCGTAGATTTCATCGACTTTGGAATATACTTTACATTCTTCGTAGATTTCCACCAGATCGAGTATTGCAAAATATAGTGAGGGTTTCTGATCAAATGCTGTTTTAAAATGGTACTTGCAGAATTCAATCAATTGCTGTCTTTCTTCACAAGTGTAATATGAGTGAGGTGTTCTCTTCAGTGCAAGCAGCTTATTTTTGTAACATAAACCTATCTGATGGTGAAGGAGTGCACAATTTGGTTTTATATTCAGAGCCTTTTTCAATATCTGCAAGGCATAATCAACTGATCCAACTTTTCTTAAAACTTTGGCTGCGTACTTTATTATATATGGATCATCAGGTGAATTCTGTGGCACTTCTTCCACTAATCTGTAATATTTTTGTTTAAGTTCGTGTAACCTAACAGCTAACATGAGCTTGAGAAAAGAATATTTGGGCTCAGTGCTAATGCACGGTGTAATTTCCTCACTACTTTGCAGTCTTTACGGACTGGTCAATCACCAAGGGTTCCTTTAATTCGAAACATAGCAGTAGCGTCAGCTGTGTTCCATTCAATGCTCTCAGGATCTGCGGCCAGTGCCTTCTCAGTACATTCACTTGCCTCTTTGTAATACTTCCAGCCAAATCTCAACAGTGCCCAACCCTTCTCCCCATACACTTCAGGTATCATTGCTGTATACCGAGAGGCATCAGGAATTTGTTTGCCGCCCTCTTTTGTCCGCCCTCTATTTGCCGGCCCTCTGTTTGGGTCCCTCTGTTTGCAACACTCTGTTTGCCGCCCTTTGTTTATCGCCCTCTGTTTGCTGCCCTCTGTTTGCCACCCCCTGTTTACTGCCATCTGTTTGGGGCCCTCTGTTTGGGGCCCTCTGCTTGCCTCCCTCTGTTTGCTGCCCTCTGTTTGCAGCCCTCTGTTTGGGGCCCTCTGTTTGCTGCCCTCTGTTTGGCACCCCCTGATTGCCTCCCTCTGTTTGCCACCCTCTTTTTTGGGCCCTCTATTTTCCGCCCTCTGTCTGCCACTCTCTGTTTGCCGCACTCTGTTTGCCACCATCTCTTTGCCGCCCTCTGTTTGCGGGCCTCTGTATGCCGCCCTCTGTTTGTGGCCCTCTGTTTGCCGCCCTCTGTTTGCCTCCCTCTGTTTGCCGCCCTCTGTATGCCGCCCACTGTTTGCCGCACTGTGTTTGCCGCCCTCTGTTCACTGCCCTCTGTTTGTGGCCCTCTCTTTGGGGCCCTCTGTTTGCTGCCCTCTGTTTGGGCCCTCTGTTTGCCGCCCTCTGTTTGCCGCCCTCTGTTTGCCGCCACTCTGTTTGCCACCCTCTGTTTGCTGCCCTCTGTTTGGGCCTCTTGTTTGCCTCCCTCTGTTTGCCGCCCTCTGTTTGGTGCCCTCTGATTGGGCCCTCTGTTGCCGCCCTCTATTTGCCGCCCTCTGTTTGGGCCCTCTGTTTGCCTCCCTCTGTTTGCCGCCCTCTGTTTGGTGCCCTCTGATTGGGCCCTCTGTTTGCCGCCCTCTATTTGCCGCCCTCTGTTTGGGGCCCTCTGATTACCGCCCTCTGTTTGCCGCCCTCTCTTTGCCGCCATCTGTTTGTCGCCTCTGTTTGCCACACTCTGTTTGCCGCCTTCTGTTTGCCGCCCTCTGTTTGCTGCCCTCTGTTTGCCGCCCCCTGTTTGCGGCCCTCTGCTTCGAGCCATCTGTTTGCCGCCCTCTGTTTGTTGCCCTCCGTTTGGGGCACTCTGTTTGCCAGCCTCAGTTTGCCGCCCTCTGTTTGCCGCCTTCTGTTTGCCGCACTCCGTTTGCCTCCATCTGTTTGCCGCCCTCTGTTTGGTGCCCTCTCTTTGGGGCCCTCTGTTTGCCGCACTCTGTTTGCCACCCTCTGTTTGCCGCCTTCTGTTTGGGGCCCTCTGTTTTCCGCCCTCTGTATGCCGCCCTCCGTGTGCCGCACTCTGCTTGCCACCCTATGTTTACTGCCCTCTGTTTGTGGCCCTGTGTTTGGGGCCCTCTGTTTGCCGCCCTCTATTTTCCGCCCTCTGTTTGCCACACTCTGTTGGCCGTCCTCTGTTTGCCACACTCTGTTACCCTCCCTCTGTTTTCCGCCCCCTGATTGCCATCCTCTGTTTGACGCCCTCCTTTTGCCGCAATGTGTTTGCCGCCCTCTGTTTGGAGCCCTCTGTTTGGGGCCCTCTATTTGCCGCCCTCTGTTTGCAGCCCTCTGTTTGGGGCCCTCTATTTGCCGCCCTCTGTTTGCCGCCATCTGTTTGCCTCCCTCTGTTTGCCCCCCTCTGCTTGCCGCCCTCTGTTTGGTGCACTCTGCTTGCCGCCCTCTGTTTGTGTCCCTCTGTTTGACGATCTGTTTGCTGCCCTCTATTTGCAGCACTCTGTTTGGGGCACTCTTATTCCCGCCCTCTGTTTGCCGCCCTCTCTTCACTGTGCTCTGTTTGGGGCCCTCTGTTTTGGGCCCTCTGTTTTCCACCCGCTGTTTGCTGCCCTCTGTTTGCCGCCCTCTGTTGGCCGCCATCTGTTTGCCGCACTCTGTTTGCCCCCTCTGCTTGCCGCCCTCTGTTTGTGCCCTCTGTTTGCCGCCCTCTTTACTGCCCTCTATTTGGGGCCCTCTGTTTGGTGCCCTCTTTTTGCCGCCCTCTGTTTGCCGCCCTCTCTTCACTGTGCTGTGTTTGGGGCCCTCTGTTTTGGGCCTCTGTTTGCCACCCGCTGTTTGCTGCCCTCTGTTTGCCGCCCTCTGTTGGCCCGCCATCTGTTTGCCGCTCTGTTTGCCTGCCCTCTGTTTGCCGCCCACTGTTGGCCGCCATCTGTTTGCCGCCCTCTGTTTCTGCCCTCTGTTTGCTGCCCACTGTTGGCCGCCATCTGTTTGCCGCCCTCTGTTTGCCGCCCTCTGTTTACTGCCCTCTATTTGGGGCCCTCTGTTTGGTGCCCTCTTTTTGCCGCCCCCTGTTTGCCGCCCTCTGTTTGGGGCCCTCTTTTTGCCGCCCTCTGTATTCACCTCTGTTTTGCCGCCCTCTGTTTGCCGCCTTCTGTTTCGGTCCCTCTGTTTGCCTCCCTCTGTTTGCCGCACTCTGTTTGCCTCCCTCTGTTTGCCGTCTTCTGGTTTGGGGGCCCTCTGTTTGCCGCCCTCTGTTTGGGGCCCACTGTTTACCACCCTTTGTTTGCCGCCTTCTCTTTGCCGCCCTCTATTTGGGGCCCCCTATTTGCTGTTCCCTGTTTGCCGCCCTCAGTTTGTTGCCCTCTGTTTGCTGCCTTCTGTTTGGGGCCCTCAGTTTGCCGCCATCTGGTTGCCTCTCTCTGTTTGCCGCCCTCTCTTTGCTGCCCTCTGTTTGCTGCCCTCTGATTGCCACCCTCTGTTTCCCTCCCTCTGTTTGCCGCCTTCTGTTGGCCACCCTCTGTTTCCCTCCCTCTGTTTGCCGCCCTCTGGTTGCCTCCCTCTGTTTGCCGCACTCTCTTTGCTGCCCTCTGTTTGCTGCCCTCTGATTGCCACCCTCTGTTTCCCTCCCTCTGTTTGCCGCCTTCTGTTGGCCACCCTCTGTTTCCCTCCCTCTGTTTGCCGCCCTCTGTTTGCCGTCCTCTGTTCGCCGCCTTCTGTTTGGGGCCCTCTGTTTGCCAGCCTCCGTTTGCCACCCTCCGTTTGCCGCCCTCTGTTTGCTGCACTCTGTTTGCCACCTTCTGTTTGGGGACCTCTGTTTGCCGCCCTCTGTTTGCCATCCTTTGTTTGCTGCCCTCTGTTTGACGTCATCTGTTGGTCCCTCTGTTTGCAATGCTCTGTTTGCCGCCCTCTGTTCATCGCCCTCTGTTTGCCACCCTCTGTTTGCCGCCCTCTGTTTACTGCCATCTGTTTGGGGCTCTCTGTTTGGGGCCCTGTTTGCCGTCCTCTGTTGGCCGTCCTCTGTTTGCCACCCTCTGTTTGGGGCACTGTGTTTGCTGCTCTCTGTTTGCCCGCCCTCTGTTTGCCGCCCTCTGTTTGCCGCACTCTGTTTGCTGCCCTCTGCTTTCTGTCGTCTGTTTGGGGCCCTCTGTTTGCTGCCCTCTGTTTGCCGCCCTCTGATTTCCGAACTCTGTTTGCGGCCCTCTGTTTGCTGCCCTCTGCTTGCCGCCTTCTGTTTGCCACCCTCTGTTTGCCACCCTCTGTTTGCCGTCCTCTTTTTGCCTCCCTCTGTTTGCCGCCCTCTGTTTGCTGCACTCTGTTTAGGGCACTCTGTTTGCCGCCATCTGTTTGTTGCCCTCGGTTTGCCGCCTTCTGTTTGCCGCCCTATGATCGCCTCCCTCTGTTTGGCGCCGTCTGTTTGCTGACCTCTGATTGGGGCACTCTGTTTGCCGCCCTCTGTTTGCCGCCCTCTGTTTGCCGCCCTCTGTTTGGGGCCCCTCTGCTTGCCGCCTCAGTTTGCCGCCCTCAGTTTGCCGCCCTCTGTTTGCTTTCCTCTGTTTGCTGCGCTCTGTTTGCCGCCCTCAGTTAGTTGCCCACTGCTGGCCTCCTTCTGTTTGGGGCCCTCTGTTTGCCGCCCTCTGTTTCTCTCCCTCTCTTTGCCGCCCTCTGTTTGCCACCCTCTGTTTCCCTCCCCCTGTTTGCCACCCTCTGTTTGCCGCCTTCTGTATGGGGCCCTCTGTTTGCCGCCCTCCGTTTTCCGCCCTCTTTTTGCCGCCCTCTGTTTGCCTCCCGCTGTTTGCCGTCTTCTGTTTGCCGCCCTATGTTTGCCTAACTCTGTTTGGCGCCGTCTGTTTGCTGACCTCTGTTTTCCACCCTCTTTTTTCCGCCCGCTGTTTGAGGCCCTCTGTTTCCCGTCCTCTGTTTGCCCCCCTCTGTTTGCCGCCTTCTGTTTGCCGCCATCTGTTTGCTGCACTCTGTTTGCCACCCTGTTTTCCACCCTCTATTTGCCGCCCTCTGTTTGCATCCGTCTGTTTGCTGTGCTGTGTTTGCCGCCCTCAGTTTCTTGCCCTCTGTTTGCCGCCTTCTCTTTGGGGCCCTGCATTTGCCGCCCTCTGTTTGCCACCCTCTGTTTGCCGCCCTCTGTTTGCCGCCCTCTGTTTTCCGCCCTCTGTTTGGGGCCCTCTGTTTGCCGCCCTCTGTTTGCCGCCCTCTGTTTCCCGCCTTCTGTTTTCCCCCTTGTTTGCCTCCCTCTGTTTGGCGCTGTCTGTTCGCTTAACTCTGATGGGCACTCTGTTTGCCGCCCTCTGTTTGCCGCCCTCTGTTTGCCGCCCTCTATTTGCCGGCCTCTGTTTGTCACCTTCTGTTTGAGCCCCTTTGTTTGCCGCCCTCTGATTGCCACCCACTGTTTGCTGCCTTGTGTTTGGGCCCTCTGTTCGCCGCCGTCTTCTTGCCGCCCTCTGTTTGCCGCCCACTGTTTTTCGCCATCTGTTTGGGTCCCTCTGTTTGCCGCCCTCTGTTTGCCGCCCTCTGTTTACTGCCCTCTGTTTCGGTCCCTTTGTTTGGGCCCGCTGATTGCCGCCCACTGTTTGACGCACTCTGTTTGCCGCCCACTGTTTGCCGCCCTCTGTTTGCCGCCCTCTGTTTGCCGTTCTCTGTTTGCCGCTCTCTGTTTGTGCCGTTCTCTGTTTGCTGCCCTCTGATTACTGCCCTCTGTTTGTGGGCTCTTTGTTTGCCGCCCTCTGTTTGGGACCCTCTGTTTGCCGCCTTCTGTTTTCCGCCCTATGTTTGCCTCCCTCTGTTTGGCGCCGTCTGTTTGCTGAACTCTGATTGGGGCACTCTGTTTGCCACCCTCAGTTTGCTGCCCTCTGTTTAATGCCCTCTGTTTGGGGCCCTCTGTTTGGGTCCCTCTGTTTGCCGCCTTCTGTTGCCGCCCTCTGTTTAATGCCCTCTGTTTGGGGCCCGCTGTTTGGGTCCCTCTGTTTGCCGCCTTCTTTTGCCGCCCTATGTTTGCCTCCCTCAGTTTGGCGCCGTCTGTTTGCTGACCTCTGATTGGGGCACTCTGATTTCCTCCATCTGTTTGCCGCCCTCTGGTTGCCAACCTCTGTTTGCCGCCTTCTGTTTGCCGCCATCTGATTGTGGCCCTCTGTCTGCCGTTCTCTATTTGCCGCCCTCTTTTTACTGCCCTCTGTTTGGGGCCCTCTGTTTGTGACCCTCTGTTTGCTGCCCTCTGGTTGCCGCCCTCGGTTTGCCGCCTTCTTTTATCCGCCCTATGTTTGCCTCCCTCTGTTTGGCGCCGTCTGTTTGCTGAACTCTGATTGGGGCACTCTGTTTGCCGCCCTCTGTTTAATGCCCTCTGTTTGGGGCCCTCTGTTTGGGTCCCTCTGTTTGCCGCGTTCTGTTGCCGCCCTCTGTTTAATGCCTTCTGTTTGGGGCCCTCTGTTTGGGTCCCTCTGTTTGCCGCCTTCTGTTGCCGCCCTATGTTTGCCTCCCTCAGTTTGGCGCCGTCTGTTTGCTGACCTCTGATTGGGGCACTCTGATTTCCTCCATCTGTTTGCCGCCCTCTGGTTGCCAACCTCTGTTTGCCGCCTTCTGTTTGCCGCCATCTAATTGTGGCCCTCTGTCTGCCGTTCTCTATTTGCCGCCCTCTTTTTACTGCCCTCTGTTTGGGGCCCTCTGTTTGTGACCCTTTGTTTGCCGCCCTCTGGTTGCCGCCCTCGGTTTGCCGCCTTCTTTTATCCGCCCTATGTTTGCCTCCCTCTGTTTGGCGCCGTCTCTTTGCTGAACTCTGATTGTGGCACTCTGTTTGCCACCCTCAGTTTGCTGCCCTCTGTTTGCTGCCCTCTGTTTACTGCCCTCAGTTTGGGGCCCTCTGTTTGGGCCCTCTTTTGCTGCCCTCTGTTTGCTGCCCTCTGTTTGCTGCCCCTGTTTGCCACCTCTGTTTGCCACCCTCGGTTTGCCACCTTCTGTTGCCGCCCTATGTTTGCCTCCCTTAGTTTGGCACCGTCTGTTGGCTGACCTCTGATTGGGGCACTCTGATTGCCGCCATCTGTTTGCCACGCTCTGTTTGCCAACCTCTGTTTGCTGCCTTCTGTTTGCCGCCCTCTGATTGTGGCCCTCTGTCTGCCGTTCTCTATTTGCCGCCCTCTGTTTACTGCCCTCTGTTTGGGGCCCTCTGTCTGCTGCCTTCTGTTTTCCGCTCTATGTTTGCCTCCCTCTGTTTGGCGCCGCCTGTTTGCTGACCTCTGATTGGGGCACTCTGTTTGCCGCCCTCTGTTTGCGCCCTCTGTTTGCCGCCCTCTGTTTGCCGCCCTCAGTTGCCGCCCTCGTTTGCTTTCCTCTGTTTGCTGTGCTCTGTTTGCTGCCCTCAGTTAGTTGCCCTCTGCTTGCCGCCTTCTGTTTGGGGCCCTCTGTTTGCCGCCTTCTGTTTGGGGCCCTCTGTTTGCCGCCCTCTGTTTGCCGCCCTCTGTTTGCCGCCCTCTGTTTGCCGCCCTCTGTTTTCCGCCCTCTGTTTGCCGCCCTCTGTTTGCCGCCCTCTGTTTGCCGCCCTCTGTTTGCCGCCCTCTGTTTGCCGCCCTCTGTTTGCCGCCCTCTGTTTTTTGCCCTCTGTTTGCCGCCCTCTGTTTGCCGCCCTCTGTTTGCCGCCCTCTGTTTGCCGCCCTCTGTTTGCCGCCCTCTGTTTGCCGCCCTCTGTTTGCCGCCCTCTGTTTGCCGCCCTCTTTTTGCCTCCCTCTGTTTGCCGCCCTCTGTTTGCCGCCCTCTGTTTCGGGCCCTCTCTTTGCCACATTCTGTTTGCCCCCCCTGTTTGGGGCCCTCTGTTTGCCACCCTCTGTTTGCTGCCCTTTGTTTGCCACCCTCTGTTTGCATCCCTCTGTTTGCTGCGCTCTGTTTGCCGCCCTCAGTGTGTTGCCCTCTATTTGCCGCCTTCAGGATGGGTTCCTCTGGTTGCCTCCCTCTGTTTCTCTCCCTCTGTTTGCCGCCCTCTGTTTGCCACCCTCTGTTTCTCTCCCTCTGTTTGCTGCCCTCCATTTGCCGCACTCTGTTTGCCACCCGCTGTTTGCAGCCTTCTGTTTGCTGCCCTATGTTTGCCTAGCTCTGCTTGGCGCCGTCTGTTTGCTGACCTCTGATTGGGGTACTCTGTCTGCCGCCCTCTGTTTGCCGCACTCTGTTTGCCACCCTCTGTTTTCCGCCCTCTGTTTGGGGCCCTCTGTTTTCCGCCCTCCGTTTCCTGCCCTCGGTTTGCCGCCCAATGTTTTGGGCCCTCTCTTTGCAGCCATCAGTTTGCATCCCTCTGTTTGCTGCGCTCTGTTTGCCGCGCTCAGATTGCCGCCCTCAGTTTGGGACCCTATGTTTGCCGCCCCCTGTTTGCCACCTTCCGTTTGCCTCCCTCTGTTTGCCGCCCTCTGTTTGCCGCCCTCTCTTCACTGCGCTCTGTTTCGGACCCTTTGTTTGGGCCCTCTGTTTGCCACCCACTGTTTGACACAGTCTGTTTGCCGCCCTCTGTTTACTGCCCTCTGCTTGGGGCCCTTTGATTGGGGCCCTCTGTTTGCCGGCCTCTGTTTACCGCCCGCGGTTTGCCACCTTCTGTTGCCGCCCTACATTTGCCTCACTCAGTTTGGCGCCTTCTGTTTGATGACCTCTGTTTGCTTTCCTCTGTTTGCTGCGCTCTGTTTGCCGCCCTCAGTTAGTTGCCTTCTGCTTGCTGCCTTCTGTTTGGGGCCCTCTGTTTGCCGCCCTCTGTTTGCCGCCCTCTGTTTGCCACCCTCTGTTTCCCTCCCTCTGTTTGCCGCCCTCTGTTTGCCACCCTCTGTTTCTCTCCCGCTGTTTGCCGCCTTCTGTATGGGGCCCTCTGTTTGCCGCTCTCCATTTGCCACCCTCAGTTTGCCGCACTCTGTTTGCCTCTCACTGTTTGCCGCCTTCTGTTTGCCGCCCTATGTTTGCCTCCCTCTGTTTGCCGCCCTCTGTTTGCTGCCTTCTGTTTGGGGCCCTCTGTTTGCCACCCTCTGTTTGCCGCGCTCTGTTTGCCGCCCACTGTTTGCTTCCCTCTGTTTGGGGCCTTTGTTTGCCGCCCTCTGTTTGCCGCCCTCTGTTTGCGGTTTGCCGCCCTCTGTTTGCAGCCCTCTGTTTGCCGCCCTCTTTTGCTGCCCTCTGTTTGCCGCCCTCTTTTGCTGCCCTCTGTTTGCACCCTCTGTTTGCAGCCCTCTGTTTGCCGCGGTTGTTGCCGCCCTCTGTTTTGGGGCCTTTGTTTGCCGCCCTCTGTTGGGGCCACTTTGCGCCCTCTGTTTGCTGCCCACTGTTTGACGCCCTCTGTTTGCCGCCCTCTGTTTGCCGCCCTCAGTTTGTTGCCCTCTGTTTGCCGCCTTCTGTTTGGGGACTCTGTTTGTCTCCCTCTGTTTGCCGCACTCTGTTTGCCGCCCTCTGTTTGCTGCCCTCTGCTTGCTCCCTCTGTTTGCTGCGCTCTTTTTGCCGCCCTCAGTTTTTTGCCCCTTATTTTCCGCCTCCTGTTTGCCGCCCTCTGTTTGCCGCCCTCTGTTTGCCGCCCTCTGTTTGCCTCCCTCTGTTTGCCGCCCTCTGTTTGCTGCCTTCTGTTTGGGGCCCTCTGTTTGCCGCCCTCTGTTTGCCGCCCTCTGTTTGCCGCACTCTGTTTGCCTTCTGCTGTTTGACGCCCTCTGTTTGGGGACCCCGGTTTGCCGCCCTCTGTTTGCCATTCTCTGTTTGACGCCCACTGTTTGCTGCCCTCTGTTTGACACCCTCTGTTTGGTGCCCTCTGTTTGCCGCCGTCTGTTTGCAACACTCTATTTGCCGCCCTCTGTTTGCCGCCCTCTGTTTACTGCCCTCTGTTTGGGGCCCTCTGTTTGGGCCGCTCTGTTTGCCGCCCCCTGTTGCCGCCCTCTGTTTGCCGCCCTCTGTTTGCCGTCCTCTTCTTGCCTCCCTCTGTTTGCCGCCCTCTGTTTGTGGCCCTCTGTTTGCCACCCTCTGTTTCTCTCCCTCTGTTTTCTGCCCTCTGTTTGCCACCCTCTGCATTCCGCCCTCTGTTTGCCGCCCTCTGTTTGCATCCCTCTGTTTGCTGTGCTCTGTTTGCCGCCCTCAGTTTGATGCCCTCTGTCTGCCGCCTTCTGTGTGGGGCCCTCTGTTTGCCGCCATCTGTTTTCCGCCCTCTGTTTGCTGCCCTATGTTTGCCTACCTGTGTTTGGCGCAGTCTGTTTGCTGACCTCTGATTGGGGCAGTATGTTTGCCGCTGTCTGTTTGCCGCTCTCTGTTTGCCACCCTCTGTTTCAACCCCTCTGTTTGCCGCCGTCAGTTTGCTGCCCTCTGTTTGCCGCCTTCTATTTGGGGCCTTCTGTTTGCCGCCGTCCATTTGCCGCCGTCTGTTTGCCACTCTCTGTTTGCCTCACGCTGTTTGCCGCCTTCTGTTTGCTGCCCTATGTTTGCCTACCTCTGTTTGGTGCTTTCTGTTTGCTGCCCTCTGATTGAGGCACTCTGTTTGCCACCCTCTGTTTGCCGCCCATGTTTGCTGCCCTCTGTTTGACACCCTCTGTTTGGGGCCCTCTGTTTGCCGCCCTCTGTTTGCCGCCCTCTGTTTGCCGACTCTGTTTGCATTCCTCTGTTTGCGTCGCTCTGTTTGCAGCCCTCAGTTTGTTGCTCTGTATTTGCCGCCTTCTGTTTGGGGCCCTTTGTTTGCCGCCCTCTGTTTGCCGCCCTCTGTTTGCCGCCCTCTGTTTGCCACCCTCTGTTTGCCTCCCTCTGTTTGCCCCCTCTGTCTGCCGCCCTCTGTTTGCCGCCATCTGTTTCCCTCCCTGTTTTTGCCGCCCTCTGTTTGCCACCCTCTGTTTCCCTTCTGCTGTTTGGCGCCCTCTGTTTGCCAACCTCTGTTTGCTGCCTTCTGTTTGGGGCCCTCTGATTGCCGCCCTCCGTTTGCCGCCCTCTGTTTGCCATCCTCTTCTTGCCTCCCTCTTTTTGCCGCCCTCTGTTTGGGGCCCTCTGTTTGCCGCACTCTGTTTTCCGCACTCTGTTTGCCGCCTTCTGGTTGGTGCCCTCTGTTTGCCGCCCTCTGTTTATGGCTCTCTGTTTGCCACCCTCTCTTTCTCTCCCTCTGTTTGCAGCCCTCTGTTTGCGGCCCTCTGTTTGCCACCCTCTCTTTCTCTCCGTCTGTTTGCCGCCCTCTGTTTCCCTCCCTCTGTTTGTTGACCTCTGTTTGCCGCCCTCTGTTCGGGGCCATCCATTTGCCGCCCTCTATTTGCCGCCATCTGTTTCCCGCACTCTGTTTGCCTCTCTATGTCTGCCTCCTTCTGTTTGCCGCCCTATGTTTGGGGCCCTCTGTTTGCCGTCCTCTGTTTGCTGCGTTCTGTTTGGGGCCCTTTCTTTGCCACCCTCTGTTTGCCGCCCTCTGATTGGTGACATCTGTTTGCATCCCTCTCTTTGCTGCAATCTGTTTGCCGCCCTCTGTTTGCCACCCTCTGTTTACTGCCAGCTGTTTGGGGCCCTCTGGCGCCTTCTGTTTGCTGCCATCTGTTTACCGCCCTCTGTTTGCAGCACTCTGTTTGCCGCCCTCTGTTTGGGGCCCTCTGGTTGCGCCCTCACTTTGGGGCACTCTGTTTGCCGCTCTCTGTTTACCGCCCTCTCTTTGCCACTCTCTGTTGCCGCCCTCTGTTTGGGCCTCTTTTGCCGCCTCTGTTTGCCGCCCTCTGTTTGCCGCCCTCTGTTTGCCGCCCTCGTTTCCTTGTTTCGCCCCTGTTTGCGCCCTCTGTTTGCCGCCCTCTGTTTGCCGCCCTCTGTTTGGGGCCCTCTGTTTGCCGCCCTCTGTTTGCCGCCCTCTGTTTGCCGCCCTCTGTTTGCCGCCCTCTGTTTGCCGCCCTCTGTTTGCGCACTCTGTTTGCCGCCCTCTCTTTACTGCGCTCTGTTTTGGTCCCTTTGTTTGGGCCCTTTGTTTGCCGCCCACTGTTTGACGCACTCTGTTTGCCGCCGTCTGTTTTCCGCCCTCTGTTTGCCGCCCTTTCTTTTTGCCTCCCTCTGATTGCCGCCCTCCGTTTGCCGACGTCTGTTTGTCCCCCTCTGTTTGCCGCACTCTGCTTCCTGGCCTCTGTTTGCCGCTCTCTGTTTGCCACCCTCTGTTTGGGGTGCTCTGTTTGCCGCCCTCTGTTTGCCGCCCTCTGTTTCGAGCCCACTGAATGCCGCCCTCTGTTTGCCGCCCTCTGTTTCGAGCCCAGAATGCCGCCCCCTCGTTTGCCGCCCTCTGTTTGCCGCCCTCTGTTTGGAGCCCACTGTATGCCGCCCTATGTTTGCCACGCTCTGTTTAGGGTCTTCTGTTTGCCGCCCTCTGTTTGCCACCCTCTGCTTATCGCCCTGTGTTTGACACCCTCTTTTGGCGCTGCTCTTTGCCGCCCTCTGTTTTCCACCCTCTGTTTGGGGCCCTCTGCTTTCTGCCCTCTGTTTGCGCCTTTATTTTGCCGCCCTCTGTTTGCTGCCCTCTGTTTGAGCCTCTATGTTTGCCGCCCTCTGCTTGCTGCCCTCTGTTTCTTGCCCTCTGTTTGCCGCCCTCTTTTTGCTGCCTCTGTTTGCCGCCCTCTGTTTACTACCCTCTGTTTGCCGCCCTCTGTTTTCTGCCCTCTGTTTGCTGCCCTCTGTTTGCCGCCCTCTGTTTGGGCCCTCTGTTTGCCGCCCTCTGTTTGCAGCCCTCTGTTTGTTGCCCGCTGTTTGCCGCCCTCTGTTTGCCGCCCTCTGTTAACTGCCCTCTGTTTGCCGCCCTCTGTTTGCCGCCCTCTGTTTGCCATCTTCTTTTTGCCTCCATCTATCTTCCGCCCTCTGTTTGCCGCCCTCTGTTTGGGGCCCTCTGTTTGCCGCGCTCTGTTTGCTGCACTCTGTTTGGGGCCATGTGTTTGCAGCCCTCTGTTTGCCACTCTCTGTTTGTCGCCCTCTGTTTGCCACCTTCTGTTTGCCGCACTCTGTTTGGGGCCATCTGTTTGCAGCCCACTGTTTGCCACCCTCTGTTTGTTGCCCTCTGTTTGTCGCCCTCTGTTTGCTGCCCTCTGTTTGGGGCCTTTGTTTGCCGCCCTCAGTTTGCCGCCCTCTGTTTGAGGCCCTCTGTTTGACGCCCTCTGTTTGCCGCCCTCTGTTTACTGCCCTCCTTTTGGGGCCCTCTGTTTGCCGCCCTCTGTTTGGGGCCCTCTGATTGCTGCCCTCTGTTTGCAGCCCTCTGTTTGCCACCCTATATATGCCTCCTTCTGTTTGCCGCCCTCTGTTTGGGGCCCTCTGTTTGCTGCCCTATGTTTGCCGCCCTCTGTTTGGGGCCTTCTGTTTGTCGCCCTCTGTTTGCCGCCCTCTGTTTGCCGCCTCTGTTTGCCGCCCTCTGTTTGCCGCCCTCTGTTTGGGGCCCTCTGTTTGCCGCCCTCTGTTTGCCGCCCTCTGTTTGCCGCCCTCTGTTTGCCGCCTCTGTTTGCAGCCCTCTGTTTGCCACCCTCTGTTTGCCGCCCTCTGTTTGTGGCCCTCTGTTTGCCGCCCTCTGTTTGCCGACCTCTGTTTGCTGCCCTCTGTTTTCCACCTTGTTTGCCTCCCTCTGTTTGGCGCCCTCTGTTTGCTGACCTCTGATTGCGGCGCTCTGTTTGCCGCCCTCTGTTTGCCGCCCTCTGTTTGGGGCCCTCTGTTTGGGGCCCTCTGTTTGGCGCCCTCTGTTTGCGTCCCTCTGTTTGCTGCCCTCTGTTTTCTGCCCTCTGTTTGCCGCCCTCTGTTTGCCGTCCTCTTCTTGCCTCCCTCTGTTTGCCGCCCTCTGTTTGCCATCCTCTTTTTGCCTCCCTCTGTTTGCCGCCCTCTGTTTGCCGTCCTCTTCTTGCCTCCCTCTGTTTGCCGCCCTCTGTTTGCCGTCCTCTTTTGGCCTCCCTCTGTTTGCCGCCCTCTGTTTGCCGTCCTCTTTTTGCCTCCCTCTGTTTGCCGCCCTCTGTTTGCCGTCCTCTTTTTGCCTCCCTCTGTTTGCTGCCCTCTGTTTGCCGTCCTCTTGCCTCTGTTTGCCGCCCTCTGTTTGCCGCCCTCTGCTTGCGGCCCTCTGTTTGCCGGCTTCGGTTTGCCACCCTCTGTTTCTCTCCCTCTCTTTGCCGCTAACAGTTTTTTGCCCTCTATTTGCCGCCTTCTGGTTGGGGCCCTCTGTTTGCCGCCCTCAGTTTGAGGCACTCTGTTTGCGGCACTTTTTTTCCGCTCTCTGTTTGCCACCATCTCTTTCTCTCCCTCTGTTTGCCACCTTCTGTTTCCCTCAATCTGCTCGCCGCCCTCTGTTTGCCGCCCTATGTTTGCCACCTTCTGTTTGGGGCCCTCTGTTTGTCGCCCTCTGTTTGCCGCCCTATGTTTGCCTACCACTGTTTGGCGTCGTCTTTTTGCTGACCTCTGTTTGGGGCCCTCTGTTTGGGGCCCTCTGTTTTCCGCCCTCTGTTTGCCGCTCTGTGTTTGCCACTGTCTGTTTGGCGCCGTCTGTTTGCTGACCTCTGATTGGGGCACTCTGTTTGCCACCCTCTGTTCGTTGCTGTCTGTTTGCCGCCCTCTGTTTACTGCCCTCTGTTTGGCGCCCTCTGTTTGGGTCCCTCTGTTTGCTGCCCCCTGTTTTCTGCCCTCTTTTTGCCGCCCTCTGTTTGCCGTCCTCTTCTTGCCTCCCTCTGTTTGCCGCCCTCTGTTTGACGCCCACTGTTTGGGGCCCACTGTTTGCCGCACTCTGTTTTACGCCCTCTGTTTGCCACCCTATGTTTGCCACCTTCTGTTTGGGGCCCTCTGTTTGCCGCCCTCTTTTTGCCGCCCTCTATTTGTTGCCCTCTGTTTGCCGCCCTCTGTTTGCCGCCCTGTGTTTACTGCCCTCCGTTTGTCGCCCACTGATTTCCGCCCTCAGTTTGGGGCCCTCTTTTTGCCGCCTTCTGTTTGCCGCCTTCTGATTACTGCCCTCAGTTTATGGCCCTGTGTTGGGGCCCTCTGCTTGCCGCCCTCAGTTTGCCGACCTCTGTTTACGCCCTCTGTTTGCCGCCCTCTGTTTATTGCCCTCTGTTCTTGGCCCTCTGTTTGTGGCCTTTATTTTGCCGCCCTGTGTTTGCTGCCCTCTGTTTGGGGCTCTCTGTTTGCCGCCCTCCGTTTGCCGCCCTCTTTTTGCGCACTCTGTTTGCCGCCCGCTGTATACCTCCCTCTGTTTGGCCTGTTTGCGCCCTCTGTTTGGGGCCCACGGTTTGCTGTCCTCTGCCTGCCACCTTCTGTTTGCCGCCCTCTGTTTGCCAACCTCTGTTTGCCACCCTCTGTTTACTGCCCTCTGTTTGGGGCCCTCTGTTTGGAGCCCCGTGTTCGTCGCCCTTTATTTGGGGCCCTCTGTTTGTCACGGTTCTGTTTACTGCTTTCAGTTTGCTGCCCCCTGTTTGCTGCACTCTGTTTGCCACCCTCTGTTTGCCAACCTCTCTTTGCCACCCTCTGTTTGCCGCCCTCTGTTTGGGGCCCTCTGTTTGCCACCTTCTGTTTCCCGCCCTCTGTTTGCCATCCTCTGTTTGCCACCCTCTGTTTCAAGACTTCTGTTTGGGACCCTCTCTTTGGAGCCCCCTGTTCGTCGCCCTTTGTTTGCGGCCCTCTATTTGCCGCCGTCTGTTTGTCACAGTTCTGTTTGCTGCTTTCAGTTTGCCGCCCCCTGTTTGCCACCCTCTGTTTGTCACGGTTCTGTTTGCTGCTTTCAATTTGCCGCCCCATGTTTGCTGCACTCTGTTTGCCGCCCTCTGTTTGCCACCCTCTGTTTGCCGCCCTCTGTTTGCCGCCCTCTGTTTGGGGCCCTCTGTTTGCCGCCCTCTGTTTGTCCAGTTCTATTTGCTGCTTTCAGTTTGCCGCCCTCTGTTTGCCGCACTCTGTTTGGCCGCACTCTGTTTGCCACCTCTGTTTGCCGCCCTCTGTTTGCCACCCTCTGTTTGCTGCCCTCTGTTTGGGCCCTCTGTTTGCTGCACTCTGTTTGCCGCCCTCTTTTTTGGGCCCTCTGTTTGCCACCTTCTTTGCTGCCCTCTGTTTGCTGCCCTCTGTTTGCCACCCTCTGTTTAAAGCCCTCTGTTTGGGCCCTCTGTTTGGAGCCCCCTGTTCATTGCCCTTTGTTTGCGGCCCTCAGTTTGCCGCCCCTGTTTGCCACCCTCTGTTTCCCACCCTCTGTTTCCGGCACTCTGTTTGCCGCCCTCTTTTTTGGGCCCACTGTTTGCAACCTTCTGTTTGCCACCCTCTGTTTGGAACCCTCTGTTTGCCACCCTCTGTTGGGGGCCCTCTGTTTGCCACCTTCTCTTTGCCGCCTTCTGTTTGCCGACCTCTGTTTGCCACCCTATGTTTGCCTCCGTCTTTTTGGCGCCGTCTGTTTGCTGACCTCTGATTGGGACACTCTCTTTGCCGCCCTCTGTTTGCTGCCCTCTGTTTGTCTCCCTCTGTTTGGTGCCCTCTGTTTGCCGCCTTCTGTTTGCATCCCTCTGTTTGCTGCGCTCTGTTTGCCGCACTCTGTTTGCCGCCCTCTGTTTGGGGCCCTCTGTTTGGGGCCCTCTGTTTGCCGCCCTCTGTTTGCCGCCCTCTGTTTGCCACTCTCTGTTTGCTGCCCTCTGTTTGGAGCCTTCTGTTTGGGGCCAATGCTTGCCACCCTCTGTTTGCTGCCCTCTTTAGCCCACCCTCTGTTTGCTGCCCTCTGTTTGGTCCCTCTGTTTGCCACCCTCTTTTTGCCACCCTCTGTTTGCCGTCCTCTGTTTTCCCCCCTCTGTTTGGTGCCCTCTGTTTGCCGCCTTCTCTTTGCCGCCTTCTGTTTGCCGACCTCTGTTTGCCACCCTATGTTTGCCTCCGTCTGTTTGGCGCCGTCTGTTTGCTGACCTCTGATTGGGACACGCTCTTTGCCGCCCTCTGTTTGCTGCCCTCTGCTTGTCTCCCTCTGTTTGGTGCTCTCTGTTTGCCGCCATCTGTTTGCATCCCTCTGTTTGCTGCGCTCTGTTTGCCGCCCGCTGTTTTCTGCCCTCTGTTTGGGACCCCCTGTTTGGTGCACTCTGTTTGCCGCCCTCTGTTTGCCGCCTTCTGTTTGCATCTCTCTGTTTGCTGCGCTGTTTGCGGCCCTCTGTTTACTGCCGTCTGTTTGGGGCCCTCTGTTTGCCACCCTCTGTTTTCCGCCCTCCGTTGGGGGCCCTGTGTTTGCCACCTTCTGTTTGCGGCCCTCTGTTTGCGGCCCTCTGTTTGGGGCCCTCTGTTTGCTGCCCTCTGTTTGCCGCCTTCTGTTTGCAGCCCTCTGTTTGCCGCGGTCTGTTTGCCTCCCTCTGTTTGTTGCCCTCTGTTTGGGGCCTCTGTTTGCCACCCTCTGTTTGCCGCCCTCTGTTTGCCGCCCTCTTTTTCCCTCCCTCTGTTTGCTGCCCTCTGTTTGCCGCCCTCTGTTTGCATCCCTCTGTTTGCTGCCCTCAGTTTATTGTCCTCTGTTTGCTGCCTTCTGTTTGGGGCAGTCTGTTTGGCGCCTTCTGTTTGCCGCACTCTGTTTGCCACCCTCTGTTTTCCGCCCTCTATTTGTGGCCCTTTGTTTGCTGCCCTCTGTTTGCTGCCCTCTGTTTTGGGCCCTCAGTTTGCCGCGCTCTGTATGCTGCCATATGTTTGCATCTGTCTGTTTGACGCGGTCTGTTTGGTAACCTCAGTTTTGGGCACTCTTTTTGCCAACCTCTGTTTGCCGCCCTCTGTTTGCATCCATCTCTTTGCTGCGCTCTGTTTGCCGCCTCTGTTTACTGCCCTCTGTTTGGGGCACTCTGTTTGCCGCCCGCTGTTTGCCGCCCCCTGTTTGCTGCCCTCTGTTTGCCGCGCTCTGTTTTCCGCCCTCTTTTGGGGCCCTCTGTTTGCCGCCCTCTGTTTGCAGCCCTCTGTTTGCTGCGCTCTGTTTGCCACCCCTTGTTTACTGCCCTCTGCTTGGGGCCCTCTGTTTGCTGCCCTCTGTTTGCCGCCTTCTGTTTGGGTCCCTCTGTTTGCCGCCCTTTGTTTGCCGCAATCTGTTTGCCGCCCACTGTTTGCCACCTTCGGTTTGCGGCTTTCTGTTTGCCGCCCTCTGTTTGCAGCCATCTGTTTGACGCCCTATCTTTGCCGCCCTCTGTTTGCCGCCCTTTGTTTGGGTCCCTCTGTTTTCCAACATGTGTTTGCCGCCTCAGTTTGCCACACTCTGTTTGCTGCCCTCTGTTTTCCGCCCTCTGTTTGGGGCCCTCTGTTTGCCGCCCTCTATTTGCCGCCTTCTGTTTACCGCCCTCTGTTTTCCGCTCTATGTTTGCCACCTTCTGTTTGGCGCCGTCTGTTTCCTGACCTCGAATTGTGGCACTCTGTTTGCCGCGCTCTGTTTGCCGCCCTCTGTTTTCCGCTCTCTGTTTGGGGCCCTCTGTTTCCCGCCCTCTGTTTGCCACCCGCTTTTTGCCGCCCTCTGTTTGGTGCCCAATGTTTGCCGCTCTCTGTTTGGAGCCCGCTGTTTGTATCCCTCTGCTTGTTGCGGTCTGTTTGCCGCCCTCTGTTTACTGCCCTCTGTTTGCATTCCTCTGTTTGCGTCGGTCTGTTTGCAGCCCTCAGTTTGTTGCTCTGTATTTGCCGCCTTCTGTTTGGGGCCCTTTGTTTGCCGCCCTCTGTTTACTGCCCTGTGTTTGGGGCCCTGTGTTTGGGGCTCTCTGTTTGGGGCCCACTGTTTGCCGCCCTCTGTTTGCTGCCCTCTGTTTGCCACCCTCTGTTTGCCATCCTCTTTTTGCCTCCCTCTGTTTGCCACCCTCTGTTTGCCGCCCTCTGTTTGCCCCCCTCTGTTTTCCGCTCTCTGTTTGGGGCCCTCTGTTTCCCGCCCTCTGTTTGCCACCTGCTGTTTGCTTCCCTCTGTTTGGGGCCCAATGTTTGCCGCCCTCTGTTTGTCCCCATTTGTGTGCCACCCTCTGTTTTCGGCCCTCTGTTTGGGAATCTCTGTTTGCTGCCCGCTGTTTGCAGCCCTCTGTTTGGGCCCCTCTGTTTGCTGCCATCTGTTTGCCGCCCTTTGTTTGGGTCCCTCTGTTTGCCAACATCTCTTTGCCACCCTCTGTTTGCCGCCCTCAGTCTACTGCCCTCTGTTTGGGGCCCTCTGTTTGGGGCCCACTGTTTGCCGCCCTCTGTTTGCTGCCCACTGTTTGCCACCCTCTGTTTGCCATCCTCTTTTTGCCTCCCTCTGTTTGCCACCCTCTGTTTGCCGCACTCTGTTTGCCCCCATTTGTGTGCCACCCTCTGTTTTCCGCCCTCTGGTTGGGGCCATCTTTTTGCAGACTTCTGTTTGCCCTCCTCTGTTTCTCGCCCTCTGTTTGCCGCTTTCAGTTTCCTGCCCCCTGTGTGCCGGACTCTTTTTGCTGCCCTCTGTTTGCCGCACTCTGTTTGCCGCCGTCTGTTTGGGGCCCTCTGTTTTCCACCCTCTGTTTGCTGCCCTCTGTTTGTCGCCCTCAGTTTGCCACCCTCTGTTTACTGCCCTCTGTTTGGGGCCCTCTGTTTGGAGCCCTCTGTTCATTGCGCTGTGTTTGGGGACCTCTGTTTGCCGCCGTCTGTTTGCCGCAATCTGTTTGCCGGCCTATGTTTGCCTCCTTCTGTTTGCCGCCGTCCGTTTGTGGCCCTGTGTTTGCCGCCTTCTGTTTGTGGCCCTCTGTTTTCCGCTCACTGTTTGCATCCCTCTGTTTGTCGCCCACTGTTTGTCCCACTCTGTTTACCGCCCTCTGTTTGGAGCCTTCTGTTTGCCGCCCTCTGTTTGGGGCCCTCTGTTTGTCATCCTTTGTTTGCCTCTCTCTCTTTGCCGCCCTCTGTGTGCCGCCCTCTGTTTGCCGCCCTCTGCTTGCCGCCCTCTGTTTGGGGCACTCTGTTTGCTGCGTCTGTTTGCCGCCCTCTCTATGGGACCCTCTGTTTGCTGTCCTCAGTTTTCCTCCCACTGTTTGCCTCCCTCTGTTTGCCGCCCTCTGTTTGCCGCCCTCTGTTTGGGGCCCTCTTTTTGCCGCCCTCTGTTTGCCACCCTCGGTTGCTGCCCTCTGCTGCCGCCCATTGTTTGCCGCCCTGTGTTTGCCGCCGTCTGTTTGCTGCCCTCTGCTAATGGCCCTCTTTTTGCTGCGCTCTGTTTGTCGCCCTCTGTTTGCTGGCCTCTGTTTGCTGGCCTCTGTTTGCCGCCTTCTGTTTGGAGGCCTCTCTTTGCCACCCTCTGTTTGCCCCCCTCTGTTTGCACCCTCTATTTGGGGCCCTCTGTTTTCCTCCCTCTGTTTGTCGCCCTCTGTTTGCTGCCCTGTGTTTGCCGCCCTGTGTTTGCTGTATTCTGTTTGGGGCCTTCTGTTTGCCGCCCTCTGTTTGCCGCCCTCTGTTTTCCGCCCTCTGTTTTTCGCCTTCAATTTGTGGCCATCTGTTTGGTGCCCTCTGTTTGCTGCCCTCTGTTTTGTGCCCTCTGTTTGGTGCCCTCTGTTTGCCGCCCCCTGTTTGCCTCCCTCTGTTTGCCGCCCTCTGTTTGCCGCCCTCTATTTGCCACCCTCTGTTTGCTGCAATCTGCTGGCCGCCCTCTGTTAGCGTCCCTCTGTATGCCGCCCCATGTTTGGAGCCCTCTGTTTGCCACCCACTGTTTGTCGCACTGTGTTTGCCGCCCTCTATTTGCTGCCCTCTGTCTGCTGCCCTCTGTTTGGGCCCTCTGTTTACCGCCTCTGTGTGCCGCTCTCTGTTTGCCGCCCTCTGTTTGCCACCCTCTGTTTGCCGCCCTCTGTTTTGGGCCCTCTGTTTGCTGCCCTCTGTATGCCACCCTCTGTTTGCTGCCCTCTGTTTGCTGCCCTCTGTTTGCCACCCTCTGTTTGCGCCCTCTGTTTGGGGACCTCTCTTTGCCGCCATCTCTTTGCCGCCCTCTTTTTTGGGCCCTCTGCTTGCCGCCCTCTCTTTGCCGAACTCTGTTTGCCGCCCTCTGTTTACTGCCCTCTGTTTGCGGCCCTCTGTTTGGGGCCCACTGCTGCCGCCGTCTTTTTCGGCCCCTCTGCTTGGGGCCCGCTGTTTGCCGTCCTCTGTTTGCTGCCCTCTGTTTGGGCCCTCTGTTTGCCAACCTCTATTCGCCGCCCTCTGTTTGGGGCCCTCTGTTTGCCACCCTCACTTTGCCGGCCTCTGTTTGCCATACTATGTTTGCCTCCTTCTGTTTGCCGCCCTCTGTTTGCTGCCCTCTGTTTGCCGTCCTCTGCTTGCTGCCCTCTGTTTGGGGTACTCTGTTTGCCGCCTTATGTTTGCCACCCTCTGTTTGGCGCTCTCTGTTTGTGGCCCTCCGTTTGCCGTCCTCTTTTTGCCGCCCTCTGTTTGCCGCCCTCTATTTGCAACCCTCTGTTTGCAGCCCTCTGTTTGCTGCACTCTGCTTGCCATCCTCTGTTTGCTGCCCTCTGTTTGGGGCCTTTGTTTGCCGCCCTCTGTTTGCCGCCCTCTGTTTGCCACCCGCTGTTTGCCACCTCCTGTTTGCCGCCTTCTGTTTGGGTCCCTCTTTTTGCCGCCCTCTGTATGCCACCCTCTGTTTGCCGCCCTCTGTTTGCCGCCTTCTGTATGGGGACTTCTGTGTGCTGCCCTCTGTTTGGGGCCCTCTGTTTGCTGCCCTCTGTTTGCCACCCTCTGTTTGCGCCCTCTCTTTGGGGACTTCTCTTTGCGCCATCTCTTTGCCGCCCTCTTTTTTGGGCCCTCTGTTTGCCGCCCTCTCTTTGCCGATCTCTGTTTGCTGCCCTCTGGTTACTGCCCTCTGTTTGCGGCCCTCTGTTTGGGGCCCACTGTTTGCCGCCCTCTTTTTCGGCCCCTCTGCTTGCCACCCTCTGTGTGCCGCCCTCAGTTTGCCGTCCTCTGTTTTTCGCCTTCAATTTGTGGCCCTCTGTTTGGTGCCCTCTGTTTGCTGCCCTCTGTTTTGTGCCCTCTGTTTGGTGCCCTCTGTTTGCCACCCTCTGTTTGCCGCCTTCTGTTTGGGTCCCTCTGTTTGCTGCCCTCTGTATGCCACCCTCTGTTTGCTGCCCTCTGTTTGCCGCCCTCTGTTTGCCACCCTCTGTTTGCGCCCTCTGTTTGGGGACCTCTCTTTGCCGCCATCTCTTTGCCGCCCTCTTTTTTGGGCCCTCTGCTTGCCGCCCTCTCTTTGCCGAACTCTGTTTGCCGCCCTCTGTTTACTGCCCTCTGTTTGCGGCCCTCTGTTTGGGGCCCACTGCTGCCGCCGTCTTTTTCGGCCCCTCTGCTTGGGGCCCGCTGTTTGCCGTCCTCTGTTTGCTGCCCTCTGTTTGGGCCCTCTGTTTGCCAACCTCTATTCGCCGCCCTCTGTTTGGGGCCCTCTGTTTGCCGCCCTCTGTTTGCCACCCTCACTTTGCCGGCCTCTGTTTGCCATACTATGTTTGCCTCCTTCTGTTTGCCGCCCTCTGTTTGCTGCCCTCTGTTTGCTGTCCTCTGCTTGCTGCCCTCTGTTTGGGGTACTCTGTTTGCCGCCTTATGTTTGCCACCCTCTGTTTGGCGCTCTCTGTTTGTGGCCCTCCGTTTGCCGTCCTCTTTTTGCCGCCCTCTGTTTGCCGCCCTCTATTTGCAACCCTCTGTTTGCAGCCCTCTGTTTGCTGCACTCTGCTTGCCATCCTCTGTTTGCTGCCCTCTGTTTGGGGCCTTTGTTTGCCGCCCTCTGTTTGCCGCCCTCTGTTTGCCACCCGCTGTTTGCCACCTCCTGTTTGCCGCCTTCTGTTTGGGTCCCTCTTTTTGCCGCCCTCTGTATGCCACCCTCTGTTTGCCGCCCTCTGTTTGCCGCCTTCTGTATGGGGACTTCTGTGTGCTGCCCTCTGTTTGGGGCCCTCTGTTTGCCGCCCTCTGTTTGCCACCCTCTGTTTGCGCCCTCTGTTTGGGGACCTCTCTTTGCGCCATCTCTTTGCCGCCCTCTTTTTTGGGCCCTCTGTTTGCCGCCCTCTCTTTGCCGATCTCTGTTTGCTGCCCTCTGTTTACTGCCCTCTGTTTGCGTCCCTCTGTTTGGGGCCCACTGTTTGTCGCCCTCTTTTTCGGCCCCTCTGCTTGCCACCCTCTGTTTGCCGCTCTCTGTTTGGGGCCCGCTGTTTGCCGTCCTCTGTTTGCTGCCCTCTGTTTGGGCCCTCTGTTTGCCAACCTCTATTCACCGCCCTCTGTTTGCCGCCCTCTGTTTGCCACCCTCTCTTTGCCGGCCTCTGTTTGCCATCCTATGTTTGCCTCCTTCTGTTTGCCGCCCTCTGTTTGCTGCCCTCTGTTTGCCGTCCTCTGCTTGCTGCCCTCTGTTTGGGGTACTCTGTTTGCCGCCTTATGTTTGCCGCCCTCTGTTTGGCGCTCTCTGTTTGTGGCCCTCCGTTTGCCGTCCTCTTTTTGCCGCCCTGTTTGCCGCCCTCTCTTTGCAACCCTCTGTTTGCAGCCCTCTGTTTGCTGCGCTCTGCTTGCCGCCCTCTGTTTGCTGCCCTCTGTTTGGGGCCTTTGTTTGCCGCCCTCTGTTTGCCGCCCTCTATTTGCCACCCGCTGTTTGCCACCTCCTGTTTGGGTACCTCTGTTTGCCACCCTCTGACTACTGCCCTCGGTTTGTCGCCCTCTGTTTGCTGCACTATGTTTGCTGCCCTCTGTTAATTGCACTCTGATTGGGGTCCTCTGTTTGGGGCCCTCTGTTTGCCGCCCTCTGTTTGCCGCCCTCTGTTTCGGGCCCTGTGTTTGCTGCCCTCTGTTTGCGCCCACTGTTTGCAGCCCTCTGTTTGCCACGCTCTATTTGCCACCCTCATTTTGCTGCCGTCTGTTTGGGGCCTTTGTTTGCGGCCCTCTGTTTGCCGGCCGCTGTTTGCCGCTCTCTGTTTGCCGCCCTCTCTTTGCCGCCCTCTGTTTGCAGCCCTCTGTTTGCCGCCCTCTGTTTGCGGCCCTCTGTTTGCTGCCCTCTATTTGGGACCTTTGTTTGCCACCCTCTGCTTGCCGCCATCTGTATTCCGCCCTCTGTTTGCCCCCCTCTGTATGCCGCCCTCTGCTTGCCTCCCTCTGTTGTTGCCCTCTTTTTGCCGCACTTTGTTTGGGGCCTTCTGTTTGGGGCCCTCTGTTTGCCGCCCTCTGTTTGGGACCTATGTTTGCCGCCCTCTGCTTGCTGCCCTCTGTTCACTGCCCTCTGTTTGGGGCACTCTGTTTGGGGCCCGGTGTTTACCGCCCCCTGTTTGCCGACCTCTCTTTGCCACCCTCTGATCGCCGCCCTCTGTTTGCTTTCCTCTGTTTGCCTCCCTCTGTTTGCCTCCCTGTGTTGGCCGCCCTCTGTTTGCCGCTGTCTGTTTGCCGCAAAATGCTTGGCGCCCTCTGTTTTGGGCATTCTGTTTACCGCCCTCTGTTTGGAGACCTCAGTCTGCCGCTCTCCACTTGCCGCCCTCTGTTTGCCGCCTTTTTTTTACCTCCGTCTGTTTGGGGCCCTCTGTTTGCCGCCCTCTGTTTGCAGCCCACTGTTTGGGTCCCGCTGTTTACCGCTCTCTGTTTGCTGCCCTCTGTTTGCCTCCCTCTGTTTGCCGCCATCTGTTTGGTGCTCTCTGATTTGCCGCCCTCTGTTTGCCGCCTCTGTTTGCAGCCCTCTGTTTGCCGCGGTCTGTTTGCGGCCCTCTGTTTGCTGCCCTCTGTTTGGGGCCTTTGTTTGCCGCCCTCTGCTTGCCACCATCTGTATTCTGCCCTCTGTTTGCCCCCCTCTGTATGCCGCCCTCTGCTTGCCTCCCTCTGTTGTTGCCCTCTTTTTGCCGCACTTTGTTTGGGGCCTTCTGTTTGGGGCCCTCTGTTTGCCGCCCTCTGTTTGGGACCTATGTTTGCCGCCCTCTGCTTGCTGCCCTCTGTTCACTGCCCTCTGTTTGGGGCACTCTGTTTGGGGCCCGGTGTTTACCGCCCCCTGTTTGCCGACCTCTCTTTGCCACCCTCTGATCGCCGCCCTCTGTTTGCTTTCCTCTGTTTGCCTCCCTCTGTTTGCCTCCCTGTGTTGGCCGCCCTCTGTTTGCCGCTGTCTGTTTGCCGCAAAATGCTTGGCGCCCTCTGTTTTGGGCATTCTGTTTACCACCCTCTGTTTGGAGACCTCAGTCTGCCGCTCTCCACTTGCCGCCCTCTGTTTGCCGCCTTTTTTTTACCTCCGTCTGTTTGGGGCCCTCTGTTTGCCGCCCTCTGTTTGCAGCCCACTGTTTGGGTCCCGCTGTTTACCGCTCTCTGTTTGCTGCCCTCTGTTTGCCTCCCTCTGTTTGCCGCCATCTGTTTGGTGCTCTCTGATTGCCGCCCTCTGTTTGCCGCCATCTGTTTGGGGCCCTCTGTTTGTCGAATTCTGTTTGCCGCCTTCTGTTTGGGGCCCTCTGTTTGGGCCCTCTGTATGCCTCCCTCTGTTTACCGCCCTCTGTTCACTGCCCTCTGTTTGGGGCCCTCTGTTTGGGGCTCTGTGTTTGCCGCCCCCTGTTTGCCAACCTCTGTTTGCCGCCCTCTGTTCGACGCCATCTGTTTGGGGCCCTCTCTTTGCCGTCCTCTGTTTGCCTCCCTCTGTTGGCCGCACTCTGTTTGCCGGGATCCGTAAACCGCCCTCTGTTTGCAGCCCTCTGTTTGGGCCCCTCTGTTTGCCGCCCTCTCTTTGCTGCCCTCTGTTTGGGGCCCTCTGTTTGCCGCGATCTGTTTGCAGCCCTCTGTTTGGCGGCCTCTGTTTGCCGCCTTCTGTTTGAGTCCCTCTGTTTGCTGCCCTCTGTTTGCCTCCCTCTCTTTGCCGCCATCTGTTTGGCACCCTCTGATTGCCGCCCTCTGTTTCCCGCCCTCTGTTTTCCGCCCTGTATTCGCCGCCCTCTGTTTGGGGCACTCTGTTTCCCGCCCTTTGTTTGCCACCCTCTGTTCACTGCCCTCTGTTTGTGGCCCTGTGGTTGCCGCCCCCTGTTTGCCGACCTCTGTTTGCCGCCCTCTTTTGGCCGCCCTCTGTTTACCGCTCTCTGTTTGCCGCACGCTGCTTGGCACCCTCTGTTTGGGGCACTCTGTTTGCCGCCCTCTGTTTACCGCCCTCTGTTTGCCGCCTTCTCTTTGGGGCCCTCTGTTTCCCGCCCACTGATTGCCACCCTCTGTTTGGCGCCCTCTGTTTGGCGCCCTCTGTTTGCTGCCCTTTGTTCGGGGCTGTCTTTTTGCCACCCTCTATTTGCCACCTTCTGATTGCCGCTCTCTGTTTTCTCCCTCTGTTTGCTGCCTTCTGCTGGCCGCACTCTGTTTGGCGTCTCTGTTTGGGGCCCTCTGTTTGCCGTCCTCTGTTTGCCTCCCTCTGTTTGCCGCCCTCTGTTTGCCGCCCTCTTTTTGCCGGCCTCTGCTTGCCACACTGTTTGGGGCACTCTGTTTCTCGCCCTCTGTTTGCTGCTCTCTGTTTACCGCCCGCTTTTTGGAGCCCTCTGTTTGCCGCCCTCTGTTTGCTGCCCTCTGATTGCCACCATCTGTTTGGGGCTCTCTGTTTGGGGGCCTCTGTTTGCCGCCCTCTTTTTGCTGCCCTCTATTTGCCAACCTCTGTTTGCCATTCTCTGTTTGCCACCCTCTGTTTTCCACGTTCTGTTTGGGTCACTCTGTTTGCCGCCCTCTGTTTGCCGCATTCTGTTTCCCGCCCTCTGTTTGACGCCCTCTGTTTTCTGCCCTATGTTTGGGGCCCACTGTTTGGGGCCCTCTGTTTGCCGCCCTCTGTTTGGGGCCATCTGTTTGCTGCACTCTGTTTGCAGCTCACTGTTTGCCGCCCTATGTTTGCCTCCGTCTTTTGGCCGCCCTCTGTTTGGGGCCCACTGTTTGCCGTCCTCTGTTTGCCGACTTCTGTTTAGTGCCCTCTGTTTGGGGCCCTCTGTTTGCCGCCCTCTGTTTGCTGCCCTCTGTTTAAGGCCCTCTGTTTGCCGTCCTCTGTTTGCCGACTTCTGTTTAGTGCCCTCTGTTTGGGGCCCTCTGTTTGCCGCCCTCTGTTTGCCGACCTCTGTTTAGTGCCCTCTGTTTAGTGCCCTCTGTTTGCAGCCCTCTTTTTGGTGCCCTCTGTTTGCCGCCTTCTGTTTGCCACCCTCCGCTTGCCACTCTCTTTTTTCCGCACTCTGTTTGCCGCCTGCTGTTTGCTGCCTTCTGTTTGCCGCCCTCAGTTTTGCGCCCTATGTTTGCAACCTTCTGTTTGCTGCCCTCTGTTTGGGGCACTCTGTTTGCCGCCCTCAGTTTGCCGCCCAGTGTTTGCCTCCTTCTGTTTGCTGCCCTCTTTTTGGGCACTCTGTTTGCCGTCCTCTGTTTGCCTCTCTCTGTTTGGGGCCCTCTGTTTGCCGCCTTCTGTTAGGGGCCCTCTGTTTAGGGCACTCTGTTTGCCGCCCTCAGTTTACCGCCCTGTGTTTGCCTCCTTCTGTTTGCTGCCCTCTTTTTGGGCACTCTGTTTGCCGTCCTCTGTTTGCCTCTCTCTGTTTGGGGCCCTCTGTTTGCCGCCTTCTGTTAGGGGCCCTCTGTTTAGGGCACTCTGTTTGCCGTCCTCTGTTTGTTGCCTTCTGTATTCCGCCCTCTCTTTGCCACCCCCTGTTTGCAGCCGTCTGTTTCCCGGGCTCTGTTTGCCACCCTCTGTTTGCTGCCCTCTGTTTGTCGCCCTCTGTTTGCCGCAATCTGTTTGTCGCCCTTTGCTTGCCGCCCTCTGTTTACTGCTCCTCTGTTTGGGGCCCTCTGTTTGGGAGTCTCTGTTTGCCACCCACTGTTTGCATCCCTCTGTTTGCCACCCTCTGTTTGCCACGTTCTGTTTGGGGCCCTCTGTTTGCCGCCTTCTGTTTGCCGCCCTCTGTTTGCCGCCCTCTTTTTGCTGCCCTCTGTTTGGGGCCCTCTGTTTGCCTCCCTCCGTTTGCCGCCCTCTGTTAACTGCACTCTGTCTGTGGCCGTCTCTTTGGAGCCCTCTGTTTGCCGCACTCTGTTTGGGGACCTCAGTTTGCAGCCCTCTGTTTGCTGCCCTCAGTTTGTCGTCCGCTGTTTTCCGCTCTCTGTTTGCGCCCCTCTGTTTGCCCCCCTCTGTTTGGAGTCCTCTGTTTGGCTCCCTCTGTTTGCCGCCTTCTGTTTGACCCCTTCTGTTTGGGTCCCTCTGTTAACCGCCCACTGTTTGCCGCCCTCTGTTTGCCGCCCCCATTTCCTGCCTTCTGTTTGGGGCCCTCTGTTTGCCGCCCTGTGTTTTCCGCCACTGTTTTGGGGCCCTCTATTTGCAGCACTGTGTTTGCTGCCCTTTGCTTGGGGCAATCAGCTGTCCTCTGTTTGCCGCCTTCTATTTGCCGCCCTCTGTTTGGGGCAATCAGCTGTCCTCTGTTTGCCGCCTTCTATTTGCCGCCCTCTGTTTCCTGCCCTCTGTTTGCCTCGCTCTGTTTGCCTCTCTCTGTTTACTGCTCTTTTTTTTGGGCCTACTGTTTGGGGCCCTTTGTTTGCCGCCATCTTTTGCCGACCTCTGTTTGCCACCCTCTGTTTGGGGCCCTGTGTTTGCCGTCCTCTGATTGCGTCCCTCTGTTTGCCGCTTTCTGTTTGGGGCCCTCTGTTTGCCGCCCTCTGTTTGCCTCCCTCTGTTTGCCGCCCTCTGTTTGACGCCCTCTGTTTGCCATCCTCAGTTTGGGTACCTCTGTTTGCCACCCGTTGTTTGCCACCTTCTGTTTGCGGCCTTCTGTTTGCCGCCCTCTGTTTGCCAACTTCTGTTTATTTCCCTCTGTTTGGGGCCCTCTGTTTGCCGACTTCTGTTTGCCACCTTCTGCTTAGGGCCCTCTGTTTGGGGCCCTGTGTTTGCCACCCTCTGTTCGCCGCCATCTGTTTGGGGCCCTCTCTTTGCCGCACTCTGTTTGCTGCCGTCTGTTTGCCGCCCTCTGTTTGGGGCACTCTGTTTGCCGTCCTCTGTTTGCTGCCCTCTGTTTGCCGCCCTCAGTTTGCCACCCTATGTTTGCCTCCTTCTGTTTGCCGCCCTCTGTTTGGGCACTCTGTTTGCCGTCCTCTGTTTGTCGCTCTCGGTTGGGGCCCTCTGTTTGCTGCCTTGTGTTAGTGGCCCTCTGTTTAGGGCACTCAGTTTGCAGTCCTCTGTTTGTCGAATTCTGTAGGCCTCCCTCTCTTTGCAACCCTCTGTTTGCAGCCGTCTGTTTCCCACGCTCTGTTTGCCGACCTCTGTTTGCCACCCTCTGTTTGGGGCCCTCTGTTTGCCGCCCTCTGATTGCATCCCTCTGTTTGCCGCCCTCCGTTTACCGCATTCTGTTTGCCACCCTCTGTTTGGGGCCCTCTGTTTGGCGCCCTCTGTATGCCGTCCTTTGTTTGGGGCCCTCTGTTTGCCGCCCTCTGCTTGCCGCCCTCTGTTTGCCACCCTCTCTTTTCCACCCTCTGCTTGCTGCCCTCTGTTTATTGCCCTCTGCTTGGGGCGCTCTGTTTGAGGCCCTCTGTTTGCCGCCCTCTGTTTGCCGTCCTCTGTTTTCCACCCTCTCTTTGTCGACCTCTGTTTGGTGCCCACTGTTTGCCGCCCTCTGTTTGCCGCCTTCTGTTTGGGGCCCTCTGTTTGCCACCCTCAGTTTGCCGCTCTCTTTTTGCTGGACTCTGTTTGCCGCCCGCTGTTTGCCACCTTCTGCTTAGGGCACTCTGTTTGCCGCCCTCCGTTTGCCACTCTCTGTTTGCCGCACTCTGTTTGCCGCCCGTTGTTTGCCACCCTCTGTTTGCTGCCCTCTGTTTGCCGCCTTCTGTTTGCCGCCCTCTGTTTGCCGCCCTCTGTTTGCCGCCCTCTGTTTGCTGCCCTCTGTTTGCCGCCTTCTGTTTGGGGCCCTCTGTTTGCCACCCTCAGTTTGCTGCTCTCTTTTTGCCGGACTCTGTTTGCCGCCCGCGGTTTGCCACCTTCTGCTTAGGGCACTCTGTTTGCCGCCCTCCGTTTGCCACCCTCTGTTTGCCGCACTCTGTTTGCCGCCCGCTGTTTGCCGGCTTCTGCTTGCCGCCCTATGTTTGCCTACCTCTGTTTGGCGCCGTCTGTTTGCTGATCTCTGATTGGGGCTCTCTGTTTGCCGCCCTCTGTTTGCCGCCTGATCTTCACGACCCTCTGTTTTCTGCCTTCTGTTTGCCGCACTCTGTTTGCCGCCTTCTGTTTGGGGCCCTCTGTTTGCCGCCCTCTGATTGCATCCCTCTGTTTGCCGCCCTCTGTTTACCGCATTCTGTTTGCCACCCTCTGTTTCCGCCCTCTGTTTGGGGCCCTCTGCTTTCTGCCCTCAGTTTGCTGCCCTCTGTTTGCCGCCCTGTGTTTGCTGCCCTCTGCTGCCCTCTTTTTGGGTCCTTTGTTTGCCTCCCTCTATTTGCTGCCCTCTGTTTGCCGCTGTCTGTTTGCCGCCCGCTGTTTGCCTCCCTCTGCTTCTCTCCCTCTGTTTGCCGCCCTCAGTTTGACGTCTTCTGTATTCTGCCCTATGTTTGCCTCCATCCGTTTGCCGCCCTCTGTTTGCTGCCTTCTATTTGGGGCCTGTGTTTGCCTCCCTCTGTTTGCCGCCCACTGTTTGCTGCTCACTGTTTGATGCCCTCTGTTTGCTGCCCTCTGTTTGCCGCATCAGTTTGTTGTCCTCTGTTTGCCGCCTTCTGTTTGGGGCCCTCTGTTTGCCTCCCTCTGTCTGCCGCCCTCTGTTTGCCTCCCTCTGTTTGCCGCCCTCTGTTTGCCGCCCTCTGTTTGCCGCCTTCTGTTTGGGCGCCTCTGTTTGCCACCCTCAGTTTGCCGCTCTCTTTTTGCCGGACTCTGTTTGCCGCCCGCGGTTTGCCACCTCTGCTTAGGGCACTCTGTTTGCCGCCCTCCGTTTGCCACTCTCTGTTTGCGCCCATCTGTTTGCCGCCCGCTGTTGCCGCCCTATGTTTGCCTACCTCTGTTTGGCGCCGTCTGTTTGCTGATCTCTGATTGGGGCTCTCTGTTTGCCGCCCTCTGTTTGCCGCCCGATCTTCAGGACCCTCTGTTTTCTGCCTTCTGTTTGCCGCACTCTGTTTGCCGCCTTCTGTTTGGGGCCCTCTGTTTGCCGCCCTCTGATTGCATCCCTCTGTTTGCCGCCCTCTGTTTACCGCATTCTGTTTGCCACCCTCTGTTTCCGCCCTCTGTTTGGGGCCCTCTGCTTTCTGCCCTCAGTTTGCTGCCCTCTGTTTGCCGCCCTGTGTTTGCTGCCCTCTGCTGCCCTCTTTTTGGGTCCTTTGTTTGCCTCCCTCTATTTGCTGCCCTCTGTTTGCCGCTCTCTGTTTGCCGCCCGCTGTTTGCCTCCCTCTGCTTCTCTCCCTCTGTTTGCCGCCCTCGGTTTGACGCCTTCTGTTTTCCGCCCTATGTTTGCCTCCATCCGTTTGGCGCCGTCTGTTTGCTGAACTCTGATTGGGGCCCTCTGTTTGCCGCCCTCTGTTTGCCGCCCTCTGTTTGCCGCTCTCAGTTTGCCACCCACTGTTTGCTTCCCTCTGTTTGGGGCCTTTGTTTGCCGCACTCTGTTTGCCGCTAACTTTTTGCCACCCTCTGTTTGCCGCACTCTGTCTGCCGCCCTCTGTTGGCTGCCCTCTGTTTACCGCGGTCTTTTGCCGCCCTCTGTTTGCTGCCTTCTGTTTGGGGCCTGTGTTTGCCTCCATCTGTTTGCCGCCCTCTGTTTGCTGCCCTCCGTTTGCCGCCCACTGTTTGCTGCTCACTGTTTGATGCCCTCTGTTGCTGCCCTCTGTTTGCCGCATCAGTTGTTGCCCTCTGTTTGCCGCCTTCTGTTTGGGGCCCTCTGTTGCTCCCTCTGTCTGCCGCCCTCTGTTTGCCGCCCTCTGTTTGCTGCCCTCTGTTTGCCCCCCACTGTTTGCTGCTCACTGTTTGATGCCCTCTGTTTGCTGCCCTCTGTTTGCCGCATCAGTTTGTTGCCCTCTGTTTGCCGCCTTCTGTTTGGGGCCCTCTGTTTGCCTCCCTCTGTCTGCCGCCCTCTGTTTGCCGCCCTCTGTTTGGCCCTCTGCTTGCATCCCTCAATTTGCTGCGCACTGTTTACCGCCCTCAGTATTTGATCTCTATTTGCCGCCTCCTGTTTGGGCCCCTCTGTTTGCCGCCCTCTGTTTGCCGCCCTTTGTTTGCCGCCCACTGTTTGCCACCCTCTGTATCTCTCCGTTTGTTTGCCGCGCTCTGTTTGCCGCCCTCTGTTTGCCGCCCACTGTTTGCTTCCCTCTGTTTGGGGTCTTTGTTTGCCGCCCGCTGTTTGCCACCCACTTTTTGCTGCCCTATGTTTGCCACCCTCTGTTTGCCGCCCGCTGTTTGCCGGCTTCTGCTTGCCGCCCTATGTTTGCCTACCTCTGTTTGGCGCCGTCTGTTTGCTGATCTCTGATTGGGGCTCTCTGTTTGCCGCCCTCTGTTTGCCGCCCGATCTTCACGACCCTCTGTTTTCTGCCTTCTGTTTGCCGCCCTCTGTTTGCCGCCCTCTGTTTGCATCCCTCTGTTTGCCGCCCTCTGTTTACCGCATTCTGTTTGCCACCCTCTGTTTCCGCCCTCTGTTTGGGGCCCTCTGTTTTCTGCCCTCAGTTTGCTGCCCTCTGTTTGCCGCCCTGTGTTTGCCGCCCTCTGCTGCCCTCTTTTTGGGTCCTTTGTTTGCCTCCCTCTATTTGCTGCCCTCTGTTTGCCGCTCTCTGTTTGCCGCCCGCTGTTTGCCTCCCTCTGCTTCTCTCCCTCTGTTTGCCGCCCTCGGTTTGACGTCTTCTGTTTTCCGCCCTATGTTTGCCTCCATCCGTTTGGCGCCGTCTGTTTGCTGAACTCTGATTGGGGCCCTCTGTTTGCCGCCCTCTGTTTGCCGCCCTCTGTTTGCCGCTCTCAGTTTGCCACCCACTGTTTGCTTCCCTCTGTTTGGGGCCTTTGTTTGCCGCACTCTGTTTGCCGCTAACTTTTTGCCACCCTCTGTTTGCCGCCCTCTGTCTGCCGCCCTCTGTTTGCTGCCCTCTGTTTACCGCGGTCTTTTGCCGCCCTCTGTTTGCTGCCTTCTGTTTGGGGCCTGTGTTTGCCTCCCTCTGTTTGCCGCCCTCTGTTTGCTGCCCTCCGTTTGCCGCCCACTGTTTGCTGCTCACTGTTTGATGCCCTCTGTTTGCTGCCCTCTGTTTGCCGCATCAGTTTGTTGCCCTCTGTTTGCCGCCTTCTGTTTGGGGCCCTCTGTTTGCCTCCCTCTGTCTGCCACCCTCTGTTTGCCGCCCTCTGCTTGCATCCCTCAATTTGCTGCGCACTGTTTACCGCCCTCAGTATTTGATCTCTATTTGCCGCATCCTGTTTGGGCCCCTCTGTTTGCCGCCCTTTGTTTGCCGCCCACTGTTTGCCACCCTCTGTATCTCTCCGTCTGTTTGCCGCCCTCTGTTTGCCGCCCACTGTTTGCTTCCCTCTGTTTGGGGTCTTTGTTTGCCGCCCGCTGTTTGCCAACCACTTTTTGCTGCCCTATGTTTGCCGCCCTCTGTTTGCCGCCCGCTGTTTGCCACCCTCTGTTTGCCGCCCTCTGTTTGCCTACCTCTGTTTGCCGCCCTCTGTTTGCCGCACTCTGTTTGCAACCCTCTGTTTCATTCCTTCTGTTTGCCACCCTCTGTTTGCTGCCCTCTGTTTGCCGCCTTCTATTTTGGGCCCTCTGTTTGCCGCCGTCCGTTTGCCGCCCTCTGTTTGCCATCCTCTGTTTGTGCACGCTGTTTGCCACCTTCTGTGTGCCGCCCTATTTGTGCCTACCTCTGTTTGGTGCCGTCTGTTTGCTGCCCTCTGATTCTGGCACTCTGTTTGCCGCCCTATGTTTTCCGCCCTCTGTTTGCATCCCTCTGTTTGCTGCGCTCTGTTTGCCACCCTCAGTTTTTTGCCCTCTGTCTGCCGCCTTCTGTTTGGGGCCCACCGTTTGCCGCACGCTGTTTGCCACCCTCTGTTTGCCGCCCTCTGTTTGCAACCCTTCTGTTTCTCTCCCTCTGTGTGCCGCCCTCTGTTTGCCGCCCTCTGTTTGCCGCCCTCTCTTTCCCTCCCTCTGTTTGCCGCCCTCTGTTTGCCACCCTTTGTTTTCCTCCCTCTGTTTGCCACCCACTGCTTGCCGTCCTCTGTTTGCTGCCTTCTGTTTGGGGCCCTCTGATTGCCGCCATCCGTTTGCCGCCCTCTGTTTGCCGCACTCTGTTTGCCTTCTGCTGTTTGACGCCCTCTGTTTGGGGACCTCGGTATGCCGCACTCTGTTTGCCGCCCTCTGTTTGCCTCCCTCTGTTTGCAGCCCTCTGTTTGCCACGGTCTTTTGCCGCCCTCTGTTTGCTGCCCTATGTTTGGGGCCTTTGTTTGCCGCCCCCTGTTTCGGGCCCAGTGTTTGCCGCCCGCTGTTTGCTGCTCTCTGTTTGACGCCCTCTGTTTGCTGCCCTCTGTTTGCCGCCTTCTATTTGGGGCCCTCTTTTTGCCGCCGTCCGTTTGTTGCCCTCTGTTTGCCACCCTCTGTTTGCCGCACGCTGTTTGCCGCCTTCTGTTTGCCGCCCTATGTTTGCCGACCTCTGTTTGGTGCCGTCTGTTTGCTGCCCTCTGATTGGGGCACTCTGTTTGCAACCCTCTGTTTGCCGCCCTCTGTATGCAGCCCTCTGTTTGCCATGGTCTTTTGCCGCCCTCTGTTTGCTGCCCTCTGTTTGGGGCCTTTGTTTGCCGCCCTCTGCTTGGGGCCCACTGTTTGCCGCCCGCTGTTTGCTGCTCTCTGTTTGATGCCCTCTGTTTGCCTCCCTCTGTTCGCCGCGCACTGTTTGCTGCCCTCTGTTTGCCGCCTTCTATTTGGGGCCCTCTGTTTGCCGCCGTCCGTTTGCCGCCCTCTGTTTGCCACCCTCTGTTTGCCGCAGGCTGTTTCCCGCCTTCTCTTTGCCGCCCTATGTTTGCCTTCATCTGTTTGCCACCCTCTGTTTGCATCCCTCTGTTTGCATCCCTCTGTTTGCTGCGCTCTGTTTGCCGCCCTAAGTTTGTTGCCCTCTGTCTGCCGCCTTCTGTTTGCCGCCCTCTGTTTGCCGCCCTCTGCTTGCCGCCCTCTGTTTGCCACCCTCTGTTTCTCTCCCTCTGTTTCTATCCCTCTGGTTGCCGCCCTCTGTTTCCCTCCCTCTGTTTGCCAAACCTCTGTTTGCCACCCTCTGTTTCCCTCCCTCTGTTTGCCGTCCTCTGTTTGCCATCCTCCGTTTTCTGCCCTCTGTTTGGGGCCCTCTGATTGCTGCCCTCCGTTTGCCGCCGTCTGTTTTCCGCACTCTGTTTGCCTTCCGCTGTTTAACGCCCTCTGTTTGGGGACCCCGGTTTGCCGCCCTCTGTTTTCGCCCTCTGTTTGCCGCCCACTGTTTGCTGCCCTTAGTTTGACGTCCTCTGTTTGGGGCCCTCTGTTTGCCGCCATCTGTTTGCAACTCTCTGTTTACTGCCCTCTGTTTGGGGCCCTCTGTTTGGGGCCCTCTCTTTGCCGCCCACTGTTTGCCACCCTCTGTTTGCCGCCCTCTGTTTACCGTCCTCTTTTTGCCTCCCTCTGTTTGCCGCCCTCTTATTGACGCCTCTGTTTGGGGCCCTCTGTTTGCCACCCTCTATTTGCCGTACTCTGTTTGCCGCCAGCTGTTTGCCGCCTTCTGTTTGCCGCCCTATGTTTGCCTACCTCTGTTTGGCGCCATCTGTTTGCTGGCCTCTGATTGGGGCACTCTGTTTGCCGCCCTCTGTTTGCCACAATCTGTTTGCAAAAGTCTGTTTCATTCCCTCTGTTTGCCACCTTCTATTTGGGGCCCTCTGTTTGACGCCGTCCGTTTGCCGCCCTCCGTTTGCCACCCTCTGTTTGTGCACGCTGTTTCCACCTTCTGTGTGCCGCCCTATTTGTGCCTACCTCAGTTTGGTGCCGTCTGTTTGCTGCCCTCTGATTCTGGCAATCTGTTTGCCGTCCTATGTTTGCCGCCCTCTGTTTGAAGCCCTCTGTTTTGCGCCCTCTGTATGCCGCCCTCTGTTTGTGTCCATCTGTTTCCAGTCCTCTATTTGCCTCCCTCTGTTTGCCCCCCTCTGTTTACCGCCATCTGTTGGAGCCTTCTGTTTGCCGCCCTTTGTTTGGGGTACTCTGTTTGCCGCCTTCTGTTTGCCCCCCACTGTTTGCTTCCCTCTGTTTGGGGCCTTTGTTTGCCGCCCGCTGTTTGCCACCCACTTTTTGCCGCTCAATGTTTGCCGCCCTCTGTTTGCCGCCCGCTGTTTGCCACCTTCTGTTTGCCGCCCTCTGTTTGCCTACCTCTGTTTGCCGCCCTCTGTTTGCCGCCCTCTGTTTGCTGCCCTCTGTTTGCCGCCTTCTATTTGGGGCCCTCTGTTTGCCGCCGTCATTGCCGCCCTCTGTTTGCCACCCTCTGTTTGTGCACGCTGTTTGCCACCTTCTGTGTGCCGCCCTATTTGTGCCTACCTCTGTTTGGTGCCGTCTGTTTGCTGCCCTCTGATTCTGGCACTCTGTTTGCCGCCCTATGTTTTCCGCCCTCTGTTTGCATCCCTCTGTTTGCTGCGCTCTGTTTGCCACCCTCAGTTTTTTGCCCTCTGTCTGCCGCCTTCTGTTTGGGGCCCACCGTTTGCCGCACTCTGTTTGCCACCCTCTGTTTGCCGCCCTCTGTTTGCAACCCTTCTGTTTCTCTCCCTCTGTGTGCCGCCCTCTGTTTGCCGCCCTCTGTTTGCCACCCTCTGTTTCCCTCCCTCTGTTTGCCACCCTCTGCTTGCCGTCCTCTGTTTGCTGCCTTCTGTTTGGGGCCCTCTGATTGCCGCCATCCGTTTGCAGCACTCTGTTTGCCTTCCGCTGTTTGTCGCCCTCTGTTTGGGGACCTCGGTATGCCGCACTCTGTTTGCCGCCCTCTGTTTGCCGCCCACTGTTTGCTGCCCTCAGTTTGACGCCCTCTGTTTGGGGCCCTCTGTTTGCCGCCGTCTGTTTGCAACACTCTGTTTGCCGCCCTCTGTTCGTCGCCCTTTGTTTGCCGCCCACTGTTTGCTGCCCTCTGTTTACTGCCATCTGTTTGGGGCCCTTTGTTAGGGGCCGTCTGTTTGCTGCCCTCTGTTTGCCGCCCTCTGTTTGCCGCCCTCTGTTTGCCGTCCTCTTCTTGCGCCCTCTGTTTTCCGCCGTCTGTTTGCCACCCTCTCTTTCTCTCCCTCTGTTTGCCGCCCTCTGTTTGCCATCCTCTGTTTCCCTCGCTCTGTTTGCCGCCCACAGTTTTTTGCCCTCTATTTGCCGCCTTCTGGTTGGGGCCCTCTGTTTGCCGCCCTCTGTTTGAGGCCCTCTGTTTGCTGCCCTCTGTTTGCCACCCTCTCTTTCTCTCCCTCTTTATGCCGCCCTTAGTTTGCCACCCTCTGTTTCCCTCCCTCTGTTTGCTACCTTGTGTTTGCCGCCCTCTGTTTGCCGCCGCTGTTTGCCACCTTCTGTTGGCTGCCCACTGTTTGCTGCCCTCTGTTTACTGCCCTCTGTTTGGGGCCCTTTGTTAGGGGCCGTCTGTTTGCTGCCCACTGTTTGCCGCCCTCTGTTTGCCGCCCTCTGTTTGCCGTCCTCTCCTGCGCCGCTGTTTCGCTGTTGTTGCCACCCTCTCTTTCTCTTCCTCTGTTTGCCGCCCTCTGTTTGCCATCCTCTGTTTCCCTCGCTCTGTTTGCCTCCCACAGTTTTTTGCCCTCTATTTGCCGCCTTCTGGTTGGGGCCCTCTGTTTGCCGCCCTCTGTTTGAGGCCCTCTGTTTGCTGCCCTCTGTTTTCCACCCTCTCTTTCTCTCCCTCTTTATGCCGCCATTAGTTTGCCACCCTCTGTTTCCCTCCCTCTGTTTGCTACCTTGTGTTTGCCGCCCTCTGGTTGCCGCCTTCTGTTTGGGGCCCTCTGTTTGTCGCCCTCTGTTTGTCGCCCTCTTTTTGCCTACCACTGTTTGGCGCCGTCTTTTTGCTGACACTGTTTGCTGCCCTCTGTTTGCTGCCCTCTGTTTGGGGCCCTCTGTTTTCTGCCCTCAGTTTGCTGCCCTCTGTTTGCCGCCCTCTGTTTGACGCGCTGTGTTTGCTGCCCTCTGCTGCCCTCTTTTTGGGTCCTTTGTTTGCCCCTCTCTATTTGCCGCCCACTGTTTGCCGCCCTCTGTTTCTCTCCCTCTGTTTGCCGCCCACGGTTTGCCGCCTTCTCTTTTTCGCCCTATGTTTGCCTCCCTCTGATTGGCGCTGACTGTTTGCTGAACTCTGATTGTGGCCCTCTGTTTGGGGCCCTCTGTATGCCACTCTCCATTTGCCGCCCTCTGTTTGCCGCCTTCTGTTTGGGGCCCTCTGTTTGCCGCCCACTGATTGCCGCCCTCTGTTTGGGGCCCTCTGTTTGCCGCCCTCTGTTTGCTGCCCTCTGTTTGCCTCGCTCTGTTTGCCGCAGTCTGTTTGTCGCAGTCTGTTTGCCGCCCTCTGTTTTCTGCCCTTTGTTCGGGGCTGTCTTTTTGCCACCCTCTATTTGCCACCTTCTGATTGCCGCTCTCTGTTTTCTCCCTCTGTTTGCCGCCTTCTGCTGGCCGCACTCTGTTTGGCGTCTCTGTTTGGGGCCCTCTGTTTGCCGTCCTCTGTTTGCCTCCCTCTGTTTGCCTCCCTCTGTTTGCCGCCCTCTGTTTGCCGCCCTCTTTTTGCCGGCCTCTGCTTGCCACCCTCTGTTTGGGGCACTCTGTTTCTCGCCCTCTGTTTGCCGCTCTCTGTTTACCGCCCTCTTTTTGGAGCCCTCTGTTTGCCGCCCTCTTTTTGCTGCCCTCTATTTGCCAACCTCTGTTTGCCACTCTCTGTTTGCCGCCCTCTGTTTGCCGCCTTCTGTTTTCCCCCTTCTGTTTGGGTCACTCTGTTTGCCGCCCTCTGTTTGCCGCATTCTGTTTCCCACCCTCTGTTTGCCGCCCTCTCTTTGCCTCCCTCTGTTTGCCACCCTCTGTTTACTTCCCTCTGTTTGGGGCCAACTGTTTGGGGCCCTCTTTTTGCCGCCCTCTGTTTGGGGCCCTCTGTTTGCCGCCCTCTGTTTGCCGCCCTCTGTTTTCCGCCCTCTGTTTACTACCCTCTGTTTGGGGCCCTCTGTTTGCCGCCCTGGGTTTGCCGCCTTTTGTTTGTGTCCGTCTGTTTCCCGCTCTCTGATGGCCGCCCTCTGTTTGCCGCTCTCTGTTTGCCGCCTTCTGTTTGGGGCCCTCTGTTTGCCATCCTCTGTTTGCCGCCCTCTGTTTGCCGTCCTCTGTTTTCCGCCCTCTCTTTGTCGACCTCTGTTTGCGGCCTTCTGTTTGCAGCCCTCTGTTTGCCGCGGTATGTTTGCCGCCCTCTGTTAGTTACCCTCTTTTTGGGGCCTTTGTTTGCCGCCCTCTGTTTGCCGCCCTCTGTTTGCCTCCCTCTGTTTGCCGCCCTCTGTTTGCCGCTCTCTTTTTGCCGCACTCTGTTTGCCGCCCGCGGTTTGCCGCCTTCTGTTTAGGGCACTCTGTTTGCCACCCTCCGTTTGCCACCCTCTGTTTGCTGCACTCTGTTTGCCGCCCGCTGTTTGCTGCCTTCTGTTTGCCGCCCTATGTTTGCCTACCTCTGTTTGGCGCCGTCTGTTTGCTGAGCTCTGATTGGGGCTCTCTGTTTGCCGCCCTCTGTTTGCCGCCCGATCTTTGCGACCCTCTGTTTTCTGCCTTCTGTTTGCGTCCCTCTGTTTGCCGCCCTCTGTTTGCCGCCCTCTGTTTAGGGCCCTCTGTTTTCCACCCTCTGTTTGGGGCCCTCTGTTTTCCGCCCTTTGTTTGTGGCCTCTGTTTGAGGCTCTCTGTTTGCCGCCCTCTCTTTGCATCCCTTGGTTTGTTGCCCTCTGTTTGCCGCCTTCTGTTTGGGGCCCTCTGTTTGCCATCCTCTGTTTGCCGTGCTCTGTTTGCCGCCCTCTGTTTGACACCTTCTGTTTCCTTCCCTCTGTTCACCGCCCTCTGTTTGCCACCCTCAGTTTGCCGATCTCTCTTTGCCGCACTGTGTTTGCCGCCCGCTGTTTGCCGCCCTCTGTTTGGGAACCTCTGTTTGCCGCCCTCTATTTGTGGCCTTTGTTTGGGTCCCTCTGTTTGACGCCCTCTGCTTGCCGCCCTCTGTTTGCATCCCTCGGTTTGCTGTGCTCTGTTTGCCGCCTTCTGATTGACATCTCCTGTTTCCCTCCCTCTGTTCACTGCCCTCTCTTTGCCGCCCTCCATTGGCCGATCTCTGTTTGCCGCCTCTGTTTGCCGCCTGCTGTTTGCCGCCCTCTGTTTGCCGCGCTCTTTTTGTGAGCCTCTGATTGCCGCCCTCTGATTGCCGCTTTCTGTTTGGGGCCCTCTGTTTGCCGTCCTCTGTTTGCCGCCCTCTGTTTGCCGCCCTCTGTTTACTGCCCTCTGTTTGGTGCCCTCTGTTTGCTGCCCTCTGTTTGGTGCCCTCTGTTTGGGGCCCTCTGTTTGCCCCCCATTTGTATGACGCCCTCACTTTCGGTCCCTCTGTTTGCCACCCGCTGTTTGCCGCCCTCTGTTTGCCGCCCTCCGTTTGCCACCCTCTGATCGCTGCCCCCTGTTTGGGTCCCTCTGTTTACTACCCTCTATTTGGGGCCCTCTGTTTCCCGCCCCCTGTTTGCCGCCCTCTGTTTGGGGCCCTCTGTTTGGGGCCCTCTGTTTGCCACCCACCGTTTGCTGCTCTCAGTTTCCCGCCCTCTGTTTGCCGCCGTACATTTCCCTCCTTCTGTTTGCCGCCCTCTGTTTGGGGCCCTCTGTTTGCCGCCCTCTGTCTGCCGCCGTACGTTTGCCTCCTTCTGTTTGCCGCCCTCTGTTTGGGCCTTCGCTTTGCCGTCCTCTGTTTCCTGCCCTCTGTTTGGGGCACTCTGTTTGACGCCCTCTGTTTGCTGCCCTATGTTTGCCGCCCTCTGTTTGCTGCCCTCTTTTTTGGGCCATCTGTTTGCCATACTCTGTTTGCCGCCCTCTGTTTTGCGCCCTCTGTTTGGGGCCCTCTGTTTGCCGTCCTCTGTTTGCCGCCCTCTGTTTGCCGCCCTCTGTTTGCCGCCCTCTGTTTGCCGCCCTCTGTTTGCCGCCGTACGTTTGCCTCCTTCTGATTGCCGCCCTCTGTTTGGGCTTTCGCTTTGCCGTCCTCTGTTTCCTGCCCTCTGTTTGGGGCACTCTTTTTGACGCCCTCGGTTTGCCGCCCTATGGTTGCCACCCTCTGTTTGCCGCCCTCTTTTTTGGGCCATCTGTTTGCCATACTCTGTTTGCCTCCCTCTGTTTTGCGCCCTCTGTTTGCCGCCTTCTGTTTGCCGCCCTCTGTTTGCCGCTCTCTGTTTGCCGCCCTCTGTTTGCCGGTCTCTGTTTGCCGCCCTCTGTTTGCAGCGTTTTGTTTGCCGCCCTCTGTTTGCCGCCCACGGTTTGTCGCCTTCTGTGTGCCCTCTGTTTGCCGCCCTCTGTTTGCTGCCCTCTCTATGCCGTCCTCTTTTTGGGTCCCTCTGTTTGCCGCCCTCTGTTTTTCACCCACTGTTTGCAGCCCTCTGTTTGCCACCCTCTGTTTGCCGCCCTCTGTTTGGGACCCTCTTTTTGGGGCCCTCTGTTTGCTGCCTCTGTTTGGCCATCTGTTTGGCCCTCTGTTTGCCGCCCTCTGTTTCCCACCTGCTGTTTGCCGCCCTATCTTTGCCTACCTCTGTTTGGTGCCGTATGTTTGCTGACCTCTGATTGGGGCACTCTGTTTGCCGCCCTCTTTTTGCCGCCCTCTGTTTGCCGCCCACTGTTTTCTGCCCTCTTTTGGGTCCCTCTGTTTGCCGCCCTCTGTTTGCCGCCCTCTGTTTGGGGCACTCTGTTTGCTGCCTCTGTTTGCCGCCCTCTGTTTGGGACCCTCTGTTTGCCGCCCTCTGTTTGCCGCCTACTGTTTTCTGCCCTCTTTTTGGGTCCATCTGTTTCCCTCCCTCTGTTTGCCGCTCTCTGTTTGCCGTCCTCTGTTTGCCTCCTTCTGTTTGATTCCCTCTGTTTGCCCCACTCTGTTTGCCATCCTCTGTTTGCCGCACTCTGCTTGCTGCCCGCTGTTTGCCGCCTTCTGTTTGGGAACCTCTGTTTGCCACCCTCTGATTGTGGCCCTCTGTTTGCCGCCCTCTGTTGCGCCCTCGTTTGCCGTCCTCCTTTTGCTCCCTCTGTTTTCCTCTCTCTGTTTGCCGCATTCTGTTTGGGGCCCTCTGTTTGCCGCCCTCTGTTCGCCCCCTCTGATTGCCGCCCTCTTTTTGCCGCCTCTGTTTGGGGTCCTCTGTTTGTCGCCCTCTGTTTGCCGCCCTCTGTTTTCCGCCCTCTGTTTACTACCCGTCTGTTTTTGGGGCCCTCTGTTTGCCGCCCTGGGTTTTGTGTCCATCTGTTTCCCGCTCTCTGATTGCCGCCCTCTGTTTGCCGCTCTCTGTTTGCCGCCTTCTGTTGGCCCTCTGTTTGCCGCATTCTGTTTGCCGCCCTCTGTTTGCCGTCATCTGTTTTCACCTCTCTTTGTCGACCTCTGTTTGGGCCCACTGTTTGCCACCCTCTGTTTGCCGCCCTCTGTTTGCCTCCCCTGTTTGGCCGCCCTCTGTTTGCCGCCCTCTGTTTGCCACTCTCTGTTTGCCGACTTCGTTTGGGGCCCTCTGTTTGCCGCCCTCTGTTTGCCGCCCTCTGTTTGCCGTCCTCTGTTTTCCACCCTCTCTTTGTCGACCTCTGTATGGGGCCCACTGTTTGCCTCCCTCTGTTTGCCACCCTCTGTTTGCCGCCCTCTGCTGCCGCCTTCTGTTTGGGGCCCTCTGTTTGCCACCCTCAGTTTGCCGCTCTCTTTTTGCCAGACTCTGTTTGCCGCCCGCGGTTTGCCACCTTCTGCTTAGGGCACTCTGTTTGCCGCCCTCCGTTTGCCACCCTCTGTTTGCTGCACTCTGTTTGCCGCCCGCTGTTTGCCGGCTTCTGCTTGCCGCCCTATGTTTGCCTACCTCTGTTTGGCGCCGTCTGTTTGCTGATCTACGATTGGGGCTCTCTGTTTGCCGCTCTCTGTTTGCCGCCCGATCTTTGCGACCCTCTGTTTTCTGCCATCTGTTTGCCGCACTCTGTTTGCTGCCTTCTGTTTGCAGCCCTCTGTTTGCCACAGTCTTTTGCCGCCCTCTGTTTGCCGCTCTCTGTTTGCTGCCCTCTGTTTGGGGCCTTTGTTTGCCGCCCTCTGTTTGGGGCCCAGTGTTTGCCGCCCGCTGTTTGCTGCTCTCTGTTTGACGCCCTCTGTTTGCCTCACTCTGTTTGCCTCGCACTGTTTGCTGCCCTCTGTTTGCCGCCTTCTATTTGGGGCCCTCTTTTTGCCGCCGTCCGTTTGCTGCCCTCTGTTTGCCACCCTCTGTTTGCCGCACGCTGTTTGCCGCCTTCTGTTTGCTGCCCTATGTTTGCCGACCTCTGTTTGGTGCCGTCTGTTTGCTGCCCTCTGATTGGGGCACTCTGTTTGCCGCCCTCTGTTTGCCACCCTCTGTTTGCAGCCCTCTGTTTGCCATGGTCTTTTGCCGCCCTCTGTTTGCTGCCCTCTGTTTGGGGCCTTTGTTTGCCGCCCTCTGCTTGGGGCCCACTGTTTGCCGCCCGCTGTTTGCTGCTCTCTGTTTGATGCCCTCTGTTTGCCTCCCTCTGTTTGCCGCGCACTGTTTGCTGCCCTCTGTTTGCCGCCTTCTATTTGGGGCCCTCTGTTTGCCGCCGTCCGTTTGCCGCCCTCTGTTTGCCACCCTCTGTTTGCCGCAGGCTGTTTCCCGCCTTCTCTTTGCCGCCCTATGTTTGCCTACCTCTGTTTGCCACCCTCTGTTTGCATCCCTCTGTTTGCATCCCTCTGTTTGTTGCGCTCTGTTTGCCGCCCTCTGTTTGTCCGCCCTCTGTTTGCCGCCTTCTGTTTGCCGCCTCTGTTTGCCACCTGTTTCCCTCTTTTCCCTCTGCTTGCCGCCCTCTGTTTGCCGCCCTCTGTTTCCTCCCTCTGTTTGCCGCCCTCTGTTTGCCGCCCTCTGTTTCTCCCTCTGTTTCCCTCCCTCTGTTTGCCCCCTCTGTTTGCCACCCTCTGTTTCCCTCCCTCTGTTTGCCGTCCTCTGTTTGCCATCCTCCGTTTTCTGCCCTCTGTTTGGGGCCCTCTGATTGCCGCCCTCCGTTTGCCGCCGTCTGTTTTCCGCACTCTGTTTGCCTTCCGCTGTTTAACGCCCTCTGTTTGGGGACCTCGGTTTGCCGCCCTCTGTTTGTCGCCCTCTGTTTGCCGCCCACTGTTTGCTGCCCTTAGTTTGACGTCCTCTGTTTGGGGCCCTCTGTTTGCCGCCGTCTGTTTGCAACTCTCTGTTTACTGCCCTCTGTTTGGGGCCCTCTGTTTGGGGCCCTCTCTTTGCCGCCCACTGTTTGCCACCCTCTGTTTGCCGCCCTCTGTTTACCGTCCTCTTTTTGTTCCCTCTGTTTGCCGCCCTCTTATTGACGCCTCTGTTTGGGGCCCTCTGTTTGCCACCCTCTGTTTTCCGCACTTGGTTGCCACCTTCTGGTTGGGGCCCTCTGTTTGCTGCCCTCTGTTTGCCACCCTCTCTTTCTCTCCCTCTGTTTGCCGCCCTCTGTTTGCCACACTCTGTTTCCCTCTCTCCATTTGCCGCCCTCTGTTTGCTGCCCTCTGTTTGCCGCCTTCTGTTTGGGGCCCTCTGTTTGTTGCCCTTCTGTTTGCTACCCTCTGTTTGCCGCCGCATGTTTGGCTACCACTGTTTGGCGCCGTCTGTTTGCTGACCTCTGATTGGGGCACTCTGTTTGCCGCCCTCTGTTTGCCGCACTCTGTTTGCCACCCTCTGTTTTCCGCCCTCTGTTTGGGGCCGTCTGTTTTCTGCCCTCAGTTTGCTGCCCTCTGTTTGCCGCCCTCTGTTTGCGGCGTTGTGTTTGCCGCCTTCTGCTGCCCTCTTTTTGGGTCCTTTGTTTGCCCCTCTCTATTTGCAGCCCTCTGTTTGCCGCCCTCTGTTTGCTGCCCTCTGTTTGGGGCCCTCTGTTTGCCGCCCTCTCTTTGCCGCCCTCTCTTTGCCGCCCTCTGAAGACCGTCCTTTTTTTTTCCTCCCTCTGTTTTCCGCCCTCTGTTTGCTGCTTTCTGTTTGGGGCCCTCTGTTTGCAGCCCTCTGTTTGTGGCCATCTGTTTCCAGCCCTATGTTTGCTGCCCTCTTTTTGTCGCTCTCTTGTGCCGCCCTCTGTTTGCTGCCCTCTGTTTGGGGCCCTCGGATTGGGGCACACTGTTTGCCGACCTCTGTTTGGGGCCCTCAGTTGGCCGCCCTTTGTTTGCCGCCTTCTGTTTGGGTCCCTCTGTTTGCCGCCGTCTGTTTGGGGCCCTCTGTTCGCCGCGCTCTGTTTACTGCCCTCTATTTGCCGCCCTCTGTTTGCCGCCCTCTGTTAACTGCACTCTGTTTGGGACCCTCTGTTTGGGGCCCTCTGTTTGCCGCCCTCTGTTTGCCGCCCTCTGTTTGCCGCCCTCTGTTTGCCGCCCTCTCTTTTGCCGCCCTCTGTTGCTGCCGCTCTGTTTGCCGCCCTCTGTTTGCCGCCCTCTGTTTGCCGCCCTCTGTTTGCCGCCCTCTGTTTGCCGCCCTCTGTTTGCCGCCCTCTGTTTTCCGCCCTCAGTTTGCCGCCCTCTGTTTGCCGCCCTCTGTTTGCCGCCCTCTGTTTGCCGCCCTCTGTTTGCTGCCCTCTGTTTGCCGCCCTCTGGTTGCCGCCCTCTGCTTGCATCCCTCAATTTGCTGCGCTCTGTTTACCGCCCTCAGTTTTTTGCTGTCTATTTGCCGCCTCCTGTTTGGGCCACTCTGTTTGCCGCCCTCTGTTTGCCGCACTTTGTTTGCCGCCTACTGTTTGCCACCCTCTGTGTCTGTCCATCTGTTTGCCACCCTTGGTTTGCCGCCTTCTGTTTTCCGCCCTCTGTTTGTCTCCCTCTTTTTGCCGCCCCCTGTGTGCCGCACTCTCTTTGGGGCACTCTGTTTGCCGCCTTCTGTTTTGGGCCCTCTGTTTGCTGCCCTCTATTTGCCGTACTCTGTTTGCCGCCCGCTGTTTGCCGCCTTCTGTTTGCCGCCCTATGTTTGCCTACCTCTGTTTGGCACCATCTGTTTGCTGACCTCTGATTGGGGCACTCTGTTTGCCGCCCTCTGTTTGCCCCACTCTGTTTGCAAAACTCTGTTTCATTCCCTCTGTTTGCCGCCCTCTGTTTTCTGCACTCTGTTTGCCGCCTTCTATTTGGGGCCCTCTGTTTGCCGCCGTCCGTTTGCCGCCCTCTGTTTGCCACCCTCTGTTTGTGCACGCTGTTTGCCGCCTTCTGTGTGCCGCCCTATTTGTGCCTACCTCTGTTTGGTGCCGTCTGTTTGCTGCCCTCTGATTCTGGCACTCTGTTTGCCGCTCTCTGTTTGCCGCCCTCTGTTTGCCACCCTCTGTTTTCCGCCCTCTGTATGCCGCCCTCTGTTTGTGTCCATCTGTTTCCAGTCCTCTGTTTGCCTCCCCCTGTTTGCCCCCCTCTGTTTACCACCCTCTGTTGGAGCCTTCTGTTTGCCGCCCTCTGTTTGGGGCACTCTGTTTGCCGCCCTCTGTTTGCCACCCACTGTTTGCTTCCCTCTGTTCGGGGCCTTTGTTTGCCGCCCCCTGTTTGATGCCCACTTTTTGCCACCCTATGTTTGACGCCCTCTGTTTGCTGCCGGCTGTTTGCCACCTTCTGTTTGCCGCCCTATGTTTGCCGATGTCTGGTTGCCGCTCTCTGTTTGCCGCACTCTGTTTGCAACCCACTGTTTCATTCCCTCTGTTTGCCGCCCTCTGTTTGCTGCCCTCTGTTTGCCGCCTTCTATTTGGGGCGCTCTGTTTGCCGCCGTCCGTTTGCTGCCCTCTCTTTGCCACCCTCTGTTTGCGCACGCTGTTTGCCACCTTCTGTGTGCCGCCCTATTTGTGCCTACCTCTGTTTGGTGCCGTCTGTTTGCTGCCCTCTGATTCTGGCACTCTGTTTGCCGCCCTATGTTTTCCGCCCTCTGTTTGCATCCCTCTGTTTGCTGTGCTCTGTTTGCCACCCTCAGTTCTTTGCCCTCTGTCTGCCGCCTTCTGTTTGGGGCCCACCGTTTGCCGCACTCTGTTTGCCACCCTCTGTTTGCCGCCCTCTGTTTGCAACCCTTCTGTTTCTCTCCCTCTGTGTGCCGCCCTCTGTTTGCCGCCCTCTGTTTCCCTCCCTCTGTTTGCCTCCCTCTGTTTGCCACCCTCTGTTTGCCACCCTCTGTTTGCCACCCTCTGTTTGCCACCTCTGCTTGCCGTCCTCTGTTTGCTGCTTCTGTTTGCCGCACTCTGTTTGCCTTCCGCTGTTTGACGCCCTCTGTTTGGGGACCTCGGTATGCCGCACTCTGTTTGCCGCCCACTGTTTGCTGCCCTCAGTTTGACGCCCTCCGTTTGGGGCCCTCTGTTTGCCACCGTCTGTTTGCAACACTTTGTTTGCCGCCCACTGTTTGCTGCCGTTTGTTTGCCGCCCTCTGTTTGCCGCCCTCTGTTTGTCGCCTTCTGTTTGCCGCTTTCAGTTTGCCGCCCCCTGTTTGCCGCCCTCTGTTTGGGGCCCTCTGTTTGCCGCCCTCTGTTTGGGACCCTCTGTTTGCCACCTTCTGTTTGCCGCCTTCTGTTTGCTGCCCTCTGTTTGCCACCCTCTGTTTGCCACCTTCTGTTTACTGCCCTCTGTTTGGAGCCCCCTGTTCGTCGCCCTTTGTTTGGGGCCCTCTGTTTGTCGTCCTCTGTTTGTGCTTTTAGTTTGCCGCCCCCTGTTCGTCGCCCTTTTTTTGGGGCACTCGGTTTGCCGCAGTCTGTTTGCCGCCCTTTGTTTGGGGCCCTCTGTTTTCCACCTTCTGTTTGCCGCCCTCTGTTTGCCACCCTCTGTTTACTGCCCTCTGTTTGAGGCCCTCTGTTTGGAGCCCCCTAATCGTCGCCCTTTGTTTGGGCCCTCTGTTTGCCGCCCTCTGTTTGCCATCCTCTTTTTGCCTCCCTGTATTTGCCACACACTGTTTGCCGCCCTCTCTTTGCGCCCATTTGTGTGCCGCCCTCTGTTTGCCGCCCTCTCTTTGGGGCCCTCTGTTTGCCACACTCTGTTTACTGCCCTCTGTTTGGGGCCCTCTGTTTGCCACCCTCTGTTTCTCAAGGTTCTGTTTGCTGCTTTCAGTTTGCCGCCCCCTGTTTGCCGCAAACTGTTTGCCGCTCTCTGTTTGCCACCCTCTGCTTGCCGCCCCCTGTTTGGGGCCCTCTGTTTGCCGCACTCTGTTTGTCGCCCTCTGTTTGGGGCCCTCTGTTTGCCGCACTCTGTTTGCCGCCCTCTTTTTTGGGCTCTCTGTTTGCCACCTTCTGTTTGCAACCATCTGTTTGCCACCCTCTGCTGCCACCCTCTGTTTAAAGCCCTCTGTTTTGGGCCCTCTGTTTGGAGCCCCCTGTTCGTCGCCCTTTGTTTGCGGCCGTCTGTTTGCCGCCCTCTGTTTGTCACAATAATGTTTGCTGCTTTCAGTTTGCCGCCCCCTGTTTGCAGCCCTCTGTTTGCCGCCCTCTGTTTGTCATGGTTCTGTTTGCTGCTTTCAGTTTGCCGCCCCCTGTTTGCCGCACTCTGTTTGCCGCCCTCTGTTTGCCACCTTCTGTTTGCCGCCCTCTGTTTGCCGCCTTCTGTTTGCCGCCCTCTGTTTGCCGCCCTCTGTTTGGGCCTTGTTTGCCACTTTGTTTGGCAACCTCTGTTTGCCACTGTTTCCCTCTGTTTGGGGCCCTCTGTTTGCAGTCGTCGGTTTGCCACCCTCTGTTTGCCGCCCTCTGTTTGCCACCCTCTGTTTGCCGACCCCTCTTTTCCGCCCTCTGTTTGCCGCAGTCTGTTTGCCGCCCTCTGTTTGCTGCCCTCTGTTTGCCACCTTTGCTTGACGCCCACTGTTTGCCACCTCTGTTTGCCACCCTCTGTTAGCCGCTCTTTGTTAGATTCCCTCTGTTTGCCTCCCTCCGTTTGCCGCCCTCAGTTTGCCGCCTTCTGTTTGGGGCCCTCTTTAGGCCGCCCTCTGTTTGCTGCCCTCTGTTTGGTCCCTCTGTTTGCCGACCTCTGTTTGCCACCCTATGTTTGCCTCCGTCTGTTTGGCGCCGTCTGTTTGCTGACCTCTGATTGGGACACTCTCTTTGCCGCCCTCTGTTTGTCTCCCTCTGTTTGCTGCGCTCTGTTTGCCGCCCTCTGTTTACCACCCTCTGTTTGGTGCTCTCTGTTTGCCGCCATCTGTTTGCTTCCCTCTGTCTGCTGCACTCTGTTTGCCACCCGCTGTTTTCTGCCCTCTGTTTGGGGCCCCCTGTTTGGGGCACTCTGTTTGCCGCCCTCTGTTTGCCGCCTTCTGTTTGCATCTCTCTGTTTGCTGCGCTCTGTTTGCCGCCCTGTGTTTACTGCTGTCTGTTTGGGGCCCTCTGTTTGCCGTCCTCTTTTTGCCTCCTTCTGATTGCAGTGCTCTGTTTGCCGCCCTCTGTTTGGGGCCCTCTGTTTGCCGCCTTCTGTATGTCGCCCGCTGTTTGCCGCCCTTTGTTTGCCATCCTCTGTTTACTGCCATCTGTTTGGGGCCCTCTGTTTGCTGCCCTCTGTTTGCTGCCCTCTGTTTGCCGCCCTCTGTTTGTCGCCCTCTGTTTTTGGCCCTCTGTTTGCCGCCTTCAATTTGCCGCCTTCTTTTTGCCGACCTGTGTTTGCCGCCCTATGTTTGCCTCCGTCTGCTTTGCGCCGTCTGTTGCTGACCTCTGATTGGGGCACTCTGTTTGCCGCCATCTATATGGTGCCCTCTGTTTGTCGCCCTCTGTTTGGTACCCTCTGTTTGCCGCCTTCTGTTTGCATCCCTCTGTTTGCTGCCCTCTGTTTGCCGCCCTATTTTTGCCGCCCTCTGTTTGCCGCCCTCTGTTTGCCTCCCTCGTTTTGCCTCCCTCTGTTTACCTCCCTCTGTTGCCGCACTCTGTTGGGGCCCTCTGTTGGGGCCCTCTGTTTGCCGCCCTCTGTTTTCCGCCCCCTTGGGGGCCCTCTGTTTGCCGCCCTCTGTTTGCCTACTCTGTTTGCCACCCTCCGTTTGCCACCCTCTGTTTGGGGCCTTTGTTTGGGGCCCTCTGTTTGCCGCCCTCCCGCCCTGTTTGCCGCCCTTTGTTTGCGTCCCTCTGTTTGCCAACATCAGTTTGCCGCCTCAGTTTGCCGCACTCTTTTTGCCGCCCTCTATTTGCCGCCTTCTGTTTACTGCCCTCTGTTTTCCGCTCTATGTTTGCCACTGTCTGTTTGGCGCCGTCTGTTTCCTGACCTCGGATTGGGGCACTCTGTTTGCCGCCCTCTGTTTGCCGCCCTCTGTTTTCCGCTCTCTGTTTGGAGCCCTCCGTTTCCCGCCCTCTGTTTGCCACCCGCTTTTTGCCGCCCTCTGTTTGGGGACCAATGTCTGCCGCCCTCTGTTTGGAGCCCTCTGTTTGCATCCCTCTGCTTGCTGCACTCTGTTTGCCACCCTCTGTTTACTGCCCTCTCTTTCGGGCCCTCTGTTTGGGGCACTCTGTTTGGTGCCCTCTGTTTGCCGCCCTCTGTTTGCAGCCCTCTCTTTGCATCCCTCTGTTTGCAGTGCTCTGTTTGCCGACCCCTGTTTACTGCCCTCTGTATGTCGCCCTCTGTTTGCCTCCTTCTGTTTAATGCCGTCATTTTGGCGCCCTCTGTTTGTCGCCTTCTGTTTGGGTCCCTCTGTTTGCTGCCATCTGTTTGCCGCCCTCTGATTGCATCCCTCTGTTTGCTGCCCTCAGTTTGTTGCCCTCTGTTTGCCGCCTTCTGTTTGGGGCACTCTGTTTGGGGCCGTCTGTTTGCCGCCCTCTGTTTGCCACCCTCTGTTTGCCGCCCTCTGTTTGCCTCCCACTGTTTGCTGCCCTCGGATTGGAGCCCTCTGTTTGCCGCCCTCTGTTTTCCGCAATCTCTTTGGGGACCTCTTTTTGCCGCCTTCAATTTGCCGCCCTCTGTTTGAGGCCCTCTGTTTGCCGCCCTCTGTTTGCCGCCCTCTGTTTGTGGCATTCTGTTTGGAGCCTTCTGTTTGCCGCCCTCTTTTTGCTGCCCTCTGTTTTCTGCAATCTCTTTGGGGACCTCTCTTTGGGGATATGCCGATGTCTGTTTGTCCCCCTCCTTTTGCCGAACTCTGTTTCCCGGCCTCTGTTTGCCACCCTCTGTTTGCCGCTCTCTGTTTGCCACCCTCTGTTTGGTGTCCTCTGTTTGCCGCCCTCTGTTTGAGGCCCTCTGTTTGGGGCCCTCTCTTTGCCGCCCTCAGTATTGCGCCCTCTGTTTGCCGCCCTCTGTTGCCACCTCTCTGTTTGCGCCCTCTGTATGCCACCCTCTGTTGCTGCACTGTGTTTGCCGCCTCTGTTCACTGCCCTCTGTTTGGGGCCCTCTGTTTGGGGCCCTCTGTTTGCCACCCTCTGTTAGCCTCCCTCTGTTTGCCGCCCTCTGTTTGCCGCACGTGATTGCCGCCCTCTGTTTGGGCCCTCTGTTTGGGGCCGTTGTTTGCCGCCCTCGTTTGCCGCCCTCTGTTTGCCGCCCTCTGTTTGCCACCCTCTGTTTGCCGCCCTCTGTTTGCCTCCCACTGTTTGCTGCCCTCGGATTGGAGCCCTCTGTTTGCCGCCCTCTGTTTTCGCAATCTCTTTGGGGACCTCTTTTTGCCGCTCAATTGCCGCCCTGTGTTTGAGGCCCTCTGTTTGCCGCCCTCTGTTTGCGCCCTCTGTTTGTGGCATTCTGTTTGGAGCCTTCTGTTTGCCGCCCTCTGTTTGCCGCCCTCTGTTGTGGCCCTCTGTTTGCCTCCTCTGTTTGCTGCCCTCTGTTTGCAGTCTTCTTTTGGTGCCCTCTGTTTGCCGCCATCTGCTTGCCGCCCTCTGTTTGTGGCCCTTTATTTGTCCCCCTCTGTTTGCCGCCATCTATTTGCCACCTTCTGTTTGCCACCCTCTGTTTGCCACCTTCTGTTTGGGGCCCTCTGTTTGCCACCCTCTGTTTGCCGCTCTCTGTTTGCCACCCTCTGTTTGGGTACCTCTGTTTGCCACTCTCTGTTTGCCGCCCTCTGTTTGCCGCCCTCTGATTTGAGCCCTCTGAATGCCGCCCCCTGTTTGCCGCCCTCTGTTTGAGGCCCTCTGTTTGGGGCCCTCTCTTTGCCTCCCTCAGTATGCCGCCCTATGTTTGCCGCGCTCTGTTTTGGGTCGTCTGTTTGCCGCCCTCTGTTTACCGCCCTCTGCTTATCGCCCTGTGTTTGCCGCCGACTTTTCCCGCCTGCTCTTTGCCGCCCTCTGTTTTCCGCCCTCTGTTTGGGGCTCTTTGTTTGCTGCCTTCTGTTTTCCGCCCTCTGTTTCCCGCCCTCTTTTTGCCGCCCTCTGTTTGCCGCCCTCTGTTTACTGCCCTCTGTTTGGGGCCCTCTGTTTGGTGCGCTCAGTTTAATGCCCTCTGTTTGCCACCCTTTGGTTGCCGCCCTTTCTTTGCCAATCTCTGATTACTGCCCTCTGTTTGCGGCACTCTGTTTGCCGTGTCTGTATGCCGCCCTTTGTTTGCGGCACTCTGTTTGCCACCTGCTCTTTGCCGCTTTCTGTTTGGGGCCTTCTGTTTGCCGCACTCTGTTTGCCGCCCTCTGTTTTCAGCTGTCTGTTTGCCGCCCCCTGTTTGCCGCCCTCTGTTTGCTGACCGTCTGATTGGGGCCCTCTGTTTGCCGCCCTCTGTTTGCCGCCCTCTGTTTTCCGTGCTCTCTTTGGGGACCTCTGTTTGCCGCCATCTATTTGCAGCCCTCTGTTTGGGGCCCTGTGTTTGCCGCCCTCTGTTTGCCGCCCTCTTTTTGCCGCCCTCCATTTGTTGCCCTCTGTTTGCCGCACTCTGTTTGCCGCCCTGTGTTTACTGCCCTCCGTTTGCCGCCCACTGATTTCCGCCCTCAGTTTGGGGCCCTCTTTTTGCCGCCTTCTGTTTGCCGCCTGCTGTTTGCCGCCTTCTGATTACTGCCCTCAGTTTATGGCCCTGTGTTGGGGCCCTCTGCTTGCCGCCCTCAGTTTGCCGACCTCTGTTTACGCCCTCTGTTTGCCGACCTCTGTTTATTGCCCTGTGTTTGCTGCCCTCTTTTGCCACCTTCTTTTTGCCATCCTCTGTTTTCCGCCCTCTGTTTGGGGCCCTCTGCTTTCTGCCCTCTGTTTGTGGCCTTTATTTTGCTGCCCTGTGTTTGCAGCCCTCTGTTTGGGGCTCTCTTTTTGCTGCCCTCTGTTTGGGGCCCTCTGTTTGCCGCCCTCCGTTTGCCGCCCTCTTTTTGCCACTCTGTTTGCCGCCCGCTGTATACCTCCCTCTGTTTGGGGACCACTGTTTGACACCCTCTGTTTGGGGCCCACGGTTTGCTGTCCTCTGTTTTCCACCCTTGTTTGGCCGCCCTCTGTTTGCTGCCATCTGTTTGCTACACTCTGTTTGGGGCCCTCTGTTTGCCACACTCTGTTTGGCGCCCTCTGTTTTCTGCCCTCTGTTTGCCGCCCTCTGTTTGCTGCCCGCTCTATGCCACCCTCTGTTTGCCGCACTCTGTTTGTCGCCCTCTGTTTGCCGCTTCCAGTTTGCCGCCCCCTGTTTGCCGCCCTCTTTTTTGGGCCCTCTGTTTGCCAACTTCTGTTTGCCACCCTCTGTTTGCCAACCTCTGTTTGCCACCCTCTGTTTACTGCCCTCTGTTTGCCGCCCTCTGTTTGTCACGGTTCTGTTTGCTGCTTTCAGTTTGCCGCCCCCTGTTTGCCGCACTCTGTTTGCCGCCCTCAGTTTGCCACCCTCTGCTTGCCGCCCTCTGTTTGGGGTCGTATGTTTGCCGCACTCTGTTTGCCGCCCTCTTTTTTGGGCCATCTGTTTGCCACCTTCTGTTTGCCGCCCTCTGTTTGCCACCCTCTGTTTGCCACCCTTTTTTTTTAGTCCCTCTGTTTGGGGCACTCGTTTGCCGCCCTCTGTTTGCCGCCCTCTGTTTGCCGACCCCTGTTTTCCGCCGTCTGTTTGCAGCCCTCTGTTTGCCACAGTCTGTTTGCAGCCCTCTGTTTTCTGCCCTCTGTTTGCCACCTTTGTTTGCCGCCCACTGTTTGCCACCTCTGTTTGCCGCTCTCTGTTTGCCGCTCTTTGTTAGACTCCCTCTGTTTGCCGCCCTCCGTTTGCCGCCTCAGTTTGCCGCCTTCTGTTTGGGGCCCTCTTTAGGCCGCCTCTGTTTGCTGCCCTCTGTTTGGTCCCTCTGTTTGCCACCCTCTTTTTGCCACCCTCTGTTTGCCGTCCTCTGTTTTCTCCCTTCTCTTTGGGGCCCTCTGTTTGCCGCCTTCTATTTGCCACATTCTGTTTGCCGACCCGTGTTTTCCGCCCTCTGTTGCAGCCCTCTGTTTGCCGCAGTCTGTTTGCCGCCCTCTGTTTGCTGCCCTCTGTTTGCCGCCTTTGTTTGCCGCCCACTGTTTGCCACCTCTGTTTGCCGCTCTCTGTTTGCTGCTCTTTGTTAGACTCCCTCTGTTTGCCGCCCTCCGTTTGCTGCCCTCAGTTTGCCGCCTTCTGTTTGGGGCCCTCTTTATGCCGCCCTCTGTTTGCTGCCCTCTGTTTGGTCCCTCTGTTTGCCACCCTATGTTTGCCTCCGTCTGTTTGGCACCGTCTGTTTGCTGACCTCTGATTGGGACACTCTCTTTGCCGCCCTCTGTTTGGTGCCCTCTGTTTGTCTCCCTCTGTTTGGTGCCCTCAGTTTGCCGCCTTCTGTTTGCATCCCTCTGTTTGCTGCGCTCTGTTTGCCGCCCTCTGTTGCCGTTCCTCTGTTTGTGCCCTCTGTTTGGGGCCCTCTGTTTGCCGCCCTCTTTTTGCGCCCTCTCTTTGCCGCCCTCTGTTTGCATCCCTGTGTTTGCTGCAATCTGTTTGCCGCCCTCTGTTTGCTTCCCTCTGTTTGAGGCCCTCTGTTTGGGGCCTCTGTTTACCGCCCTCCGTTTGCCGCCCTCTGTTTGTCTTCCGCTGTTTGCCGCCCTCTGTTTGCTGCCCTCTGTTTGCCGCCCTCTGTTTGCCGCCCTCTGTTTGCCGCCCTCTGTTTGCAGCCCTCTGTTTGCCGCCCTCTGTTTGCCGCCCTCTGTTTGCCGCCCTCTGTTTGCCGCCCTCTGTTTGCGCCCTCTGTTTGCCGCCCTCTGTTTGCCGCCCTCTGTTTGCCGCCCTCTGTTTGCTGCCCTCTGTTTACCGCCCTCTGTTTGTCTTCCGCTGTTTGCCACCTTCTGTTTGGGGACCTCTGTTTGCCGCCCTCTGTTTGCCGCCCTCTGTTTGCCGCCCTCTGTTTGCCGCCCTCTGTTTGCTGCCCTCTGTTTGTCACCCTCTGTCTGCCGTCCTCTTTTTACCGCAGTCTGTTTGCCGCCGTCTGTTGTTCCCCCCTCCGTAAACCGCCCTCTGTTGGCGGCCCTCAGTTTGGGCCCCTCAGCTTGCGGCCCTCTGTTTGCCGCCCTCTGTTTGCAGCCCTCTTTTTGCCACCCTCTGTTTGCCGCGCTCTGTTTTCTGCCCTCTTTTTGGGGTCCTCTGTTTGCCGCCCTCTGTTTTCTGCCCTCTTTTTGGGGTCCTCTGTTTGTCACCCTCTGTCTGCCGTCCTCTTTTTACCGCAATCTGTTTGCTGCCGTCTGTTGTTCCCCCCTCCGTAAACCGCCCTCTGTTGGCGGTCCTCAGTTTGGGCCCCTCAGCTTGCGGCCCTCTGTTTGCCGCCCTCTGTTTGCCGCGCTCAGTTTGCAACCCTCTGTTTGCCGCCCTCTGTTTGCAGCCCTCTTTTTGCCACCCTCTGTTTGCCGCGCTCTGTTTTCTGCCCTCTTTTTGGGGTCCTCTGTTTGCTGCCCTCTGTATTTCGCCCTGTATTTGCCACACTGTGTTTGCCGCACTCTGTTTGCGGCCCTTTATTTACCGCCATTTGTTTCCCGCCCTCTGTTTGTCGCCTTCTGTTTGCCGCCTTCTGCTTGCCAGCCTCTGTTTGCCGCCTTCTGTTTGAGGCCCTCTGTTATCCTCCCTCTGTTTGCCGCCATCCGTTAGTCGCCTTCTGTGTGGGTCCCTCTGTTTACCACCCTCTGTTTGCCACCCTCTTTTTTCCCCCTCTGTTTGCTGCCCTCTGTTTGCTGGCTTCTGCTTGCTGCCCTATGTTTGCCTCTCTCTGTTTGGCGCCGTCTGTTTGCTGACCTCTGATTGGGCCACTCTGTTTGCCGCCCTCTGTTTGCCGCCCTCTGTTTGCCACCCTCTGTTTTCTGCCCTCTGTTTGGGCCCCTCTGATACCGCCCTCCGTTTGCCGCCCTCTATTTGCCGCCCTCTGATTGGAGCCCTCTGTTTGCCGCCCTCTGATTGGGGCCCTCGGTTTGCCATCCTCTGTTTGCCTCCGACTGTTTGCCTCCCTCTGTTTGCCTCCCCCTGTTTGCCGCCATCTGTTTGCCGCCCTCTGTTTGCATCCCTCTGCGTTCCGCCCTCTGTTTGGGGCCCTGTGTTTGCCGCTATCTGTTTGCCACCTTCTGTTTCCTTCCCTCTGTTTGCCGCCTTCTGTCTGGGGACGTCTGTTTCCCGCCCTCTGTTTTGGGGCCCTCAGTTTGCCATCCTCCGTTTGCCTCCGTCTGTTTGCCTCCCTCTGTTTGCCTCCCCCTGTTTGCTGCCATCTGTTTGCCGCCCTCTGTTTGCCTCCCTCTGCTTGCCGCCCTCTGTTTGGGGCCCTCTGTTTGCCACCCTCTGTTTGCCGCCTTCTGTTTGGGGTCCTCTGTTTGCCGCCCTCTGTTTGTCTCCATCTGTTTTCTGCCCTCTGTTTGGGGCCCTCTGTTTACCGCCCTCCGTTTGCCGCCCTCTCTTTGCCGCACTCTGTTTGTCTTCCGCTGTTTGCCGCGTTCTGTTTGGGGACCTCTGTTTGCCGCCCTCTGTTTGCCGCCCGCTCTTTGCTGCCCTCTGTTTGACGCCCTCTGTTTGGGACCCTCTGTTTGCCGCCCTCTGTTTGCCGCCCTCTGTTTGCCGCAATCTGTTTGCCGCCCTCTGTTTGCCGCCCTCTGTTTGCCTCCCTCTGTTTGCCAACCTCTGTTTGGAGCCCTCGGTTTGCCGCCCTTTCATTGCCGCCCTCCACTTGCCGCGCTCAGTTTGCCGCTCTCTGTTTGCCGCCCTCTGTTTGCCGTCATATGTTTTGGGCACTCTGCTTTCCGCCCTCTGTTTGCTGCCCTCTGTTTTGTGCACTCTGTTTGCCGCACTCTGTTTGCCGCCATCTGTTTGCCGCCCTCTGTTTGCCACCCTCCGTTTGGGGCCCTCTTTTTGCCATCCTCTGTTTGCCTCCGTCTGTTTGCCTCCCTCTTTTTGCCGCCATCTGTTTGCCGCCCTCTGTTTGCCGCCCTCTGTTTGCTGCCCTCTGCTTGCCGCCCTCTGTTTGGGGCCCTCTGTTTGCCGCCTTCTGTTTGCCGCCCTCTGTTTTCCGCCCTCTGTTTGCTGCCCTCTGTTTAACGCCCTCTGTTTGGGGCACTCTGTTTGCCGCCCTCTGTTTGCCGCCCTCTATTTGCCGCTCTCTGCTTGGGGCACAGTGTTTGCGCTCTCTGTTTGCCGCCCTCTGTATGTAGCCCTCTATTTGCCACCCTCTGTTTGCCCCACTCTGTTTGCAGCCCTCTATTTGCCGCATCTGTTTCCTGCCCTCTGTTTGTCGCCTTCTGTTTGCCGCCTTCTGCTTGCCGGCCTCTGTTTGCGCCTTCTTTTTGAGGCCCTCTGTTATCCTCCCTCTGTTTGCCGCCCTCTGTTAGTCGCCTTCTGTGTTGGTCCCTCTGTTTACCACCCTCTGTTTGCCACCCTCTTTTTTCCCCCTCTGTTTGCGCCCGCTGTTTGCCGGCTTCTGCTTGCCGCCCTATGTTTGCCTACCTCTGTTTGGCGCCGTCTGTTTGCTGACCTCTGATTGGGCCACTCTGTTTGCCGCCCTCTGTTTGCCGCCCTCTGTTTGCCACCCTCTGTTTTCAGCCCTCTGTTTGGGGCCCTGTGTTTGTGCCCTCTGTTTGCTGCCCTCTGTTTGACGCCATCTGTTTCGGACCCTCTGTTTGCCGTCCTCTATTTGCCGCCCTCTGCTTGCCGCCCTCTGTTTGTCACCCTCTGTTTGCCGTCCTCCTTTTTCCGCAATCTGTTTGCCGCCGTCTGTTGTTCCGCCCTCCATAAACCACCCTCAGTTGGCGGCCCTCTGTTTTGGCCCCTCTGTTTGCCGCCCTTTGTTTGCCGCATACAGTTTGTACCCCTCTGTTTGCCGCCCTCAATTTGCCATGCTCTGTTTTCCGCCCCCTTTTGGGGGTCCTCTGTTTGCCGCTCTCTGTTTTCCGCCCTCTGTTTGCCACCCTCTGTTTGCCTCTCTCTTTGTGCCGCCCTCTGTTTGCCGCACTCTATTTGCCTCCCTCTGTTTGCCACCCTTTGTTTGGAGCCTTCGGTTTGCTGCCCTTTCATTGCCGCCCTCCACTTGCCACCCTCTGTTTGCCGCTCTCTGTTTGCCGCCCTCTGTTTGCCGTCCTCCGTTTGCTGCCTCTGTTTTGCGCCCTTTGTTTGCCGCCCTCTGTTTGGGACCTTTTTTTTCCGACCTCTCTTTTCCGCCCTCTGTTTGCCGCCCTCTGTTAACTGCATTCTGTTTGGGGTCCTCTGTTTGGGGCCCTCTGTTTGCCGCCCTCTGTTTGGGGACCTCTGTTTGCTGCCCTCTGTTTGCCGCCCTCTGTTTGGGGACCTCTGTTTGCTGCCCTCTGTTTGCCACCCGTTGTTTGCCGCCCTCTGTTTACTGCCCGCTGTTTAGGCCCTCTACTTTAGGCCGTCTGTTCGCTGCCCTAAGTTTGCCACCCCATGTTTACCGCACTCTCTTTGTCGACCATCTGTTTTACCACCTTCTGTTTGCCGCCCACTGTTTGGGGCCCTCTGTTTGGGTCCCTCAGTTTGCTGCACTCTGTTTGCCGCCCTCAATTTGTCGCCCTCTGTTTGCCGCCCCCTGTTTGCCGCACTCTCTTTGCCTCCCTCTGTTTGCCTCCCTCTGTTTGCCACCCTCTATTTGCCGCCCTCTGTTGGCCGCCCTCTGTTTGCCACCCTCTGTTTCGGGCACTCTGTTTGCCGCCCTCTGTTTGCCGCCATCTGTTTGCTGACCCCTGTTTGCCACCCTGTTTGCTGCCCTCTGTTTGCTGCCCTCTTTTTGCAACCCTCTGTTTGCCACCCTCTGTTTTGCGCCCTCTTTTTGGGGTCCTCTGTTTGCCGGCCTCTGTTTGACGTCCTCTATTTGTGACCGTCTGTTTGCCGCTCTCTGTTTGTCGCCCTCTGTTTGCCGTCCTCTTTTAACCGCTCTCTGTTAATGCAGTCTGTTGTTCCGCCCTCCGTAAACCGGCCTCTGTTGGCGGCCCTCTGTTTGGGCCCCTCTGTTGCCGCCCTCAGTTTGCATCCCTCTGTTTGCCGCCCTCAGTTTGCACCCCTCTGTTTGCTGCCCTCTGTGTGCAGCCCTCTATTTGCCGCCCTCTGTTTTCCGCCCTCTTTTTGGTGTCCTCTGTTTGGCGCTCTCTGTTTCCGCCCTCTGTTTGCCACCTTCTGTTTGCCGCCATCTGTTTGCTGCCCTCTGTTTGCGGCCCTCTGTTTGCCGCCCTCTGTTTGCCGCCCTCTGTTTGTCGCCCTCTGTTTGCCTCCCTCTGTTTGCCACCCTCTGTTTGGAGCCCTTGGTTTGCCGCTCTTTCATTGCCGCCCTGTACTTGCCGCCCTCTGTTTGCCGCTCTTGGTTTGCCGCCCTCTGTTTGCCATCCTATGTTTTGGGCACTCTGTTTGCCACCCTCTGTTTGGGGCCCTCGGTTTGCCATACTCTGTTTGCCTCCATCTGTTTGCTTCCTTCTGTTTGCCGCCATCTGTTTGCCGCCCTCTGTTTGCTGCCCTCTGTTTGGGGCCCTCGGTTTGCCATCCTCTGTTTGCCTCCGTCTGTTTGCTTCCTTCTGTTTGCCCCCATCTGTTTGCCGCCCTCTTTTTGCCGCCCTCTGTTTGCCGACCTCTGCGTGCCGCCCTCTGTTTGGGCCCTCTGTTTGCAGCCCTCTGTTTGCCAGCCTCTGTTTGCCGTCCTCTGTTTCCGCCCTCTGTTTGCCACCCTCTATTTCCCTCCCTCTGTTTGCCACCCGCTGTTTCCGCCTTCTGTTTGGGGCCCTCTGTTTGCCGCCCTCTGTTTGCCGCCATCTGTTTGCTGCCCACTGTTTGCTGCCCTCTGTTCGACGCCCTCTGTTTGGGTACCTCTGTTTGCCGCCCTCCTTTTTCCCCCTCTGATTGCCGCCCACAGTTTTCCGCCTTCTGCTTCCCGCCCTCTGTTTGGCACCCTCTGGTTTCTGCCCTCTGTTTGGGGCCCTCTGTTTACCGCCCTCCGTTTGCCACCCTCTGTTTGCCGCACTCTGTTTGTCTTCCGCTGTTTGCCGCCTTCTGCTTGGGGACCTCTGTTTGCCGCCTTCTGTTTGCCGCCCTCTGTTTTCCGCCCTCTGTTTGCTGCCATCAGTTTGACGCCCTCTGTTTGGGGCACTCTGTTTGCCGCCATGTATTTGCCGCCCTCGGCTTGGGGCACAGTGTTTGCGCTCTCTGTTTGCCGCCCTCGGTATGTCGCCATCAATTTGCCACTCTCTGTTTGCTGCACTCTGTTTGCGGCCCTCTATTTGCTGCCATCTGTTTCCCGCCCTCTGTTTGTCGCCTTCTGTTTGCCGCGTTCTGCTTGCCGGCCTCTGTTTGCCGCCTTCTGTTTGAGGCCGTCTGTTATCCTCCCTCTGTTTGCCACCCTCTGTTTGCCGCCCTCTGTTTGCTGCCTTCTGTTTGACGCCCCTGTTTGGGTACCTCTGTTTGTTGCCCTCTGTTTGCTGCCCTCTTTTTTCCCCCTCTGTTTTCCGCCCGCTGTTTGCCTCCTTCTGCTTGCCGCCCTATGTTTGCCTACCTCTGTTTGGCGCCGTCTGTTTGCTGACCTCTGATTGGGCCACTCTGTTTGCCGCCCTCTGTTTGCCGTTGTTTGGTCTGTTTGCCTTTGTTTGCCGTCCTCTTTTTACCGCACTCTGTTAACGCAGTCTGTTGTTCCGCCCTCCGTAAACCGCCCTCTGTTGGCGGCCCTCTGTTTGGGCCCCTCTGTTGCCGCCCTCTGTTTGCATCCCTCTGTTTGCCGCACTCAGTTTGCACCCCTCTGTTTGCTGCCCTCTGTTTGCAGCCGTCTATTTGCCGCCCTGTGTTTGCCGCGCTCAGTTTTCCGCCCTCTTTTTGGGGTCCTCTGTATGCCGCTCTCTGTTTTCCGCGCTCTGTTTGCCACCTTCTGTTGGCCTCTCTCTGTGTGCCGCCCTCTGTTTGGGGCACTCTGTTTGCTGCCCTCTGTTTGACGCCCACTGTTTGGGGACCTCTGTTTGCCGCCCTCTGTTTGTTGCCCTCTTTTTTCCCCCTCTGTTTGCCGCCCGCTGTTTGCCGCCTTCTGCTTGCTGCCCTATGTTTGCCTCCCTCTGATTGGCGCCGTCTGTTTGCTGACCTCTGATTGGGCCACTCTGTTTGCCACCCTCTGTTTGCCGGCCTCTGTTTGCCTCGCTCTGTTTGCTGCACTCTGTTTGCCGCCCTCTGTTTACTGCCCTCTTGTTTAGGGCCCTCTTTTTTAGGCCGTCTGTTTGCTGCCCTCCGATTGCCACCCTCTGTTTACCGCCCTCTTTTTGTCGCCCTTCTGTTTTACCGCCCTCCGTTTGCCGCCCTCTGTTTGCCGCACTCTGTTTGTCTTCCGCTGTTTGCCGCCTTCTGTTTGGGGACCTCTGTTTGCCGCCTTCTGTTTGCGGCCCTCTGTTTGCCGCCCACTGTTTGCCGCCCTCTGTTTGGGGCACTCTGTCTACCGCACTCTGTTTGCCTCCCTCTGTTTGCCACCCTCTGTTTGGAGCACTCGGTTTGCCGCCCTTTCATTGCCGCCCTGTACATGCCGCACTCTGTTTGCCGCTGTTGGTTTGCCACCCTCTGTTTGCCGTCCTATGTTTTGGGCCCTCTGTTTGCCGCCCTCTGTTTGCCGCCCTCTGTTTGCCGCCCTCTGTTTTGGGCACTCTGTTTGCCGCCTTCTGTTTGCCGCCCTCTTTTTTCCCCCTCCCGTTGCCGCCCGCTGTTTGCCGCCTTCTGTTTGCCACCCTATGTTTACCTACCTCTTGTTGGCGCTGTCTGTTTGCTGACCTCTGATTGGGCCACTCTGTTTGCCACCCTCTGTTTGCCACCCTCTGTTTGCCACCCTCTGAATTCTGCCCTCTGTTTGGTGCCCTCTGTTTACCGCCCTCCATTTGCCGCCCTCTGTTTGCCGCCCTCCATTTGCCTCACTGTTTGCCGCCTTCTGATTGGGGACCTCTGTTTGCCGCCTTCTGTTTGCCGCCCTCTGTTTTCCACCCTCTATTTGCTGCCCTCTGTTTAACGCCCTCTGTTTGGGGCAATCTGTTTGCCGCCCTCTGTTTGCCGCCTTCGGTTTGTGGCTTTCTGTTTGCCGAGCTTTGTTTATCGCCCTCTGTTTGCTACCATCTGTTTGACGCCCTCTGTTTGGACCCTCTGTTTTCCCCCTCTGTTTGCCGCCCTTTGTTTGGGTCCCTCTGTTTGCCAACATCTGTTTGCCGCCTTTGTTTGCCGCACTCTGTTTGCCGCCCTCTGTTTACTGCCCTCTGTTTGGGGCCCTCAGTTTGCCGCCCACAGTTTGCCGCCCTCTGTTTGCTGCCTCTGTTTGCCGCTCTATGTTTGCCGTCCTCTTATTGCCACCTTCTGTTTGCCTCCCTCTGTCTGCCACCCTCTGTTTGCCGCCCTCTGTTTGTCCCCATTTGTGTGCCGCCCTCTGTTTTCCGCACTCTGTTTGGGGCACTCTGTTTGCCGCCCTCTGTTTGCTGCCTTCTGTTTGCCGCCCTTTGTTTGGGTCCCTCTGTTTGCCAACATCTCTTTGCCACCCTCTGATGCCGTCCTCTGTTTGCCGCCCTCTGTTTACTGCCCTCTGTTTGGGGCCCTCTGTTTGGGGCCCTCTGTTTGCTGCCCACTGTTTGCTGCCCTCCGTTTGCCGCCCTCTGTTTGCCGCACTCTGTTTGTCTTCCGCTGTTTGCCGCCTTCTGTTTGGGGACCTCTGTTTGCCGCCTTCTGTTTGCGGCCCTCTGTTTGCCGCCCACTGTTTGCCGCCCTCTGTTTGGGGCACTCTGTCTACCGCACTCTGTTTGCCTCCCTCTGTTTGCCACCCTCTGTTTGGAGCACTCGGTTTGCCGCCCTTTCATTGCCGCCCTGTACATGCCGCACTCTGTTTGCCGCTGTTGGTTTGCCACCCTCTGTTTGCCGTCCTATGTTTTGGGCCCTCTGTTTGCCGCCCTCTGTTTGCCGCCCTCTGTTTGCCGCCCTCTGTTTTGGGCACTCTGTTTGCCGCCTTCTGTTTGCCGCCCTCTTTTTTCCCCCTCCCGTTGCCGCCCGCTGTTTGCCGCCTTCTGTTTGCCACCCTATGTTTACCTACCTCTTGTTGGCGCTGTCTGTTTGCTGACCTCTGATTGGGCCACTCTGTTTGCCACCCTCTGTTTGCCACCCTCTGTTTGCCACCCTCTGAATTCTGCCCTCTGTTTGGTGCCCTCTGTTTACCGCCCTCCATTTGCCGCCCTCTGTTTGCCGCACTCCATTTGCCTTCCACTGTTTGCCGCCTTCTGATTGGGGACCTCTGTTTGCCGCCTTCTGTTTGCCGCCCTCTGTTTTCCACCCTCTATTTGCTGCCCTCTGTTTAACGCCCTCTGTTTGGGGCAATCTGTTTGCCGCCCTCTGTTTGCCGCCTTCGGTTTGTGGCTTTCTGTTTGCCGAGCTTTGTTTATCGCCCTCTGTTTGCTACCATCTGTTTGACGCCCTCTGTTTGGGACCCTCTGTTTTCCCCACTCTGTTTGCCGCCCTTTGTTTGGGTCCCTCTGTTTGCCAACATCTGTTTGCCGCCTTTGTTTGCCGCACTCTGTTTGCCGCCCTCTGTTTACTGCCCTCTGTTTGGGGCCCTCAGTTTGCCGCCCACAGTTTGCCGCCCTCTGTTTGCTGCCTCTGTTTGCCGCTCTATGTTTGCCGTCCTCTTATTGCCACCTTCTGTTTGCCTCCCTCTGTCTGCCACCCTCTGTTTGCCGCCCTCTGTTTGTCCCCATTTGTGTGCCGCCCTCTGTTTTCCGCACTCTGTTTGGGGCACTCTGTTTGCCGCCCTCTGTTTGCTGCCTTCTGTTTGCCGCCCTTTGTTTGGGTCCCTCTGTTTGCCAACATCTCTTTGCCACCCTCTGATGCCGTCCTCTGTTTGCCGCCCTCTGTTTACTGCCCTCTGTTTGGGGCCCTCTGTTTGGGGCCCTCTGTTTGCTGCCCACTGTTTGCTGCCCTCTGTTTGCTGCCCTCTGTTTACCAAACTCTGTTTGCCATCCGCTTTTTGCCTCCCTCTGTTTGACACCCTCTGTTTGCCGCCTTCTGTTTGCCCCCATTTGTGTGCCATCCTCTGTTTTCCGCCCTCTGTTTGTGGCCATCTTTTTGCAGCACTCTGTTTGCCGTCCTCTGTTTCTCACCCTCTGTTTGCCGCCCTCTGTTTGGGGCCCTCTGTTTGCCACCCTCTGTTTGCCGCCCTCTGTTTGGGGCCCTCTGCTTGCCGCCCTCTGTTTGCTGATCTTTGTTTGCCACCCTCTTTTTGCCACCCTCTGTTTTCTGCCCTCTGTTTGGGGCCCTATGTTTGGAGCCCTCTTTTCATCGCATTCTGTTTGGGGCCCTCTGTTTGCCCCCATCTGTTTGCCGCAATCAGTTTGCCGGACTATGCTGCCTCCTTCTGTTTGCCGCCGTCCGTTTGTGGCCCTCTGTTTGCAGCCTTCTGTTTTCCGCACTCTGTTTGCCGCCCTCTGCTTGCCGCCTTCTGTTTGGGGCCCTGTGTTTGCTGCCCTCTGTTTGCATCCCTCTGTTTGTCGCCCTCTTTTTGCCCCCCTCTGTTTGCCGCCCTCTGTTTGGGGCCCTCTGTTTACCCTCCATTGTTTGCCTCCCTCTGTTTGCCGCCCTCTGTTTGCCGCCCTCTGTTTGCCGCCCTCTGTTTGCCGCCCTCTGTTTGCCGCCCTCTGTTTGCCGCCCTCTGTTTGCCGCCCTCTGTTTGCCGCCCTCTGTTTTCCGCCCTCTGTTTTCCGCCCTCTGTTTTCCGCCCTCTGTTTTCTGCCCTCTGTTTGCCGGCCCCTGTTTGCCGCCCTCTGTTTGCGGCCCTCTGTTTGCCGCCCTCTGTTTGCCGCCCTCTGTTTTCCGCCCTCTGTTTGCCGCCCTCTGTTGCCGCCCTCTGTTTGCCGTCTGTTTGCCGCCCTCTGTTTGCCGCCCTCTGTTTGCCGCCCTCTGTTTGCCGCCCTCTGTTTGCCGCCCTCTGTTTGCCGCCCTCTGTTTGCCGCCCTCTGTTTGCGCCCCTCTGTTTGCCGCCCTCTGTTTGCCGCCCTCTGTTTGCCGCCCTCTGTTTGCCGCCCTCTGTTTGCCGCCCTCTGTTTGCCGCCCTCTGTTTGCCGCCCTCTGTTTGCCGCCCTCTGTTTGCCACCCTCTGTTTGCCACCTTTTGTTTGGGTACCTCTGTTTGCCACCCTCTGACTACCGCCCTCTGTTTGTCGCCTTCTGTTTGCTGCACTATGTTTGCTGCCCTCTGCTAATTGCACTCTGTTTGGGGCCCTCTCTTTTCCGCCCTCTGTTTGCCACCCTCCGTTTTCCGCCCTCTATTTGCCTCCCTCTGTTGGCTGCCCTCTGTTTTCCGCCCTCTGTTTGCCGCCCTCTGCTTGCGCCCTCTAATTGGGGCACTCTGTTTGCCGCCCTCTTTTGCCGCCCTCTATTTGCGGCCCTTTGTTTGCCGCCCTCTATTTGCCGCACTCTGTTTTTCGCCCACTTTTTGCCGCACTCTGTTTTCCGCCTTCTGTTTGCCGCCCTCTGTTTGCCTCCCTGTCTTTGCCACCCTCTGTTTGCAGCCCTCTGTTGCCGCCCTCTCTTTGCCGCCCTCCGTTTGCCGCCCTCCGCTTCCCTCCCTCTGTTTAGGGCACTCTGTTTGCCGCCCTCTGTTTGGGCCCTCGTTTGCCCTCTGTTTGCCGCCCTCTGTTTGCCACCCTCTCTTTGCCTCCCTCTATTTGCCGCCCTCTGTTTGTCGCCCTCTGTTTGCCGCCTTCTGTTTGCGGCCCCCTGTTTGCCGCCAACTGCTTGCCACCCTCTGTTTGGGGCCCTTTGTTTGCCGCCCTCTGTTTGCCGTCCTCTGTTTGCCGCCCTCTGTTTGCCTCGCTCTGTTTGCTGCACTCTGATTGCCGTCCTCTGTTTACTGCCCTTTGGTTGGTTCCCTCTTTTTGGGCCCCTCTGTTTGCCGCCCTCTCTTTGCCGCCCTCTGTATGCTGCTTTCTGTTTGCCGCTCGCTCTTAGCTGCACTCTGTTTGCTGCGCTCTGTTTTCCGCCCTCTATTTGCCATCCTCTGTTTGCCTCCATCTGTTTGATGCCGTCTGTTTGCCGCCATCTGTTTGCCGCCGTCTGTTTGCCACCTTCTGTTTGTCGCCCTCTGTTTCCCACCCTCTGTTTGCCTCCCACTGTTTGTCGCCGTCTGTTTGCTGCCCTCTGTTTACCGCCCTCTGATTGGAGCCCTCTGTTTGCCACCCTCTGTTTGGGGCCCTGTGTTTGCCGTCCTCTGTTTGCCTCCCTCTGTTTGCCTCCCTCTGTTTGCCTCCCTCTGTTTGCCGCCCTGTGTTTGCTGCCTTCCGTTTGCCTCCCACTGTTTTGGGGACACCTGTTTGCCGCCCTCTGTTTGTCGCCCTCTGTTTGCCGCCCTCTGTTTGCCGCCCTCTGTTTGCCGCCCTCTGTTTGCCGTCCTCTGTTTGCCTTGCTGTGTTTGCTGCACTGTGTTTGCCGCCCGCTGTTTACTGCCCTCTGTTTCGGGCCCTGTTTTTGGGGCCGTCTGTTTGCCGCCCTCTGTTTGCCGCCCTCGATTTGCCACCCTCTGCTGTCCGCTCTCTGTTTGCCGCCCTCTGATAGCCGCCCTATGTGTGCCTCCCTCAGTTTGCCCCCCCTCTGTTTGGGGCCCTCTGTTTGAACCCTCTCTTTGCCGCCCTCCGTTTGCCACCCTCTATTTGCTGCCCTCTGTTTGCCCCCCTCTGTTTGCCGGCCTCTGTTTGCCACCCTCTGTTTGCTGCCCTCTGTTTGGAGCCCTCTGTTTGCTGCAAATTGTTTGCCGCCCTCTGTTTTACACCCTCTTATTGCCGCCTTCTGTTTGCAGCCCTCGGTTTGCCGCGCTCTGTTTGCCGCCCGCTGTTTTCCTCCCTCTGTTTGCCGCACTCTGTTTGCCGTCCTCTCTTTACTGCCCTTTGTTTGGTTCCCTCTTTTTGGGCCCCTCTGTTTGCCGCCCTCTCTTTGCCGCCCTCTATTTGCCGCCCTCTGTATGCCACTCTCTGTTTGCCGCCCGCTGTTCGCTGCACTCTGTTTGCCGCCCTCTGTTTTCCGCCCTCTATTTGGGGCCCTCTGTTTACCATCCTCTATTTGCCGCCATCTGTTTGCCGCCGTCTGTTTGCTGCCCTCTGTTTGCCACCCTCTGCTTGCCAGCCTCTGCTTGCCGCCCTCTGTTTGGGGCATTCTGTTTGCCACCCTCTGTTTGCCACCTTCTGTTTGGGGCCCTCTGTTTCCCGCCCTCTGTTTGCCTCCCACTGTTTGTCACCCTCTGTTTACCGCCCTCTGTTTGTCGCCCTCTGTTTGGGGCTCTCTGTTTGCTGTCCTCTGTTTCCCTCCCTCTGTTTGCCTCCCTCTCTTTGCCACCATGTGTTTGCCGCCCTCTGTTTGCCGCCCTCTGCTTCTGCCCTCTGTTTTGGGCACTCTGTTTGCTGCCCTCCGTTTGCCGCCCACTGTTTGCGGCCCTCTGTTTGCCGCCCTCGATTTGCCACCCTCTGCTGTCCGCTCTCTGTTTGCCGCCCTCTGATTGCCACGCTATGTGTGCCTCCCTCAGTTTGCCCCCCCTCTGTTTGGAGACCTCTGTTTGCCGCCCTCTGTTTGCTGCCCTCTATTTGCTGCCCTCTGTTTGCCACCCTCTGTTTGCCACACTCTCTTTGCCGCCCTCTGTTTGGGGCCCTCTGTTTGAACCTTCTCTTTGCCGCCCTCCGTTTGCCGCCCTCCATTTGCTGCCCTCTGTTTGGCCCCCTCTGTTTGCCGGCCTCTGTTTGCCACCCTCTGTTTGCTGCCCTCTGTATGGAGCCCTCTGTTTGCCGCAAATTGTTTGCCGCCCTCTGTTTTACACCCTCTATTTGCCGCCTTCTGTTTGCAGCCCTCGGTTTGCCGCGCTCTGTTTGCCGCCCTCTGTTTGCCGCACTCTGTTTGCCGCACTCTGTTTGCCGTCCTCTCTTTACTGCCCTTTGTTTGGTTCCCTCTTTTTGGGCCCCTCTGTTTGCTGCCCTCTCTTTGCCGCCCTCTATTTGCCGCCCTCTGTATGCCACTCTCTGTTTGCCGCCCGCTGTTCGCTGCACTCTGTTTGCCGCCCTCTGTTTTCCGCCCTCTATTTGGGGCCCTCTGTTTACCATCCTCTATTTGCAGCCGTCTGTTTGCCGCCGTCTGTTTGCTGCCCTCTGTTTGCCACCCTCTGCTTGCCACCCTCTGCTTGCCGCCCTCTGTTTGGGGCATTCTGTTTGCCACCCTCTGTTTGCCACCTTCTGTTTGGGGCCCTCTGTTTCCCGCCCTCTGTTTGCCTCCCACTGTTTGTCACCCTCTGTTTACCTCCCTCTGTTTGGGGCTCTCTGTTTGCTGTCCTCTGTTTCCCTCCCTCTGTTTGCCTACCTCTCTTTGCCACCATGTGTTTGCCGCCCTCTGTTTGCCGCCCTCTGCTTCCGCCCTCTGTTTTGGGCACTCTGTTTGCTGCCCTCCGTTTGCCGCCCACTGTTTGGGGCCCTCTGTTTGCCGCCCTGTTTGCCCCCCTTGTTTGTCGCCCTCTGTTTGCCGCCCTCTGTTTGCCGTCCTCTGTTTGCCTTGCTCTGATTGCTGCACTTTGTTTGCTGCCGTCTGTTTACTGCCCTCTGTTTAGGGCAATGTTTTTGGGGCCGTCTGTTTGCCACCCTCAGTTTGCCGCCCTCCATTTGCCACCCTCTGCTTGCCGCTCTCTGTTTGCCTCCCTCTGTTTGCCGCCCCATGTGTGCCTCACTCAGTTTGCCCCCATCTGTTTGGAGCCCTCTGTTTGCTGCCCTCTATTTGCTGCCCTCTGTTTGCCTCTCTCTGTTTGCTGCTCTCTGTTTGCCGCCCTCTCTTTGCTGCCCTCTGTTTGGGGCCCTCTGTTTGAGCCCTCTGTTTGCCACCCTCCGTTTGCCGCCCTCTATTTGCTGCCCTCTGTTTGCGCCCTCTGTTTGCCGGCCTCCGTTTCCCACCTTCTGTTCGCTGCCCTCTGTTGGGAACCATCTGTTTGCTGCCCTCTGTTTGCCGCCCACTGTTTGCATCCTTCTGTTTAACGCCCTCTGTTTGGATCCCTCTGTTTGCCACCCTCTGTTTACCGCCCCCTGTTTGTCGCCCTCTGTTTGCCGCCCTCTGTTTGCTGCCCACTGTTTGGGGCCCTCTTTTTGCCACCACCCGTTTGCTGCCCTCAGTTTGGGGCCCTCAGGTTGCCGCCCTCTGTTTGTCCCCCTCTGTTTGTCGCCTCTGTTTGTGTCCCTCTGTTTGCCGCCCTCTATTTGCAGCACTCTGTTTGTCGCCCGCTGTTTGCTGCCCTCTGTTTGCCGCCCTCTGTTTGCCACCCCCTTTTTCCTGCGCTCTGTTTGGGTCCCCCTTGTTTACCGCCCTCTGTCTGCCACCCTCTGTTTGGGGCCACCTGTTTGTCGCCTTCTGTTTGCCGCCCTCCGTTTGCTGCCCTCTGTGTGCCGCCCTCTGTTTGCCGCCCTCTGTTTGACGCCATCTGTTTGAGGCCCTCTGTTTGGAGCCCTCTGTTTTCTGCACTCTATTTGCCATCCTCTGTTTGCCTCCATCTGTTTGCCGCCGTCTGTTTGCCGCCATCTGTTTGCCACCCTCTGCTTGCCACCCTCTGCTTGCCGCCCTCTGTTTGGGGCATTCTGTTTGCCACCCTCTGTTTGCCACCTTCTGTTTGGGGCCCTCTGTTTCCCGCCCTCTGTTTGCCTCCCACTGTTTGTCACCCTCTGTTTACCGCCCTCTGTTTGTCGCCCTCTGTTTGGGGCTCTCTGTTTGCTGTCCTCTGTTTCCCTCCCTCTGTTTGCCTCCCTCTCTTTGCCACCATGTGTTTGCCGCCCTCTGTTTGCCGCCCTCTGCTTCTGCCCTCTGTTTTGGGCACTCTGTTTGCTGCCCTCCGTTTGCCGCCCACTGTTTGCGGCCCTCTGTTTGCCGCCCTCGGTTTGCCACCCTCTGCTGTCCGCTCTCTGTTTGCCGCCCTCTGATTGCCACGCTATGTGTGCCTCCCTCAGTTTGCCCCCCCTCTGTTTGGAGACCTCTGTTTGCCGCCCTCTGTTTGCTGCCCTCTATTTGCTGCCCTCTGTTTGCCACCCTCTGTTTGCCACACTCTCTTTGCCGCCCTCTGTTTGGGGCCCTCTGTTTGAACCTTCTCTTTGCCGCCCTCCGTTTGCCGCCCTCCATTTGCTGCCCTCTGTTTGGCCCCCTCTGTTTGCCGGCCTCTGTTTGCCACCCTCTGTTTGCTGCCCTCTGTATGGAGCCCTCTGTTTGCCACAAATTGTTTGCCGCCCTCTGTTTGCCTCCCTCTGTTTGCCGCACTCTGTTTGCCGTCCTCTCTTTACTGCCCTTTGTTTGGTTCCCTCTTTTTGGGCCCCTCTGTTTGCCGCCCTCTCTTTGCCGCCCTCTATTTGCCGCCCTCTGTATGCCACTCTCTGTTTGCCGCCCGCTGTTTGCTGCACTCTGTTTGCCGCCCTCTGTTTTCTGCCCTCTATTTGGGGCCCTCTGTTTACCATCCTCTATTTGCCGCCATCTGTTTGCCGCCGTCTGTTTGCTGCCCTCTGTTTGCCACCCTCTGCTTGCCGCCTCTGTTGGCCCTCTGTTTGGGGCATTCTGTTTGCCGCCCTCTGTTTGCCACCTTCTGTTTGGGGCCCTCTGTTTCCCGCCCTCTGTTTGCCTCCCACTGTTTGTCACCCTCTGTTTGCCGCCCTCTGTTTACCGCCCTCTGTTTGGGGCCCTCTGTTTGCTGTCCTCTGTTTCCCTCCCTCTGTTTGCCTCCCTCTCTTTGCCACCCTCTGTTTGCCGCCCTCTGTTTGCTGCCCTCTGCTTCCGCCCTCTGTTTTCGGCACTCTGTTTGCTGCCCTCCATTTGCCGCCCACTGTTTGGGGCCCTCTGTTTGCCGCCCTGTTTGCCCCCCTTGTTTGTCGCCCTCTGTTTGCCACCCTCTGTTTGCCGTCCTCTGTTTGCTGCCCTCTTTTTGGGGCACTCTGTTTGGCACCCTCTGTTTGCGCCCTCTGTTTGCCGTCTTCTGTTTAGCTCCCTCAGTTTTCCACCCTTTGTTTACTGCCCTCAGTTTGGCTTGCTCTGTTGGCATCCCTCTGTTTACCGCCCTCTGTTTGCTGCCCACTGTTTGGGGCCCTCTTTTTGCCACCACCCGTTTGCCGCTCTCTGTTTGGGGCCCTAAGTTTGCCGCCCTCTGTTTGTTGCCCTCTGTTTGCCGCCCTCTGTTTGTCGCCCTCTGTTTGCCTCCCTTTGTTTGCCGCCCTCTGTTTGCCGCCCTCTGTTTGCCTCCCTCTGTTTGCCGCCCTCTGCTTGCCGCCCTCTGTTTATGTCCCTCTGTTTGCCGATCTCTTTGCTGCCCTCTATTTGCAGCACTCTGTTTGGGGCACTCTGATTGCCGCCCTCTGTTTGCTGCCCTCTCTTCACTGTGCTCTGTTTGGGGCCCTCTGTTTTGGCACCTCTGTTTGCCGCCCGCTGTTTGCTGCCCTCTGTTTGCCGCACTCTGTTTGCCCCCTCTGCTTGCCGCCCTCTGTTTGCTGCGCTCTGTTTGCCGCCCTCTGTTTACTGCCCTCTATTTGGGGCCCTCTGTTTGGTGCCCTCTTTTTGCTGCCCCCTGTTTGCCACCCCCTGTTTGGGGCCCTCTTTTTGCCGACCTCTGTTTGCCGCCCTCTGTTTACTGCAGTCTTTTTGGCGCCCTCTGTTTGCCGCCCTCTGTTTGGGGCCCTCAGTTTGCCGCCCACTGTTTGCCATCCTCTGTTTGCCACCCTCTGTTTGCAGCACTCTGTTTGCTGCCCTCTGTTTGCCGCCCTCTGTTTGCAGCACTCTGTTTGGGGCACTCTGATTGCCGCCCTAGGTTTGCCGCCGTCTCTTTACTGTGCTCTTTTTGGAGCTCTCTGTTTGGGGACCTCTGTTTGCAGCCCACTGTTTGCTGCCGTCTGTTTGCCGCCCTCTGTTTGCCGCCCCCTTTTTTCCGCCCTCTGTTTGGGGCCCCCTTGTTTACCTCCCACTGTTTGCCGCCCTCTGTTTGGGGCCCTGTGTTTGTCGCCCTCTGTTGTGCCCTCGGTTTGCCGCCGTCCTTTTGCGGCTCTATTTGGAGCCCTCTGTTTGCCGCCCTCTGTTTGACGTACTCTGTTTGGGGCCCTCTGGTTGCCGCCCATGTTTGCCGCCCTCTGTTAGTCGCCTTCTGTTTGCAGCCCTCTTTTTGCTGGCCTCTGTTTGCCGCCTTCGGTTTGAGGCCCTCTGCTTAGGTCCCTCTGTTTACCGCCCTCTGTTTAAGCCTCTGTTGGCCTCCCTCTGTTTACCGCCCTCTGTTTGGCACCCTCTGATTGCCGCCCTCTGTTTGCCGCCACCTGTTTGGGGCCCTCTGTTTGTCGCCTTCTGTTTCCTGCCCTTTGTTTGCCGCCCTCTGTTTGGGGCCCTATGTTTGCCGCTCTCTGTTTGCCGCCCTCTGTTTGCCGCCCCCTGATTGTCGCCCTCTGTTTCGCGCCCTCTGTTTGCCGTGCTCTGTTTGCCGCTCTCTGTTTGCCACCCTCTGTTTGCCACCTTCTGTTTGGGGCCCTCTTTTTGCCACCCTCTCTTTGACGCTCTCTGTTTGCCGCCCTCTATTTGCCGCCCTCTGTCTGCCTCCCTCGGTTTGTCGGCCTCAGTTTGCCACCCTCTGTTCACTGCCCTCTGTTTGGGCCCTCTGTTTGCCGCATTCTGTTTGCCAGCCTCTGTTTGCCACCCTCTGTTTTGCGCCCTATGTTTGCCTCCTTAAGTTTGCCGCCTTCTGTTTGGGCCCTCTGTTTGACGTCCTCTGTTTCCTGCCCTCTGTTTAGGCCACTCTGTCTGACGCTCTCTGTTTGGCACCCTCTGTTTGTCGCCCTCTGTTTGGGGCCCTCTGTTTGCGTCCCTCTGTTTGCCGCCCTCTGTTTGCTGCCCTCTGTTTTCCGCCTTCTATTTGGGTCCCTCTGTTTGCCACAATCTGTTTACCGCCCTCTGTTTGCCGCCCTCTATTAACTGCACTCTGTTAACTGCACTCTCTGTTTGGGGCCCTCTGATTCCCGCCCTCTGTTTGCCGCCCTCTGTTTGCCGTCCACTTTTTCCTCCCTCTGTTTTCTGCCCTCTGTTTGCCGACTTCTGGTTGGGGCGCTGTTTTTGCCGCCCTCTGTTTGCCGTCCTCTATTTGCCGCCATCTGCTTGCGGCTATCTGTTTGCAGCCCGCAGTTTGCCGCCCTTTGTTAACTGCACTCTTTGTGGGGCGCTCACTTTGGGGCACTCTGTTTGCCGCCCTCTCTTTGATGCCCTCTGAAGGCCATCCTTTTTTTGCCTCCCTCTGTTTGCCGCCCTCTGTTTGCCGCCCTCTGTTTGTCTCCCTCTGGTGCTGACGTCTGTTTGCCGCCCTCTGTTTACTGCCCTCTGTTTGGTGCCCTCTGATTTGGGCCCATTTTTTGCCGACCTCTGTTTGCCGCCTTTTGTTCGGGTCCCTCTGTTTGCTGCCCTCGGTATGCCGCCCTCTGTTTGCCGCCTTCTGTTTGGGGCCCTATGTTTGCCACGCTCTGTTTACTGCCCTCTGTTTGCCGCACTCTGTTTGCCGCCCTCTGTTTGCCGCCCTCTGTTAACTGCACTCTGCTTGGGACCCTCTGATTGGGGCCCTCTGATTGCCACCCTCTGTTTGCTGCCCTCTGTTTGCCCTCCTCTTTTTGCCTCCCTCTGTTTTCCGCACTCTGTTTGCCGACGTCTCTTAGGGCCCTCTTTTTGCCACCCTCTGTTTGCTGCCGTCTATTTGCCGCCATCTGATTGCAGCTCTCAGTTTGCCGCCCTCTGTTAACTGCAATCTGTTTGGGGCCCTCTGTTTTGGGCCCTATGTTTGCCGCCCTCTGTTTGCCGCCCTCTGATTGCCACCCTCTGTTTTCCGCCTTCGGTTTGGAGCCGCCTGTTTGGAGCCCTCTGTTTGGGGCCCTCTGTTTGGAGCCATCGGTTTGCAGCCCTCTGTTTGCCACCCTATGTTTGTCGCCCTCTGTTTGCCACCCTCTGTTTGCCGCCTTCTGTTTGGGGCAGTCTGTTTACTGTCCTCTGTTTGCCGCCTTCTGTTTGCCGCCTTCTGCTGCCGCCCTCTGTTTGCCGCCATCTGTTTGAGGCCCTCTGTTTGCCGCCCTCTGTTTGCCGCCATCTGTTTGAGGCCCTCTGTTTGCTGCCCTCTGTTTCCCGCCCTCTTTTTCCTGTGCTCTGTTTGGGTCCCCTGTTTGGGCCCTCTGTTTGCCTCCATTGTTTGCTGCCCTCTGTTTGTCACCCTCTGTTTGCCGCCACTGTTTGGCACCCTCTGATTGCCGCCCTCTGTTTGCCGCCCTCTGGTTTCCGCCCTCTGTTTGGGGCCCTCTGTTTGCCGCGTTCTGTCTGCCGCCCTCTGATCACCGCCTTCTGTTTGAGGCCCTCTTTTTGCTGCCCTCTGTTTCCACACTCTCTTTACTGCGCTCTGCTTGGGTCCCTCTGTTTGGGCCCTCTGTTTGCCGCCCTCTGTTTGCCGCCCTCTGTTTGCCGCCCTCTGTTTTCCGCCTTCTGTTTGGGGCCCTCTGTTTGCCTCCCTCCGTTTGCCGCCCTCTGTAAACTGCACTCTGTTTGGGCCCCTCTCTTTGGGGCCCTTTGTTTGCCGCCCTCTGTTTGCCTCACTCTGTTTGCAGTCCTCTTTATACCCCCCTCCGATTTCTGCCCTCTGTTTGCCGCCTTCTGTTTGGGGACCTCTGTTTGCCGCCCTCTGTTTGCCGTCCTCCGTTTGGGGACATCAGTTTGCAGCCCTCTGTTTGCCGCCCTCAGTTTGTCGTCGTCTGTTTTCCACTCTCTGTTTGCCCCCCCCATGTTTGCCACGCTCTGTTTACTGCCCTTTGTTTGGGGCCCTATGTTTGTCGCCTTGTATTTGCAGCCCTCTGTTTGCCGCCCTCTGTTTCCCGGCCTCTGTTTGTCGCCTTCTGTTTGAGTCCCTCTGTTTGCGGCCCTCTGTTTGCCGCCCTCTGCTTCCCACCCTCTGTTTGCCGCTCTATATTTTCCGCTCTCTGTTTGCCGCCCTCTGTTTTTCGCCTTCTGTTTGCAGCCCTCTGTTTGGCGGCCTCTGTTTGCCGCCGTCTGTTTGAGTCCCTCTGTTTGCTGCCCTCTGTTTGCCTCCCTCTGTTTGCCGCCCTCTGTCTGGCACCCTCTGTTTGCCGCCCTCTGTTTGGGCCCTATGTTTGCTGCCCTCTGTTTGCCGCCCTCTGTTCACTGCCCTCTGTTTGCAGCCCTCTGTTTGCCGCACTCTGTTTGCCGCCCTCTGTTTGCTGCCCTCTGTTTGCCTCCCTCTGTTTGCCTCCCTCTGTTTGCCACCCTCTGTTTGCCTCCCTCTGTTGGCCGCCCTCTGTTTGCCACTGTCTGTTTGCAACACGCTGCTTGGTGCACTCTGTTTGGGGCATTCTGTTTGCCATCCTCTGTTTGCCGCTCTCTGTTCACCGCCCTGTGTTTGGAGACATTTGTTTTCCGCTCTCCCTTTGCCGCTCTCTGTTTGCTGCCCTCTGTTTGCCGCCTTCTGTTTGGGGCCCTCTGTTTGCCGCCCTCTGTTTGCAGCCCACTGTTTGGGTCCCTCTGTTTACCGCCCTCTGTTTGCCTCCCTCTGTTTGCCACCATCTGTTTGGCGCCCTCTGTTTGCCACCCTCTGTTTGCCACCCTCTGTTTGCCGCCCTCTTTTTGGGGCCCTCTGTTTGCTGCCCTCTGTTTGCCGCCCTCTGTTTGCCACCCTCTGTTTGGGCGCCTCTGTTTACTGTCCTTTGTTTGCCACCCTCTGTTTGCCTCCCTCTGTTTGCTGCCCTCTATTTGCTGCCATCTGTTTGCCGCTTTCTGTTTGCCGCTCTCTGTTTGCCGCCCTCAGTTTGCCGCCCTCTGTTTGGTGCCCTCTGTTTGCCGACCTCTGTTTGCCGCCTTCTGTTTGGGGCCCTCTGTTTGCCGCTCTCTGTTTGCCGCCCTCTGTTTGCCTGGCTCTGTTTGCCGCCCACTGTTTTCCGCCATCTGTTTGGGGCCCTCTGTTTGCCGCCCTCTCTTTTCTGTCTCTGTTTCGGGCCCTCTTTTTGGGGCACTCTGTTTGCCTCCCTCTCTTTGTCGCCCTCTATTTGCAGCCCCCTGTTTGCTGCTCTCTGCTTGCCGCCCTCTCTTTGCTGACCTCTGTTTACCACTCTGTGTTTGCCGCCCTCTGCTTGCCGCCCTCTGTTTAGGGCACTTTCTTTGCGGCCATCTGTTTGCCGCCTTCTGTTTGGGGCACTATGATTGCCGCCTTCTGTTTGCTGCCCTATGTTTGGGGCCCTCTGTTTGCCTCCCTCTGTTTGCCTCCCTCTATTTGCCGCCGCCTGTTTTCTGCCATCTGTTTGCCGCCCTTTGCTTGCCACCCTCTGTTTGGGGCACTATGATTGCCGCCCTCTGTTTGCTGCCCTTTGTTTGGGGCCCTCTGTTTGCCGCCCTCTGTTTGCCTCCCTCTGTTTGCCTCCCTCTGTTTGCCGCCGTCTGTTTGCCGCCGTCTGCTTGCCGCCCTCTGTTTGGGGCACTATGATTGCTGCCCTCTGTTGCCTGCCCTTTGTTTGGGACCCTCTGGTTGCCACTGTCTGTTTGCCACCCTCTGTTTGCTGCCCTCCGTTTGCCGCCCTCTGCTTGCCGCCCTCTGTTTGGGGCACTCTGTTTGCCGCCCTCGGTCAGCTGCCCTCTGTTTGGGGCCCTCTGTTTGCCGCCCTCTGTTTGCAGCCCTCTGTTTGCCGCACTCTGTTTGCCGCCCTCTGTTTGCTGCCCTCTGTTTGCCTCCCTCTGTTTGCCTCCCTCTGTTTGCCACCCTCTGTATGGAGAACTCTGTTTGCCGCCCTCTGCTTCCCGCCCTCTATTTGCCAACCTCTGTTTGCCGCTCTATATTAGAACGTAGAACATTACAGCACAGAACAGGCCCTTCGGCCTTCGATGTTGCGCCGACCAATATAAAAAGCAATGCCCCTCCAAACTAAACCATTCCCTTCTCTTCCATATACGTATCAACTAACCTCTTAAACGCCACCAAATTGGCGCATCTACAACTGCTGCAGGCAGGGCATTCCACTTCCCGAACCACCCTTTGGGTAAAGACTGCCTCTGATTCCGTCCTATAACTATCACCCCTTAATTTAAAGCTGTGTCCCCTCGGTGCTAGCTTTTCCATCCTAGGTAAAGGCTATCACTGTCCACCCTATCTAAACCTCTAATCATCTTATATGTTTCGATAAGGTCTCCTCTTAGCCGCCTCCTTTCTAACGAAAACAACCTCAAATCCCTCAGCCTCTCCTCATAAGACCTGCCCTCCATACCAGGCAACATCCTGGTAAACCTCCTCTGTACCCTCTCCAATGCCTCCACATCTTTCTTATAATGTGGGGACCAGAACTGCACACAATACTCCAAGTGCGGCCGCACTAGAGTTTTGTACAGTTGCAACATGACGTTGCGGCTCCGAAATTCAATCCCTCTACCAATAAAAGCCAAGACTCCATATGCCTTCCTAACAACCTTCTCGACCTGACTGCCTACTTTCAGGGATCTATGCACATACACACCAAGATCCCTCTGTTCATCTAGACTACTAAGAATCCTACCATTTGCCCTATACTCTACACATTTATTATTTCTGCCATAGTGCATTACCTCACACTTTTCCACATTAAACTCCATTTGCCACCTCTCGGCCCAGCTCTGCAACTTGTCCAAGTCCCTCTGCAAACTATAAACTCCCTCTTCAATATCTACCACTCCACCGACTTTAGTGTCATCTGCAAATTTACTAATCCATCCTTCAATACCCTCATCCAGACCATTTATAAAAATTACAAACAGCAGGGCCCCAAAACAGACCCCTGAGGTACACCACTTGTCACCGAACTCCACGATGAATATCTCCCATCAACCACCACCCTCTGTCTTCTATCTGCTAGCCAATTCCTAACCCAATTAGCTAAATCCCCTCTATCCCATACATCTGCATTTTCTGCAGAAGTCTTCCATGGGCCACCTTATCAAACGCCTTACTAAAGTCCATATATACCACATCAACCGCCTTACCCCCATCCACCTCTTTAGTCACTTTTTCAAAAAACTCAATGAGGTTAGTAAGGCACGACCTACCCTTCACAAAACCATGCTGACTATCTCCAATCAATTCATTTCTCTCTAAATAACTATAAATCCTATCCCTAATTATTCTCTCCAATACTTTGCCCACAACAGAAGTAAGACTCACTGGCCTATAATTCCCTGGAAGGTCTCTCTTCCCCTTCTTGAACAATGGGACCACATTCGCTATCCTCCAGTCCTCCGGAACCACACCCGTAACCAACGACGACCTGAAGATCAGAGCCAGAGGCTCTGCAATCTCCTCTCTTGCCTCCCAGAGAATCCTAGGGTAAATCCCGTCCGGCCCAGGGGACTTATCCAACTTCAAACCCTCGAGAATATCTAGCACATCCTCCCTATTTACTTCGATACCTTCCAGTTTGCTACCCTGTACCTCAGTGTTCTCCATAACTACATTTACATCACCCTGCGTGAATACCGAAGAGAAATATTTATTCAGTACCTCTCCAATCTCCTCAGGCTCCACGCACAACTTCCCACTGCTGTCTATGACTGGCCCTAATCTTGCCCTAACCAATCTTCTATTCTTAACATATCTAAAGAAAGCTTTAGGATTCTCCCTAATCCTATCAGCCAAAGTCTTCTCATGTCCTCTCTTTGCTCTCCTCAATTCACTCTTTAGCTCCCTCCTGGCTAATCTATAGCTATCCATTGCAGAAACCGAGCTTTCAATCCTCATCCTGACATAAGCCTCCTTTTTCCTTTTAACCATCACATCAACTTTTTTTGTACACCAAGGTTCTCTTACTCGACCATTTCCTCCTTGCCTGACAGGGACATACTTATCAAGGACCCGCAGCAGCTGCTCCTTGAATAAGCTCCACATTCCAGATGTTCCCAGTCCCTGTAGCTTCCTAGTCCAATCTATGCACCCTAATTCTCTCCTGATGGCCTCATAATTACCCTTCCCCCAGCTATAACTACTGCCCCCAGCTTCATGCCTATCCCTATCCATCACTAAGGTGAACGTAACCGAATTGTGGTCACTATCACCAAAATGTTCACCAACTTCCAAGCCTAACACCTGGTCTGGCTCATTGCCCAGCACCAAATCCAATGTAGCCTCACCTCTAGTTGGCCTATCTACATACTGAGTCAAAAAACCCTCCTGCACACTTTGTACGAAAACTGACCCCTCTAACGAGCTAGAGCTATAGCTATTCCAATCAATATTAGTAAAGTTAAAGTCCCCCATAACAATTACCCTATTACTTTCACTCCTGACCAGAATTGACTTTGCAATCCTTTCCTCTACCTCTCTAGAACTTTTAGGAGGTCTATAAAAGACTCCCAACAGGGTGACCTCTCCTTTCCTGTTTCTAATCTCAGCCCATACTACCTCAACAGACAAGTCCTCATCAAACTTCTTCTCTGTCACTGTGATACAGTCTTTGACTAATAATGCCACTCCTCCCCTCCTTCTACCTCCTTCTCTACTCCGACTAAAGCATTTGAACCCTGGAACCTGCAACATCCATTCTTGTCCCTGTTCTACCCAAGTCTCTGAAATGGCCACAACATCGAAGTTCCAGGTACTGGTCCAAGCTGCAAGTTCCTCCCCCTTATTGCGAATACTCCTTGCATTAAAGTATACGCATTTCAAACCATGCCCTACCCCACCCGTACGCTGCTGTGTTTTACGGCTTTCCTCTATGACCCCCTTACTCTCATCCCTCTTAGCACCCCAACTATTCAGGATCCCACCCCCCCCCGAATCAGTTTAAAGCCCCCTGCATAACCTTAGCAAATTTTCCCCCCAAGATATTAGTTCCCCTCTGGTTCAGGTGTAGACCATCTCTCTTGTAGAGGTCCCACCTATCCCAGAATGAGTCCCAATTGTTCAGGAACCTGAACCCCTCCCTCCTGCACCATCCCCGTAGCCACGAGTTCAAACATTCCCTCTCTCTATTCTTCTCCAAACTATCCCTTGGCACAGGCAAGAGTCCAGAGATAACCACTCTGCCAGTTTTGGCCCTAAGCTTCCACCCCAACTCCATAAATTTCTGTTTAATATCCCCTTCCCTTTTCCTACCTATATTTGCCGCCGTCTGTTTGAGTCCCTCTGTTTGCTGCCCTCTGATTGCCGCCCTCTGTTTGCCGAATTCGGTTTGCCACCCTCTGTTTGCCGCCATCTGTTTGGGCCCTATGTTTGCCTCACTCTGTTTGCCGCAATGTGTTAGCCGCCCATCTGGTTACTGCCCACTGTTTGCTGCCCTCTTTTTGGGGCCCTGTGTTTGCCGCCCTCTGTTTGCCGCCCTCTGTTTGCTGCCCTCTGCTTGCCTCCTTCTGTTGGCCACCCTCTGTTTGGAGAACTCTGTTTGCCTCCCTCTGTTGGCCGCCATCTATTTGCCACCCTCTGTTTGCCGCTCTATGTTTGCCGCCCTCTGTTTGTCGCCTTCTGTTTGAGTCCCTCTGATTGCTGCCCTCTGTTTGCCGCTCTCTGTTTGCCATCCTTTGTTTGCCGCCCTCTGTTTGCTGCCCTCTGTTCACAGCCCTCTGTTTGGGGCACTCTGTTGGGGCCCTGTGTTTCCCACCCCCCCTGTTTGCCGACCTCTGTTTGCCGACCTCTGTTTGCCGCCCTCTGTTCGCCGTCCTTGTTTGCCTCCCGCTGTTTGCCTCCCTCTGTTGGCCGCCCTCTGTTTGCCACTGTCTGTTTGCCGCACGCTGCTTGGCGCCCTCTGTTTGTGGCATTCTGTTTGTTGTCCTCTGTTTGCCGCTCTCTGTTTACCGCCCTCTGTTTGGAGACCTCTGTTTGCCGCTCTCCATTTGCCGCCCTCTGTTTGCCGCCCTCTGTTTGCCGCCTTCTGTTTGGGGCCCTCTGTTTGCCGCCCTCTGTTTGCAGCCCACTGTTTGGCTCCTTCTGTTTACCGCCCTCTGTTTGCCGCCCTCTGTTTGCCGCCATCTGTTTGGCGCTCTCTGATTGCCACCCTATGTTTGCCGCCCTCTGTTTGCTGAATTCTGTTTGCCACCCTCTGTTTGCCGCCCTCTGTTTGCCCTAGGTTTGCCACCCTCTGTTTGCCGCCCTCTGCTCACTGCCCTCTGTTTGCCTCCTTCTGTTGGCCGCCCTCTGTTTCCCACTCTCTTTTGCCGCCATCTGCTTGCGCCCTCTGTTTGGGGCGCTCAGTTTCGGGCCCTCTCTTTCGGTCCCTCTGTTTGCCGCCATGTTTTTTCCGCACTCTGTTTGCCATTCTCTTTTGCCTCCTCTGTTTTCTGCCCTCTGTTTGCCGCCTCTGTTTGCGCCCTCTGTTTGCCGCCCTCTGTTTGCCGCCCTCTGTTTGGGGCCCTCTGTTTGACGTCCTCTGTTTGCGTCCCTCTGTTTGCCTCCCTCTGTTTGCCGCCCTGGGTTTGGTGCTCTCTGTTTGCTGCCCTCTGCTTGCCGCCCGCTGTTTGGAGCCCCCTGTTTGCTGCCCTCTGTTTGCCGCCATCTTTTTTGGGGCCCTCTGTTTGGGGCCCTCTGTTTGCCGCCATCTGTTTGCCGCCCTCTAATTGCCGCCATCTATTTGCCGCCATCTGTTTGGGGCCCTCTGTTTTCAGCCCTCTGTTTGCCGCCCTATTTTTGCCACCCTCTGTTTGGCGCCCTCTGTTTGCCGCCCTCAGTTTGGGGCCCTCTGTTTGCCGCCCTCTGTTTGCCGCCCCCTGTTTGCCGACCTTTGTTTGCCGCCCTGTGTTCGCTGCCCTCTGTTTGGGGCCCTCTGATTGCCGTCCTCTATTTGCCTCCCTCTGTTTGCCTCCCTCTGTTTGCCCCATCTGTTTGCCACTGTCTGTTTGCCGCACTCTGCTTGGCGCCCTCTGTTTCGGGCATTCTGTTTGCCGCCCTCTGTTTGCCGCTGTCTGTTTACCGCCCTCTGTTTGGAGACCTCTTTTAGCCGCTCTCCATTTGCCGCCCTCTGTTTCCCGCCCTCTGTTTGCCGCCTTCTGTTTGGGGCCCTCTGTTTGCTGCCCTCTGTTTGCAGCCCACTGTTTGGGTCCTTCTGTTTTCCGCCCTCTGTTGGCCGCCCTCTGTTTGCCTCCCTCTGTTTGCCGCCATCTGTTTGCAGAATTCTGTTTGCCGCCCTCTGTTTGCCGCCCTCTTTTCACTGCCCTCTGTTTGGGGCCCTGTGTTTGGGGCCCTGTGTTTGCCGCCCCCTGTTTGCCACCCTCTGTTTGCCACCCTCTGTTTGCCTCCTACTGTTGGCAGCCCTCTGTTTGCCACTCTCTGTTTGCCGCCCTCTGTTTGGCGCCCTCTGATTGGGGCGCTCAGTTAGAGGCCCTCTCTTTCGGTCCCTCTGTTTGCCGCCATGTGTTTGCCGCACTCTGTTTGCCGTTCTCTTTTTGCCTCAGTCTGTTTTCTGCCCTGTGTTTGCCGCCCTCTGTTTGGGGCCCTCTGTTTGCCGCCCTCTGTTCACTGCCCTCTGTTCACTGCCCTCTGTTTGCTGCCCTCTGTTTGGGGCCCTCTGTTTGCCGCCCTCTGTTTGCTGCCCTCTGTTCACTGCCATCTGTTTGCTGCCCTCTGTTTGGGGCCCTCTGTTTGACGTCCTCTGTTTGTGTCCCTCTGTTTGCCTCCCTCTGTTTGCCGCCCTGGCATTGCTGCTCTCTGTTTGCCGCCCTCTGCTTGCCGCCCCCTGTTTGGATCCACCTGTTTGGTGCCCTCTGTTTGCCGCCATCTTTTTGGGCCCCTCTGTTTGGGGCCCTCTGTTTGCCGCCATCTGTTTGCCGCCCTCTAATTTCTGCCCTCTCTTTGCCGCCATCTGTTTGGGGTCCTCTGTTTGCCAACCTCTGTTTGCCGCCATCTTTTTGGGGCCCTCTGTTTGCCGCCATCCGTTGGCCGCCCTCTAATTGCCGCTGTCTATTTGCCGCCTTCTGTTTGGGGCCCTCTGGTTGCAGCTCTCTGTTTGCTGCCCTATTTTTGACGCCCTCTGTTTGGCGCCCTCTGTTTGGCGCCCTCTGTTTGCTGCTCTCTGTTTGCCGCCCTCTGTTTGGGGCCCTCTGTTTGCCGCCCTCAGTTTGGGGCTCTCTGTTTGCCGCCCTCTTTTTGCCGCCCCCAGTTTGGGCCCTCTGTTTACCGCCCTCTGTTTGCCGCCCTCAGTTTGGAACCCTCAGTTTGGGGCCCTCTGTTTGCCGCCCTCTGTTTTCTGCCCTCTGTTTGGGTCCCCATTTTGCCGCCTTCTGTTTGGGGCCCTCTGATTGCCGCCCTCTGTATGGCGCCCTCTGTTTGCCGCCCTCTGTTTGAGGCAATCTGTTTGCCGCCTCTGTTTGGGGCTCTCTGTTTGCCGCCTTCTGTTTGCCGCCCTCTGTTTGGGGCAATCTGTTTGCCGTCCTCTGTTTGGGGCTCTCTGTTTGCCGCCTTCTGTTTGCAACGCTCTGTCCACCGCCTTCTGTTTGAAGCCGTCTGTTTGCTGCCCACTGTTTGCCGCCCTCTCTTTACTGCACTCTGTCCCTCTGATTGGGCCCTCTGTTTGCAGCCCACTGTTTGACGCCCTCTGTTTGCCACCCTCTGTTTGCCGCCCTCTGATTGCCCCACTCTGTTTGCCGCCCTAAGTTTGCTGCCCTCTGTTTGCCACCCTCTGTTTGCCTCCTTCTGTTTCCCGCCCTCTGTTTGGGGCCCTCTGTTTGTGGCCCCTTGTTTGTCCCCTATGTTTGCCGCCCTCTGTTTGCTGCCCTCTGTTTGCCGCCCTCTGTTTGGGGCCCTCTGTTTGCCTCCCTCCGTTTGCCGCCCTCTGTTAACTGCATCTGTTTGGGGCCCTCTCTTTGTGGCTCTTTGTTTGCCCCCCTCTGTTTGCCGCACTCTGCTTGCAGTCCTCTTTTTGCCTCCATCTGTTTTCTGCCCTCTGTTTGCCGCCTTCTGTTTGGGGACCTCTGTTTGCCGCCCTCTGTTTGCGACCCTCTGTTTGCCGGGCTCTGCTTGCCGCCCTCCGTTTGGGGACATCAGTTTGCAGCCCTCTGTTTGCCGCCCTCAGTTTGTCGTCCTCTGTTCTCCGCTCTCTGTTTGCCCCCCTCTGTTTGCCGCCCTCTGATTACTGATCTCTGTTTGGGGCCCCTGTTTGCCGCCCTCTGTTGGCCGCCCTCTGATTGTCGCCCTCTGTTGGCCGCCCACCGTTTGCCGCCCTCTGTTTACCTTGCGTTGTTTGCTGCACTGTGTTTGCCGCCCACTGTTCTGCCCTCTGTTTACCGCCCTCTGCTTGCCGCCCTCTGTTTGGGGCCCTCTGATTGCCGCCCTCTGTTTGGCGCCCTCTGTTTGCCGCCCTCTGTTTGCAGCCCTCTGATTGCTGCCCTCTGTGTGCTGCCCTCTGTTAGATGCCCTCTGTACACCGCCCTCTGTTTGCCGCACTCTCTTTGCCGCCCTCTGTTTGCCGCCCTCTGTTTGCCGCCCTCTGTTTGCCGCCCTCTGTTTGCCGCCCTCTGTTTGCCGCCCTCTGTTTGCTGCCCTCTGTTTGCCGCCCTCTGTTTGCGGCCCTCTGTTTGCCGCCCTCTGTTTTTCCGCCCTCTGTTTGCTGCCCTCTGTTTGCGGCCCTCTGTTTGCTGCCCTCTGTTTGGGGCCCTCTGTTTGCCGCCCTCTGTTTGCCGCCCTCTGTTTGCCGCCCTCTGTTTGCCGCCCTCTGTTTGCCGCCCTCTGTTTGCCGTCCTCTGTTTGCGGCCCTCTGTTTGCCGCCCTCTGTTTGCTGCCCTCTCTTTACTGCGCTCTGTTTGATCCCTTTTTCTGGGCCCTTTGTTTGCCGCCCACTGTTTTCCGCCCTCTGTTTGCCACCCTCTGTTTGCCGCACCCTGTTTGCCCCCCTCTGTTCACCGCCCTCTGTTTGCTGCCCTCTGTTTGCCGCCCTCTGTTTGCCGCCCTCTGTTTACAGCCCTCTGTTTGGAGCCATCTGTTTGCCGCCCTCTCTTTGCTGCCCTCTGTTTGCCGCCCTTTGTTTAGGGCCCTCTGTTTGCCGCCCTCCATTTGCCACCATCTGTTTGCTGCCCTCTGTTTGCCGCCTTCTGGTTGGGGACCACTGTTTGCCGCCCACTGTTTGCTGCCTTCTGTTGGGGCCCTCTGTTTACTGCCCTCTATTTGGGGCCCTCTTTTTGCCGCCCTCTGTTTGCCGTAGTCTGTTTGGGGCACTCTGATGCCGCCCTCTGTTTGCTGCCCTCTCTTTACTGCGCTCTGTTTCGATCCCTCTTTCTGGGCCCTTTGTTTGCCGCCCACTGTTTTCCGCCCTCTGTTTGCCGCCCTCTGTTTGCCGCCCTCTGTTTGCCGCCCTCTGTTTGGGTCCATCTGTTTGCCCTCTGTTTGCCGCCCTCTGTTTGCCGCCCTCTGTTTGCCGCCCTCTGTTTGCCGCCCTCTGTTTGCCGCCCTCTGTTTGCCGCCCTCTGTTTGCGGCGCTCTGTTTGCGTCCCTCTGTTTGCCGCCTTCTGTTTGCCGCCCTCTATTTTTGGCACTCTGTTTGCCATCCTCTGTTTGCCGCCCTCTGTTTGCCGCCCTCTGTTTGCCGCCCTCTGTTTGCCGCCCTCTGTTTGCCGCAGTCTGTTTGCCGCCCTCTGTTTGCCGCCCTCTGTTTGCTGCCCTGTGTTTGCCGCCCTCTGTTTGCCGCCCTCTGTTTGCCGCCCTCTGTTTGCCGCCCTCTGTTTGCCGCCCTCTGTTTGCCGCCCTCTGTTTGCCGCCCTCTGTTTGCCGCCCTCTGTTTGCCGCCCTCTGTTTGCCGCCCTCTTTTTGGCCCTCTGTTTGTGGCCCTCTGTTTGTGGCCCTCTGTTTGCCGCCCTCTGTTTGCCGCCCTCTGTTTGCCGCCCTCTGTTTGCCGCCCTCTGTTTGCCGCCCTCTGTTTGGGGCATTGTGTTTGCCGCTCTCTGTTTGCCGCCCTCTGTATGTCGCCCTCAGTTTGCCACCCTCTGTTTTCCGACCTCTTTTTGGTGCCCTCTGTTTGCCGACCTCTGTTTTCCGCCCTCTGTTCGGGCCATCTATTTGCCGCCCTCTTTTTGCCGCCCACTGTTTCCCACGCTCTGTTTGCCTCCCTATGTTTGCCTCCTTCTGATTGCCGCCCTATGTTTGGGGTGCTCTGTTTGCCGTCCTCTGTTTGCTGCGTTCTGTTTGGGGTCCTTTGTTTGCCACCCTCTGTTTGCCAAACTCTGATTGGTGACATCTGTTTGCCACCCTCTGTTTGCCGTAATCTGCTGTCGCCCTCTCTTTGCCGCAGTCTGTTTGCCACCCTCTGTTTGCCACCCTCTCTTTACTGCCAGCTGTTTGGGGCCCTCTGTTTGCCGCCCTCCGTTTGCCACCCTCTGTTTGCCGCACTCTGTTTGCCGCCCGCTGTTTGCCACCGTCTGTTTGGGGAACTCTGTTTGCCGCGCTCTGTTTGCCGCCCTCTGTTTGCTGCCCTCTGTTTGACGCCATCTGTTTGGGGCCCTCTGTTTGCCGCCCTCTGTTTGCCACCCTCTTTTGTCCTCCCTCTGTTTGCCACCCTCTGTTTGGGTCCATCTGTTTGCAACACGCTGTTTGCCGTCCTCTGTTTGGGGCGCTCTGTTTGCCGCCCTCTATTTACTGCCATCTGTTGGGGGCCCTCTGTTTGCCGCCCTCTGTTTGCCGCCCTCTGTTTGGGGCACTGTGTTTGCCGCTCCCTGTTTGCCGCCCTCTGTATGTCGCCCTGTGTTTGCCTCCCTCTGTTTGGCGCTGTCTGTTCGCTTAACTCTGATGGGGGCACTCTGTTTGCCGCCCTCTGTTTGCCGCCCTCTGTTTGCCGCCCTCTATTTGCCGGCCTCTGTTTGTCACCTTCTGTTTGAACCCCTCTGTTTGCCGCCCTCTGATTGCCACACACTGTTTGCTTCCTTGTATTTGGGCCCTCTGTTCGCCGTCATCTTCTTGCCGCCCTCAGTTTGCCACCCACTGTTTGTCGCCATCTGTTTGCCACCCTCTGTTTGCCGCCCTCTGTATTCTGCCCTTGTTTGGGACACTCTGTTTGCCGCCCTCTGTTTGCTGCCCTTTGTTTGACTCCCTCTGTTTGGGGCCCTCTGTTTTCCGCCCTCTGTTTTTCGCCCTCTTTTGGCCACCCTCCGTTTGCCACACTCTGCTTGCTGCCCTCTGTTTGCTGCACTCTGTTTTCCGCCCTCTGTTTGGGGCCCACTGTTTACCACCCTTTGTTTGCCGCCGTCTCTTTGTCGCCTTCTGTTTGGGGCCCTCTGTTTGACGCCATCTGTTTGCCTCCCTCTGTTTGCCGCACTCTCTTTGCTGCCCTCTGTTTGCTGCCCTCTATTTGCCGCCCTCTGTTTGGGTCAATCGGTTTGTCGCCATCTAATTGCCGCCCTCTTTTTGCCACCCACTGTTTGCCGCCCACTGTTTGCCGCCCTCTGTTTGCCACCCTCTGTTTGTCACCCTCTGTTTGCCTCCCTCTGATTACTGCCCTCTGTTTGGGGCCCTCTATTTGGGGCCCTCTGTTTGCCGCTCTCTGGTTGGGGCCCTCTGTTTGCCGCCCTCTGGTTGCCCCCCTCTATTTGACGCCCTCTGTTTGCCGGTCTCTGTTTGCCGCCCTCTGTTTGCCGCCTTCTGTCTGCCTCCCTCTGTTTGCCACCCTCTGTTTGGAGCTATCTGTTTGCTGCCCAATGTTTGCCTCCCTCTGTTTGCCACCCTCTTTTTGGAGCTCTCTGTTTGCCGCCCTCTGGTTGCCGTCCTCTGTTTGCCTCTCTCTGTTTGCTGTTCCCTGTTTGCCGCCCACTGTATGCCGCCCTCTGTTTGGTGCCCTCTGTTTGCCGTACTCTGTTTGTCGCCTTCGGTTTGCCGCCCTCTCTTTGCCGGCCTCTGTTTTCCGCCGACAGTTTGCGCACTCTGTTTGCGGCCCTCTGTTTGCGGCCCTCTGTTTGGGGGCCTCTGTTTTCCGCCCTCTGTTTGCCCCCTTCTGTTGTGTCCCTCTGTTAACCCGCCTCTGTTTGCCGCCCTCTCTTTGCTGCCCTCTGTTTACCGCCTTCTGTTTGGAGCCGTCTGTTTGCCGCCCTCCGTTTGGGACCCTCTGTTTGGGGCCCTCTGTTTGCCGCACTCTGTTTTCCGCCCTCTGTTTCCCGACCTCTGTTTCCCGCCCTCTGTTTGGGGCAATCTGCCGTCCTCTGTTTGCCACCCTCTGTTTGCCTCCCTCTGTTTACCGCCCTCTGTTTACCGCCTTCTGAGTTGGGCCCTCTGTTTGCCGCACTCTGTTTGCCGCGCTCTGTTTGCCGCCCTCTGTTTAGGGCAATCTGCCGTCCTCTGTTTGCCGCCCTCCTTTAACCTCCCTGTGTTTGCCGCCCTCTGTTTACCGCCCTCTGAGTTGGGTCCTCTGCTTGCCGCCCACTGTTTGCTGCCCTCTATTTGCCACCCTCTGTTTGGGACCCTATGTTTGCCGCCCCCTGTATGCTGCCCTCTGTTTGCTACCCTCGGTTTGCCGCCCTCTGTTTGCCGCCCTCTGTTTGGGGCCCTCTGTTTGGGGCCCTCTGTTTGCCGCCCACTGTGTGCACGCTCTGTTTGCCGCCCTCTGTTTGGCGCCCTCTGTTAGGGGCCCTGTGTTTGGGGCCCTCTGTTTGCAGCCCACTGTTTGTGCGCTCTGTTTGCCGCCCTCTGTTTGGTGCCCTCTGTTTGCCACCCTCTGTTTGCCGCCCTCTGTTTGGGTCATTCGTTTTTCCGCTCTAATTGCCGCCCTCTTTTTTTTGTGCCGCCCTATATTTGCTGCCTTCTGTTTGGGGCCCTCTGATTGCCGCCCTCTGTTTGGCGCCTCTGTTTGGCGCCCTCTGTTTGCGCCTCTGTTTGGCGCCTCCCTCTGATTGGGGCCTCTGTTTGCCACCTCTGTTTTCCGCCCTCTGTTTGCCGCCCTATGTTTGCTCCTTCTGTTTGCCTACCTCTGTTTCGTGCCCTCTGTTTGCCATCCTCTGTTTTCTGCCCACTGATTGGGGCACTGTGTTTAGTTCCCTCAGTTTGCCGCGCTCTATTTGCCACGCTCTGCTGCCCTCTGTTTGGGTCACTTGTTTGCCGCCCTCTGTTTGCCATCCTCTGTTTGCCGCACTCTGTTTGCCGCCCTCTGTTTGCCGCCATCTGTTTGCCGCCCTCTCTTTACTGTGCCCAGTTTGCCGCACTCTTTTTGCCGCACTCTGTTTACTGCCCTCTGTTTGGGGCCCTCTTTTTGGGTACTCTGTTTAGCGCCCTCTGTTTGCCGCCCTCTGTTTGCCGCGCTTTGTTTGCCGCCCTCTGTTGCCGTCTGTTTGTGTCCTTTTTATCCCCCCTCTATTTGCGGCCCTCTGTTTGGCGCTTTCTGTTTGCCGCCCTCTGTTTGCCGCCCACTGTTTGCCGCCCTCTGTTTGCCGCCCTCTGTTTGCCGCCCTCTAATTGGCCCTCAGTTTGCCTCCCTCTGTTTGCCGCCCTCTGTTTGCCGCCCTCTGTTTACCGCCTTCTGTTTGGAGCCGTCTGTTTGCCGCCCTCCGTTTGGGACCCTCTGTTTGGGGCCCTCTGTTTGCCGCACTCTGTTTTCCGCCCTCTGTTTCCCGACCTCTGTTTCCCGCCCTCTGTTTGGGGCAATCTGCCGTCCTCTGTTTGCCACCCTCTGTTTGCCTCCCTCTGTTTACCGCCCTCTGTTTACCGCCTTCTGAGTTGGGCCCTCTGTTTGCTGCCCACTGTTTGCTGCCCTCTATTTGCCGCCCTCTGTTTGGGACCCTATGTTTGCCGCCCGCTGTATGCTGCCCTCTGTTTGCCGCCCTCGGTTTGCCGCCCTCTGTTTGCCTCGCTCTGTTTACCACACTCTGCTTGCTGCCCTCTGTTTACTGCCCTCTGTTTAGGGCCCTCTTTTTGGGCCCCTCTGTTTGCCGCCCCCTGTTTGGCGCCATCTGTTTGGGGCTCTCTGTTTGCATCCCTCTGTTTGCTGCGCTCTGTTTGCCGTCCTCTGTTTACTACCCTCTGTTTGGGGCCTTCTGTTTGCCGCCCTCTGTTTGCCGCCCTCTGTTTGCCTCGCTCTGTTTGCTGCCCTCTGTTTGATGCCATCTGTTTGGGGCCCTCTGTTTGCCGCCCTCTGTTTGCCGCCCTCTTTTGTCTGCCCTCTGTTTGCCGCCTTCTGTTTAGGTTCCTCTGTTTGCAACACTCTGTTTGGCGCCCTCTGTTCATCGCCCTCTGTTTGCCGCCCGCTCTTGCTGCCCTCTTTTTACTGCCATCTGTTTGGGGCCCTCTGTTTGGGGCCCTTTATTTGTCGCCCTCTTTTTGCCGCCCTCTGTTTGCCATCCTCTGACTGGGGCCCTCTTTCTGCTGCACTCTGTTTGCCTCCTACAGTTTGCCGCCCTCTGTTTGCTGCCCTCTGATTGGGGCCCTCGGTTTTCCGCCCTCTGTTTTCCGCAATCTCGTTGGGGACCTCTGTTTGCCGCCTTCTATTTGCTGCCCTCTGTTTGGGGCCCTCTGTTTGCTGCCCTCTGTTTGCCGCACTCTCTTTGCCACCCTCTGTTTGTCGCCCTCTGTTTGCCGCCCGCTGTTTGCCGCCCTCTGTTTGCTATTCTCTTCTTGCCTCCCTCTGTTTGCCACCCTCTGTTTGACGCCCTCTGTTTGGGGCCCTCTGTTTGCCGCCCACTGATTGCCGCCCTCTGTTTGTCGCCCTCTGTTTGCTGCCCTCTGTTTGCCTCACTCTGTTTGCTGCACTCTGTTTGCCGCCCTTTGTTTGGGGCCATCTTTTTGGGCCCTCTGTTTGCCGACCTCTATTTGCCGCCTTTTGATTGCCGCTCTCTATTTTCTCCCTCTGTTTGCCGCCTTCTGCTGGCGGCCCTCTGTTTGGCGTCTTGTTTGGGGCCCTCTGTTTGCCGCCCTCTGTTTGCCGCCCTCTGTTTGCCGCCCTCTGTTTGCTGCCCTCTGTTTG
>JAGIQG010000017.1:44206914-44239942 GCA_024679065.1 Sphyrna mokarran
TGCCAAACTGGAAGGGCGACAACCTCGGGCGGCAAACAGAAGGCGGCAAACAGAGGGCCCTAAACAGGAGGCTGCAATCAGAGGGCGGTAAACAGAGGGCGGCAAACAGAAGGCTCCAAACAGAGGGTCTCGTACAGATGGCAGGAAAAAGAGGGCGGCAAACAGAGGGAGGCAAACTGAGGGCGGCACACATAGGGTGGCAAACTGAGGGAGGCAAACAAAGGACGACAAACAGAGGGCCCCAAACAGAGGGCGGCAAACAGAGGCTCCAAAAAGAGGGCGGTAACAGAGGGGGGCAAACAGAGGGCGGCAAACAGAGGGATGCAAACAGAGGGCGGGCAAACAGAGGTGCCCCAACGAAGGCGGCAAACAGAGGGGAGCAAACACAGAGCCCCAAAAGAGTGTGGCCAAACAGAGGGCGGCAAACAGAGGGCGGCAAACAGAGGGCGGCAAACAGAGGGCAGCAAACAGAGGGCGGCAAACAGAGGTTGGCAAACAGAGGGCGGCAAACAGAGGGAGGCAAACAGAGGGCGGCAAACAGAGGGCGGTAAACAGAGGGCGGCAAACAGAGGGTGGCAAACAGAGGGCAGCAAACAGGTGGCGGCAAACAGAGGGCAGCAAACAGAGGGCGGCAAATAGAGGGCGGCAAACATAGTGCGGCAAACAGAGGGCGACAAACAGATGGGGCAAACAGAGTGCGGCAAACAGAGGGCCACACAAGGAGGGTGGCAAACAGGGGCGGCAAAACACGAGGGCCGCAAAACAGAGGGCCCCAAATCAGAAGGGCTTCAGTAAACAGGGGGCGGCAAACAGAGCGCAGCAAACATGAGGCGGCAAACAGAGGGCGGCAAACATATGGCGGGTCAAACAGAGGGCGGCAAACAGAGGGCGGCAAACAGAGGGCGGCAAACAGATGGTGGAAAACAGAGGGCGGCAAACAGAGGGGTAAACTGGAGGGCGGCACAACAGAGGGTCGGCAAACAGAGGGTGGCAAAAGGGGCAGTAAAAAAGATGGGCGGAAAAAAGAGGGTGGGCAAAGAGGATTTGGCAAAAAAGATGGCCCCAAAGAGAAGGCGTCAAAAGATGGCAGCAAACAGAGGGCGGCAAACAGAGGTCGGCAAACAGAAAGCCGGAAACCGAAGGCGGCAAACAGAGGGCGGCAAACAGAGGGCAGTAAACAGAGGGATGCAAACAGAGGTCTGCAAACAGAGGGCGGCAAACAGAGGGCACCAAACAGAGTGCCCCAAACAGAGGGCCCGAAACAGAGGGCAGTAAACAGAGGCGGCAAACAGAGCACAGCAGCAGACAGAGGGATCCAAACAGAGGGCGGCAAACATTGGGCCCCAAACAGAGTTCGGCACCCAGGGGGCGGCAAACAGAGGGCAGCAAACAGAGGTCTGAAAGAGGGGGCGGCAATCACTGGGTGGCGAACAGAGTGCGGCAAACAGAGTGCCCCAAACAGAGCGCAGCAATCAGAGGGATGCAAACAGAGGGCGGCAAACAGAGCGCAGCAATCAGAGGGATGCAAACAGCGGGCGGCAAACAGAAGGCCCCAAACAGTAGGTGGCAAACAGCGGGTGGCAAACAGAGGGCAGCAAACAGAGGGCATCAAACAGATAGCGGAAAACAGAGGGCGGCAAACAGACGGTGGCAAACACAGGGCGGCAAACAGAGTGCCCCAAACTCAGGTCACCAAACAGACCACGCCAAACAGACAGAGGCAAACATAGGGCAGCAAACAGAGCACGGCAAACTGAGGGCCCAAAACAGAGGGCAGCAAACAAAGGGCAGCAAATAGAGGGCGGAAAACAGAGGGTGGCAAACAGAGTGTGGCAAACAGAAGGCGCCAAACAGAGTGCCCCAAACAGAGGTGGCAACAGAGGGCGGCAAACAGAGGGTTGCAAACAGAGGGAGGTAAACAGAGGGCGGCAAACAGAGGGCAGCAAACAGAGGGCGGCAAACAGAGGGTAGGCCAAACTGAGGTTCCCAAACAGAGGGTGGCAAAAAGAGGTTGGCGGGCAAACAGAGGGTTGCAATCAGTGGGCGCAAACAGAGGGCGGCAAACAGAGGGTGACAAACAGAGGGCGGTAAACAGAGGGTGGCAAACAGAGAGAGCCAAACAGAGGGCGGTAAAGAGAGGGCGGCAAACAGAAGGAGCCAAACAGAAGGCGGCAAACAGAGGGCAGCAAACAGAGGGCGGCAAACACATGGCCCCAAACAGAGGTCGGCAAACAGAGGACGGCAAACAGAATGCGGCTAACAGAGGGCCCCAAACAGAGGGCGACGAACAGAGGGAGGCAAACAGAGGTCTCCAAACAGAGGGCGGTAAACAGAGGGCGGCAAACAGAGGGCGTCAAACAGAGTGCCCCAAACAGAGGGCACCAAGCAGCGTGCAGCAAACAGACAGCGGCAAACAGAGGGCAGCCAACAGAGGGAGGCAAACAGAGGTCGGCAAACAGGGGCGGCAAACACAGGGCCCCAAACAGAGAGCCCAAACATAGGGCAGTGAACAGAGGGCGGCAAACATAGGGCCCAAACAGAGGGCGGCAAACAGAATTCGGCAAACACTGGGAGGGGCGGGCAATCAGAGGGTGCCAAACAGATGGCGGCAAACAGAGGGAGGCAAACAGAGGGCAGCAAACAGAGGGACTCAAACAGAAGGCGGAAACAGAGGCCGCCAAACAGAGAGCGGCAATCAGGGGTGCCAAACAGATGGCGGCAAACAGAGGGAGGCAAACAGAGGGCTGCAAACAGAAGGCAACAAACAGAGGGCAGCAAACAGAGGGCGGCAAACAGAGAGCGGCAAACATAGAGTGGCAAACAGAGGGTGGCAAATAGAGGATGGCAAACAGAGGGACTCAAACATTAGGCAGCAAACAAAGGCCGCTAAACAGAGGGCAGCAAAAAGAAGGCGGCAAACAGAGGGCAGCAAACAGAGGGCAGCAAACAGAGAGCGGCAAACATACAGCGGCAAACAGAGGGTGGCAAATAGAGGGGCGGCAAACAGACGGCGGCAAACAGAGTTCTCCAAACAGAGGGTTGGCAAACAGAGGGAGGCAAACAGAGCGCAGGCAAACAGAGGGCGGCAAACAGAGGGCAGCAAAGAGAGGGAGGCAAACAGAAGAGCAGGCAAACAGAGGGCGGCAAACAGAGGGCCCCAAACAAAGGGTAGCCAGCAGAGGGCAACAATCATAATGCCCCAAACAGAGGGCGGCAAACAGAGGGCAGCAAACAGAAGGGCGGCAAACAGAGGATGGCAAACAGAGGGCGGCAAACAGAGGGCAGCAAACAGAGGTCGGCAAACAAGGGGCGGCAAACACAGGGCCCCAAACAGAGTGCACCAAACAGAGGGCAGTGAACAGATGGCGGCAAACAGAGGGCGTCAAACATAGGGCACAAACAGAGGGCGGCAAACAGAGGGCGGCAAACAGATTTTGGCAAACAGAGGGCCCCAAACAGAGGGCAGCACACAGAGGTGGCAAGTAGAGGTCAGCAAACTGGTGGCAGCAGTGGGCGGCAAACAGAGGGCCCCAAACAGAGGGCAGTAAACAGAGGGCGGCATTCAGAGTGCCCCAAACAGTGCTGCGAACAGAGGGTGAGAAACAGAGAGCAGCAAACAGAGGGCGATAAACACAGGGCGGCAAACGGAGGGCGACAAACAGAGGGAGGCAAACAGAGGGCGGTAAAAAGAGGGCCCCAGCAAAAGGAGGCAAACAGAGGGCGGCAAACAGAGGCCCCAAACAGAGGGCGGCAAACAGAGGGCTGCAAATGATGGTGGCAAACAGAGGGATGCAATCAGATGGAGGCAAACAGAGGATGGAAAACAGAGGGCCCCAAACAGTGGGTGGCAAACAGAGGGCGGCAAACAGACAGCAGCAAACAGAGGGCGGCAAACAGAGAGTGGCAAGCAGAGGGTTGCAAATAGAGGGCGGCAAAGAGAGCGCAGCAATCAGAGGGCCCCAAAAAGAGGGCGCCAAAGAGAGGGCAGTAAACAGAGGGCGGCAAACAGAGGGCCCCAAACAGACGGCGGCAAACAGAGGGCGGCAAACAGAGGGTGGCAAACAGAGGGAGGCAAACAGAGGGCGACAAACAGAGGGTGGCAAAGAGAGGGGGCAAACTGAGGGTCCCAAACAGAGGGCGGCAAACAGGTGGCGGCAACAGAGGGCCCCAAACAGTGGGCAGCAAACAGAGGGCGACAAACAGAGGTCAGTAAACAGAGGGTGGCAAACAGAGGGCGACATACAGAGGGCGGCAAAAAGGGCCCCAAACAGAGGGCGGCAAACAGAGCACAGCAAACAGAGGGCAGCAAGCAGAGGGGGCAAACACAGTGCGCCAAATAGATGGTGGCCACAGAGGGCGGCAAACAGAGGGCAGCAAACAGCGGGCGGCAAACAGAGGGCCCAAAACAGAGGGCCCCAAACATAGCACAGTACAGAGAGGGCGGCAAACAGAGTGCGGCAATCAGAGCGCCCCAAACAGAGTGCTGCAAATAGAGGGCGGCAAAGAGATCGGCAAACAGAGGGACACAAACAGAGGGCGGCAAGCAGAGTGCACCAAACAGAGGGCGGCACGCAGAGGGCGGCAAACAGAGGGAGGCAAACAGAGGGCGACAAACAGAGGGAGGCAAACAGAGGGCAGCAAACAGAGGGCGGCAAGCAGAGGGCAGCAAACAGAGGGCAGCAAACAGAGGGAGGCAAACAGAGGGCGACAAACAGAGGGAGGCAAACAGAGGGCGGCAAACAGAGGGAGGCAAACAGAGGGCGACAAACAGAGGGCAGCAAACAGAGGGCAGCAAACAGAGGGCGGCAAACAAAAGGGCCCCAAACAGAGGGCGGCAAACGGGTGGTGGCAAAAAGAGGGCCCCAAACAGTGGGCAGCAAACAGAGGGCGGCAAACAGAGGGCAGCAAACAGAGGGCGGCAAACAGAGGGCGGCAAACAGAGGGCCACAAACAGAGGGCGGAAAACAGAGGGCGGCAAACAGAGGGCGGCAAACAGAGGGCGGCAAACAGAGGGCGGCAAACAGAGGATGGCAAACAGAGGGCCCCAAACAGAGGGCGGCAAACAAAAGGATGCAAACATAGGGCGGCAAACAGAGGGAGCAAACAGAGGCCGGCAAACAAAATGCGGCAAACAGAGGGCCCCAAACAGAGGGCAGCGAACAGTGGGTGGCAAACAGAGGCCGGCAAACAGAGGGCAGCAAATATAGGGCGGGAAACGGAGGGCGGCAAACAGAGGGCTCAAACAGAGGGCCCCAAACAGAGGACGGCAAAGTGAGGGTGGCAAACAGAGAGCGGCAAACAGAGGGCAGCAAATAGAGGGCGGGAAACAGAGGGCGGCAAACAGAGGGCTCCAAACAGAGGGGGGCAAACTGAGGGAGGCAAACATAGGGCGGCAAACAGAGGGCGGCAAACAGAGAGCGGAAAGCAGAGGGTGGCTAATGGAGTGCGGCAAACAGAGGGCGGCAAACAGATGGCCCCAAAAACAGGGCCCTAAACAGAGGGCAGTAAAAAGAGGGCGGCAAACAGAGTGCAGCAAACAGAGCGAGGTAAACAGAGGACGGCAAACAGAGGGCGGCAAACAGAGGGCGACAAACAGAGTGCGGCAAACAGAGGGCGGCAAACAGAGGGCCCCTAACAGAGGGCGGCAGATGGAGGGCAGCAAACAGAGTGACCCAAACAGAGGGCGGCATGCAGAGGGCGGCAAACACAGGGCGGCAGGCAGAGGGCGGCAAACAGAGGGCCCCAAACAGAGGGCGGCAAACAGAGGGAGGCAAACATAGGGCGGCAAACAGAGGGCGGCAAACAGAGAGCGGAAAGCAGAGGGTGGCTAATGGAGGGCGGCAAACAGAGGGCGGCAAACAGATGGCCCCAAAAACAGGGCCCTAAACAGAGGGCAGTAAAAAGAGGGCGGCAAACAGAGTGCAGCAAACAGAGCGAGGTAAACAGAGGACGGCAAACAGAGGGCGGCAAACAGAGGGCGACAAACAGAGTGCGGCAAACAGAGGGCGGCAAACAGAGGGCCCCTAACAGAGGGCGGCAGATGGAGGGCAGCAAACAGAGTGACCCAAACAGAGGGCGGCATGCAGAGGGCGGCAAACACAGGGCGGCAGGCAGAGGGCGGCAAACAGAGGGCCCCAAACAGAGGGCGGCAAACATTGGGAGGCAAACAGAGGGCGAGAAACAGAGCGCGGCAAACAGTGGGTTGCAAACAGAAGGACCAACAGATGGCGTCAAACAGAGGGCAGCAAACAGAGGGCGGCAAACAGAGGGTGGCAAACAGAGGTCCCCAAACAGAATGGCAAACAGCGGGTGGGAAACAGAGCGCGGCAAAAAGAGGATGGCAAACAGAGGGCGGCAAACAGAAGGCGGCAACGGAGGACAGCAAACAGAGGGCCGCAAACAGAGTGCCCCAATCAGAGGTCAGCAAACAGATGGCGCCAAAATGAGGGAGGCAAACATAGGGCGGCAACAGACGGCGGCAAACCATGGGCGGCAAACAGAGGGCGGCAAACAGAGGGCGGCAAACTGAGGGCAGCAAACAGATTGCCCCAATCATTGTTCAGCAAACAGACGGTGCCAAACAGAGGGAGGCAAACATAGGGCGGAAAAAAGAAGGCGGCCAACCGAGGGCGGAAAACAGAGGGCGGCAAACAGAGGGCCGCATACAGAGGGCAGTAAACAGAGGGCGGCAAACAGAGAACAGCAAACAGAGAGCCCCAAACAGAGGGCGGCAAACAGAATGCGGCAAACAGAGGGCGGCAAACAGAGGGCGGCAAACAGAGGGCGGCAAACAGAGGGCGGCAAACAGAGGGCGGCAAACAGAGGGCGGCAATCAGAGAGCCCCAAAGAGAGGCCAAAAAGAGGACGGCAAACTGAGGGCGGCAAACAGAGGGCAGCAAACAGAGGGCGGCAAACAGAGGGGGGCCAACAGGGTGCGGCAAACAGAGGTCGGCAAACAGAGTGTGTCAAACAGTGAGCGGCAAACAGAGGGCCCAAACAAAGGGACTGAAACAGAGCGCACTAAAGAGAGGGCGTCAAACAGAGGGCAGCAAACAGAGTGCCCCAAACAGAGGGCCCCAATCAGAGTTCAGCAAACAGATGGCGCCAAACAGAGGGAGGCAAACATAGGCGGAAAACAGAAGGCGGGAAACCGAGGACAGCAAACAGAGGGACACAAACAGAGGGCGGCAAACAAAAGCAGCAAACAGAGGGGGGCTATCAGAGGGCCCCAAACAGAGGGCGGAAAACAGAGGGCGGCAAACAGAGGGCGGCAAACGGAGGGCGGCAACAGAGGGCGGCAAACAGAGGGCGGCAAACCGAGGGCCCCAAAGAGACGGCAGAAAGCAGAGGGCGGTAAACAGAGCGCGGCAAACAGAGGGCGGCAAAAAGAGGGCCCCAAACAGATGGCAGTAAAGAGACGGCGGCAAACAGAGGGCGATGAGCAGAGGGCGGCAAACAGAGTGTTGCAAACAGAGGGACCCAAACAGAGGGTGGCAAACAGAGGGAGGACAAAAGAGGGCGGCAGACAGAGGGTGGCAAACAGAGGGTCCCAAACAGATGGCGTCAAACAGAGGGCGGCAAACAGAGGGCGGCAAACAGAGGGCGGCAAACAGAGGGCGGCAAACAGAGGGCGGCAAACAGAGGGCGGCAAACAGAGGGCGGCAAACAGAGGGCGGCAAACGGAGGGCGGCAAACAGAGGGCCCCAAACAGCTGGCAGTAAAGAGAGGGTGGCAAACAGAGGGTGGCAAACAGACTGCGGCAAAGAGAGGGCGACAAACAGATTACGGCAAACAGAGGGTGGCAAACAGATGTCACCAATCAGAGTTGGCAAACAGAGGGTGGCAAACAGATGTCACCAAACAGAGGGCGGCAATCAGAAGGAGGCAAACATAGGGAGGCAAACAGAGCGTGGGAAACAGTGGGCGGCAAAAAGAGGGCGGCAAACAGATGGCCCCGAACAGAGGGCGGCAAACAGAGGTCGACAAACAGAGGGCACCAAAAGGAGGTCGGAAAACAGAGGGTGGCAAACTGAGGGCGGCAAACAGAGGGCAGCAAACAGAAGGCGGCAAACAGAGGGGGGCAAACAGGGTGCGGCAAACAGAGGGTGGCAAACAGAGTGTGTCAAACAGTGGGCGGCAAACAAAGGGCCCATAAAGAGGGACCGAAACAGAGCGCAGTAAAGAGAGGGCGGCAAACAGAGGGAGGCAAAAAGAGGATGACAAACAGAGGGTGACAAACAGAAGGCGGCAACCTGAGGGCGGCAAACAGAGGGCCGCAAACAGAGGTCGGAAAACAGAGGGCGGCAAACAGAGCGCCCCAAACAGACGGCAGCAAACAGAGGGCGGCAAACAGAGGGCCCCAAACAGGGAGCCCCAAATAGATGGCAGTAAACAGAGGGCGGCAAACAGAGGGCAATGAACAGAGGGCGGCCAACAGAGTGTTGCAAACAGAGGGACTAACAGATGGCGTCAAACAGAGGGCAGCAAACAGAGGGCGGCAAACAGAGGTCCCCAAACAGAAGGTGGAAATCAGAGGGCGGCAAACAGAGGGCGGCAAACAGTGGGCAGGAAACAGAGGGAGGCAAACAGAGGGGGGCAAACAGAGGACGGGAAACAGAGGGGCCCAAACAGAGGGCGGCAAACAGAGGGCCCAAAACAGAGGGCGGCAAACAGAGGGCGGCAAACAGAGGGCGGAAAACAGTGTGCGGCAAACAGAGGGCAGCAAACCGAGGGCGGCAAGCAGAGGGCCCCAAACAGAGGGTGGCAAACACAGGTCGGCAAACAGAGGACCCCAAAAAGAGGGCAGAAAACAGAGGGCGGCAAACAGCGGGTGGCAAAAACTGGGCAGCAAACTGAGGGCAGCAAACAGAATGGGGAAAACAGAGTGTGGCAAGCAGAGGGCGTCAAACAGAGAGCGGCCAACAGAGAGCGGCAAACAGAGGGCGGCAAATAGAGGGCAGCAAACAGAGGGAGGCAAACAGAGGGTGGCAAACAGAGGATGGGAAACAGAGGGGCCCAAACAGAGGGCGGCAAACAGAGGGCCCGAAACAGAGGGCCCCAAACAGAGGGCCCAAAACAGAGGGCGGCAAACAGAGGGCGGCAAACAGAGAGCGGCAACAGAGTTCTCCAAACAGAGGGTGGCAAATAGAGGGCGGCAAACAGTGGGCGGCAAACAGAGGGGCAAATAAAAGAGGGCCCTAAAAAGAGGGCAGTAAACAGAGAGCAGCAAACAGATTGCGGCAAACAGAGTGAGGCAAACAGAGGGCGGAAAACAGTGTGCGGCAAACAGAGGGCGGCAAACAGAGGGCGTCAAACGGAGGGACCCAAACAGACTGCTGCGAACAGAGGGCGGCAAACAGAGGGCCACAGACAGAGGGCAGAAAACACAGTGCGGCAAACAGAGGGCGGCAAACAGAGGGCTCCAAACAGAGGGCAGTAAACATAGGGAGGCAAACAGAGGGTGACAAACATATGACCCCAAACAGATGGCGGCAAACATAAGGTGGCATGCCGTGGGTGGCAAACAGACGGCCCCAAACAGAGGGCCTCAAACAGAGGTGGGCAAACAGGGGGCGGCAAACCGAGGGCAGCAAACAGAGGGCCCCCAGCAGATGGTGGCAAACAGACGGCGGCAAACAGAGGCCGGCAAACAGAGGGTGACAAACAAAGGGCCCCTAACAGAGGACGGCAAGCAGAGGGCAGCAAACAGAGGGCCCCAAACAGAGGGCAGCAAACAGAGGGCAGCAAACAGAGGGTGGCAAAAAGAGGGATCAAAACAGAGGGCAGTAAGCATAGGGCGGCAAACAGAGGGCAGCAAACAGAGGGCGGCAAACAGAGGGCGGCAAACAGAGGGCCCCAATCAGAAGGCGGCAAACAGAGGGCTGCAAACAGAGTGCGTCAAAGAGAGGAAGGCAAAAAAATGTTGGCAAACAGAGGGTCCCAAACAGAGGGTGGCAAACAGAGGGCGGCCCACAAGGGCACCAAATAGAGGGCGGCAAGCAGATGGTGGCAAACAGAGGGCGGCCAACAGATCGCCGCAAACAGAGGGCAGCAAAAAGAGGCCGCAAACAGAGGCCGGCTAACATAGAGCTGCAAACAGAGTGCGGCAAACCGAGAGCAGCAAACAGAGGGCGGCAATCAGAGGGCGGCAAACAGAAGGCGGCAAACAGAGCGTGCCAAACAGAGGGCCCCAAACAGAGGGCAGTAAAAAGAGGGCGGCAAACAGAGGGCGGCAAAAAGAGGGCGGCAAACAGAGGGCTAGAAACAGAGGGTGGCAATCAGAAGGCGGCACACAGAGGGCGGCAAACAGAGTCTGCCAAACAAGGAGCCCCAAACTGAGGGCAGCAAACAAAGGGTGGCAAACAGAAAGCCCCAAACAGAGGGCGGCAAAATAAAGGCCCCAAAACAGAGGGCGGAAAGCAGAGGGCACCAAACAGAGGGCGGTAAAAAGAGGGCGACAAACAGAAGGCGGCAAAAGAGGGCGTCAAACACAGGGCGACAAGCAGAGGGCGGCAAACAGACGGCGGCAAACAAACGACCCCAAACAGAGGGCGGCAAACGTGGGTGGCATACTGAGGGCGACAAACAGAGGGTGGCAAACAGAGGGCGACATACAGAGGGCGGCAAACAGAGCGGCAAACACAGTGCCCCAAACAGAGGGCGGCAAACAGGGCGGCAAACAGAGGGCCCCAAACAGAGGGCCCCAAACAGATGGCAGTAAACAGAGGGCGGCAAACAGAGGGCGGCAAATAGTGGGCGATGAACAGAGGGCAGCAAACACAGTGTTGCAAACAGAGGGACCCAAACAGAGGGCGGCAAACAGAGGGGCTCAAACAGAAGGTGACAAACAGAGGCCGGCAATTAGAGGGCGGCAAACAGAGGGCGGCAAACAGAGAGCGGCAAACAGATGGCGACAAACAGTGGGTGGCAAACTGAGGGCGTCAAGAAGACGGCGGTGAACAGAGGGACCAAATACAAGGCAGCCAACAGTGTGTGGCAATCAGAGGGCGGCAAACAGAGGGGCTCAAACAGAAGGTGACAAACAGAGGCCAGCAAGAAGAGGGCGGCAAACAGAGGGCGGCAAACAGAGTGCCCCCATCAGAGTTAAGCGAACAGACAGCGCCAAACAGAGGGAGGCAAGCAGAGGGCGACATACAGATGGCAGCAAACATAGAGCGGCCAACACAGTGCCCCAAACAGAGGGCGGCAAAGAGACAGTGGCAAACAGAGGGCGGCAAACAGAGGGCGGCAAACAGAGGGCGGCAAACAGAGGGCGGTAAACAGTGGGCGATGAACAGAGGGCCACAAACAGATTTCGGAAAACAGAGGGCGGCAAACAGAGGGCCCCAAACAGATGGCAGAAAGCAGAGGGCGGCAAACAGAGTGCGGCAAACAGAGGGCGGCAAACAGAGTGTTGCAAACAGAAGGACCAACAGATGGTGTCAAACAGGGGGCAGCAAAGAGAGGGCGGCAAAAAGAGTGTTGCAAACAGAGGGACCCAAACAGAGGGCGGCAAACAGAGGGAGGACAAAAGAGGGCAGCAGATAGAGGGCGGCAAACAGAAGGCGGCAAACAGAGGGCGGCAAACAGAGGGCCACAAACCGATTTCGGAAAACAGAGGGCGGCAAACAGAGGGCCCCAAACAGATGGCAGAAAGCAGAGGACGGCAAACAGAGTGCGGCAAACAGAGGGCGGCAAACAGAGGGTGACATACAGAGGGCGGCAAACAGAGAGCAGCAAACACAGCGCCCCAAACAGAGGGCGGCAAACAGAGGACGGCAAACAGAGGGCCCCAAACAGAGAGCCCCAAACAGATGGCAGTAAACAGAGGGCCGCAAACAGATGGTGGCAAACAGAAGGCGATGAACAGAGGGCGGCAAACAGAGTGTTGCAAACAGAAGGACCAACAGATGGCGTCAAACAGAGGGCGGCAGCAAACAGAGGGCGGCAAACAGAGTGTTCCAAACAGAAGGACCAACAGATGGCGTCAAACAGAGGGCGGCAGCAAACAGAGGGCGGCAAACAGAGTGTTCCAAACAGAAGGACCAACAGATGGCGTCAAACAGAGGTCCCCAAACAGAAGGTGGCAAACAGCGGGCGGCAAACAGAGTGCGGCAAACAGAGGGCGGCAAACGGAGGGCGGCAAACAGAGGGCCCCAAACAGAAGGCGGCAAACAGAGGATGGCAAACAGAGGGCGGCAAACAGAGGGAGGGAAACAGAGGGTGGCAAACAGAAGGCGGCAAACAGAGGGAGGGAAACAGAGGGCGGCAAGAAGAGGGCCCCAAACAGAGGGCGGAAAACAGACGGTGCGAAACAGAGGGAGGCAATCATAGGGCAGCAAACAGAAGGCGTCAAACCGAGGGCAGCAAAGAGAGGGTGGCAAACAGAGGGCAGTAACAGAGGGCGGCAAACAGAGAACGGCAGACAGAGGGCACCAAACAGAGGGCCGCAAACAGAGTGTGGCAAACAGAGTGTGGCAAACAGAGGGCGGCAAACAGATGGCGGCAAACAGAGGACGGCAAACAGAGGGCCCCAAACAGAGAGCCCCAAACAGATGGCAGTAAACAGAGGGCGGCAAACGGATGGTGGCAAACAGAGGGCGATGAACAGAGGGCGGCAAACAGAGTGTTGCAAACAGAAGGACCAACAGATGGCGTCAAACAGAGGGCAGCAAACAGAGGGCGGCAAACAGAGGGTGGCAAACAGAGTGCGGCAAACAGAGGGCGGCAAACAGAGGGCGGCAAACGGAGGGTGGCAAACAGAGGGAGGGAAACAGAGGGTGACAAACAGAAGGCGGCAAACAGAGGGAGGGAAACAGAGGGTGGCAAACAGAAGGCAGCAAACAGAGGGAGGGAAACAGAGGGCGGCAAGAAGAGGGCCCCAAACATAGGGCGGAAAACAGAGTGCGGCAAACAGAGGGCGGCAAACAGAGGGCGGCAAACAGAGGTCAGCAAACAGACGGCGCAAAACAGAGGGAGGCAATCATAGGACAGCAAACAGAAGGCGTCAAACCGAGGGCAGCAATGAGAGGATGGCAAACAGAGGGCAGTAACAGAGGGCGGCAAACAGAGAACGGCAGACAGAGGGCACCAAACAGAGGGCCGCAAACAGGGTGTGGCAAACAGAGTGTGGCAAACAGAGGGCGGCAAACAGATGGCGGCAAACAAAGTGCCCCAATCAGAGGTCAGCAAACAGATGGCGCCAAAATGAGGGAGGCAAACATAGGGCGGCCACAGAAGGCGGCAAACCGAGGGCGGCAAACAGAGGGCCCCAAACAGAGGGCCCCAAACAGAGGGCCCCAGCAGAGGGCAGTAAACAGAGGGCAGCAAACAGAGTGCCCCAATCATTGTTCAGCAAACAGACGGTGCCAAACAGAGGGAGGCAAACATAGGGCGGAAAAAAGAAGGCGGCCAACCGAGGGCGGAAAACAGAGGGCGGCAAACAGAGGGCGGCAAACGGAGGGCTGCAAACAGAGTGCCCCAAACAGAATGCAGCAAACAGAGGACGGCAAACAAAGGGCGGCAAACAGAGGGAGGCAAACAGAGTGCACCAAACAGAGGGCGGCAAGCGAGGGCGGCAAACAGAGGGCGGCAAACAGAGGGAGGCAAACAGAGGGCGACAAACAGAGGGAGGCAAACAGAGGGCAGCAAACAGGGGCGGCAAACAAAAGGGCCCCAAACAGAGGGCGGCAAATGGGTGGTGGCAAAAAGGAGGGCCCCAAACAGTGGACAGCAAACAGAGGGCGGCAAACAGAGGGCAGCAAACAGAGGGCGGCAAACAGAGGGCCCCAAACAGAGGGCGTGAAACAGAGGGCGGCAAACAGACCGCGGCAAACTGAGGGCCCCAAACAGAGGGCAGCAAACAGAGGATGGCAAGCAGAGGGCCCCAAACAGAGGGCAGCAAACAAAAGGATGCAAACATAGGGCGGCAAACAGAGGGAGCAAACAGAGGCCGGCAAACAAAATGCGGCAAACAGAGGGCCCCAAACAGAGGGCAGCAAACAGTGGGTGGCAAACAGAGGCCGGCAAACAGAGGGCAGCAAATATAGGGCGGGAAACGGAGGGCGGCAAACAGAGGGCTCAAACAGAGGGCCCCAAACAGAGGACGGCAAAGTGAGGGTGGCAAACAGAGAGCGGCAAACAGAGGGCAGCAAATAGAGGGCGGGAAACAGAGGGCAGCAAACAGAGGGCTCCAAACAGAGGGGGGCAAACTGAGGGAGGCAAACATAGGGCGGCAAACAGAGGGCGGCAAACAGAGAGCGGAAAGCAGAGGGTGGCTAATGGAGTGCGGCAAACAGAGGGCGGCAAACAGATGGCCCCAAAAACAGGGCCCTAAACAGAGGGCAGTAAAAAGAGGGCGGCAAACAGAGTGCAGCAAACAGAGCGAGGTAAACAGAGGACGGCAAACAGAGGGCGGCAAACAGAGGGCGACAAACAGAGTGCGGCAAACAGAGGGCGGCAAACAGAGGGCCCCTAACAGAGGGCGGCAGATGGAGGGCAGCAAACAGAGTGACCCAAACAGAGGGCGGCATGCAGAGGGCGGCAAACACAGGGCGGCAGGCAGAGGGCGGCAAACAGAGGGCCCCAAACAGAGGGCGGCAAACATTGGGAGGCAAACAGAGGGCGAGAAACAGAGCGCGGCAAACAGTGGGTTGCAAACAGAAGGACCAACAGATGGCGTCAAACAGAGGGCAGCAAACAGAGGGCGGCAAACAGAGGGTGGCAAACAGAGGTCCCCAAACAGAATGGCAAACAGCGGGTGGGAAACAGAGCGCGGCAAATAGTGGGTTGCAAACAGAAGGACCAACAGATGGCGTCAAACAGAGGGCAGTAAACAGAGCGCGGCAAACAGAGGGAGGACAAAAGAGGGCGGCAGACAGAGGGTGGCAAACAGAGGGAGGACAAAAGAGGGCGGCAGACAGAGGGCGGCAAACAGAGGGAGGGCAAAAGAGGGTGGCAGACAGAGGGTGGCAAACAGAGGGCCCCAAACAGATGGCGTCAAACAGAGGGCGGCAAACAGAGGGTGGCAGATAGAGGGCGGCAAACAGAGTTCCCGAAACAGAAGGTGGCAAACAGTGGGCGGCAAACAGAGTGCGACAAACGGAGGGCGGCAAACAGATGTCACCAATCAGAGGGTGGCAAACAAAGGGGGGCAAACAGATTGCGGCAAACAGAGGGCGGCAAACAGATGTCACCAATCAGAGGGCGGCAAACAGAGGGTGGCAAACAAAGGGCCCCAAACAGAACGCAGAAGCAGAGGACGGCAAACAGAGGGCCCCAAACATAGGGCGGCATTCAGAAGGAGGCAAACATAGAGAGGCAAACAGAGTGCGGGAAACAGAGGGCGGCAAAAAGAAGGCGGCAAGTAAATGGCCCCGAACAGAGGGCGGCAAACAGAGGTCGACAAACAGAGGGCACTAAATTGAGGTCGGAAAACAGAGGGTGGCAAACAGAGGGCGGCAAACAGAGGGCAGCAAACAGAGGGAGGCAAACAGAGGGGGGCAAACAGGGTGCGGCAAACAGAGGGCGGCAAACAGAGTGTGGTCAAACAGTGGGCGGCAAACAAAGGGCCCATAAAGAGGGACCGAAACAGAGCGCAGTAAAGAGAGGGCGGCAAACAGAGTGGCAACAGAGTGCCGCGAACAGAGTGCGGCAAACAGAGGGCGGCAAACAGAGGGATGCAAAAAGAGGACGGCAAACAGAGGCCGACAAACAGAAGGCGGCAAACTGAGGGCCGCAAACAGAGGGCCGCAAACAGAGGTCGGAAAACAGAGGGCGGCAAACTGAGGGCGACATACAGAGGGCGGCAAACAGAGTGTTGCAAACAGAGGGACCAACAGATGGCGTCAAACAGAGGGCGGCAAACAGAGGGCTGCAAACAGAGGGCCGCAAACAGAGGGCGGCAAACAGAGGGCGGCAAACAGAGTGCGGCAAACAGAGGGCGGCAAACAGAGGGCGGCAAACAGAGGGCGGCAAACAGAGGGCGGCAAACAGAGGGCGGCAAACAGAGGGCGGCAAACAGAGGGCGGCAAACAGAGGGCAGGAAACAGAGGGGGCAAACAGAGGGCGGCAAACAGAGGGCGGCAAACAGAGGGAGGAACAGAGGGCGGCAAACAGAGGGCGGCAAACAGAGGGCGGCAAACAGAGGGCGGCAAACAGAGGGTAGCAAACAGAGTGTGGCAAACAGAGGGCGGCAAACACAGGGCGGCAAACAGACGGCGGCAAACAGAGGGCGGCAAACAGAGGGCGGCAAACAGAGGGCGGCAAACAGAGGGCGGCAAACAGAGGGCGGCAAACAAATGGCCCCAAACAGAGGGCGGCAAAGAGAAGGCGGCAAACAGAGTGCGGCAAACAGAGTGCGGCAAACAGAGGGCGGCAAACAGAGGGCGGCAAACAGAGGGCGGCAAACAGAGGGCGGCAAACAGAGGGCGGCAAACAGAGTGCGGCAAACAGAGGGCGGCAAACGGAGGAAGGCAAACAGGGCAGCAAAGAGAATGTGGCAAACAGACGGCGGCAAACAGAGGGCAACAAACTGAGGGCGGCAAACAGGGAACAGCAAATAGTGGGCCCCAAACAGAGGGCCAAAAACAGAGGGCGGCCAAAAGAGGGTGAAAAACAGAGGGCGGAAAACAGAGGGCCCCAAACAGAGGGCGTCAAACAAAGGGCGGCAAACAGAGGGAGGGAAACAGAGGGTGGCAAACAGAGGGTCTCAAACAGAAGGCAGCAAACAGAGACCGGCAAAAAGAGGGCCCCAAACAGAGGGCCCCAATCAGAGTGCAGTTAACAGAGGGCGGCAAAGTGAGTGGGGCAAACAGAGGGCGGCAAACAGAGTGCGACAAACAGAGGGTGGCAAACAGAGGGCCCCAAACAGATGGCGGCAAACAGAGGGAAGAAAACAGAGGGCCGCAAACAAAGGGCAGCAAAAACAGGGCCCCAAACAGAGGGCAGTAAACAGAGGACGGCAAACATAGGGCCCCAAACAGAGGGTGGCAAAGCAAGGGCGGCAAAAAGAGGGCGCCAAACAGAGCGCCCCAAACAGAGGGCAGCATACAGAAGGAGGCAAACATAGGGCCCCAAACAGATGGCGGCACACAGAGGGCCCCAAACGAAGGGCACCAAACAGAGGGAAGAAAACAGAGGGCCGCAAACAAAGGGCGGCAAGCAGAGGTCTGCAAACAGAGGGCGGCAGAAACAGGGCCCCAGACAGAGGGCCCCAAACAGAGGGCAGTAAACAGAGGGTGGAAAACGGAGGGCAGCAATCAGAGGGAGGCAAACAGAGGACGGCAAACATAGGGCCCCAAATAGAGGGCGGCAAAGCGAGGGTGGCAAAAAGAGGTCGCCAAACAGAGCGCCCCAAACAGAGGGCAGCAAAAAGAGGACGGCAAACAGAGGGCCCCAACCAGAAGGTGGCAAACAGAGGGCGGCAAACAGAGGGCCCCAAACTGAGGGCGGAAAGCAGAGGGCAGCAAAGAGAGGGCGGCAAACAGATGGCTCCAAAAACAGGGCTGTAAACAGAGGGCGGCAAACAGAGGGCGGCAAACAGAACGCCCCAAACAGAGGGCGGCAAGCAGAGGCCGGCAAACAGAGGGTGGCAAACAGACAGCAGCAAACAGAAGGCGGCAAACAGAGGGAGGCAAACAGAGGGAGGCAAACAGAGGACGGCAAGCAGAGGGCGGCAAACAGAGGGAAGCAAACAGAAGGCGGCAAACAGAGGTCTGCAAAGAGAGGGCAGCAAACACAGTGCCCCACCAGAGGGACCCATACAGAGGGCAGTAAACAGAGAGCGGCAAACAGAGGGCGGCAACCCGAGGGCGGCAAACATAGGGCCCCAAACAGAGGGCAACAAAGAGAGTGCGGCAAACAGAGGGCGGTAAACAGAGGGACCCAAACAAAGGGCGGCATACAGAGGATGGCAATCAGAGGGCTGCAAACAGAGGGCGGCAAATGGAGAGGGGCAAACAGAGGTCTCCAAACAGAGGGCGGTAAACAGAGGGCGGCAAACAGAGGGACCCAAAGAGAAGGCGGCAAACAGAGGCCGGCAAAAAGTGGGCTGCAAACAAAACGCGACAAACAGAGGGCGGCAAACAAAGGGCCCCAAACAGAGGGCCACAAACAGAGTGCAGTTAACGGAAGGCGGCAAACTGAGGGCGGCAAACAGAGGGCGGCAAACAGAGGGTGACAAACAGAGGGCAGCAAACAGATTGTGGCGAACAGAGGGACCCAAACAGAAGGTGGCCAGCAGAGTGCGGCAAACAGACTGCGGCAAACAGAGGGCTGCAAATACAGGGCGGCAAAGACAGGGCGGCAAACAGAGGCAGCAAACACAGGACGGCAAACAGAGGGCCCCAAACAGAGGGCGGCAAACAGAGGGCAGCAAACAGAGGGCCCCAAACAGAGGGCGGCAAACTGAGGGTGGCAAACAGAGGCCGCCAAACACAGCGCCCAAAACAGTGGGCAGCAAACAGAGGACAGCAAACAGAGGGCCCCAGAAAGAGGGCGGCAAACAGAAGGAGGCAAACAGAGGGAGGGAAACAGAGGGTGGCAAACAGAAGGTGGCAAACAGAGGGCCCCAAGCAGAAGGTGGCAAACAGAGTGCGGCAAACAGAGGGCGGCAAACAGAGGGCCCCAAACAGAGGGCGGCAAACAGAGGGCGGCAAACAGTGGGCAGCAAAGAGAGGGCCCCAAACAGAAGGCGGCAAATAGAGGGTGGCAAACAGAGCGCGGCAACAGAGGGCGGCAACAGAGGGCCCCAAATAGAGGCAGAAAACAGACGGCAGCAAACAGAGGGTGGCAAACTGAGGGCTCCAAAGAGAGGGCGGCAACAGAGGGAGGCAAAAACAGAGGGCGGCATACAGAGGGCAGCAATGAGAGGGCGCCAAACACAGGGCGATAAACAGAGGGAGGCAAACAGTGGGCAGCAAACTGAGGGCCTCAAACAGAAGGAGGCAAACAGATGGCGGCAAACAGAGGGCAGCAAACAGAGGGAAGCAAACAGAGGGCAGCAAACAGAGGGAAGCAAACAGAGGGCGGCAAACAGAGGGCGCTAAAGTCAGCCCCCCAAACAGAGGGCAGCAAAAAGAGTATGGCAGAGGGCCCCAAACAGAGGGAGGCAAACAGAAGGAGGCAAATATAGGGCGGCAAACAGAGGGTGGCAAACAGAGGACGGCAAAAAGAGGTCGGCAAACAGAGGTGCCCCAAACAGAGGGCGGCAAACAGAGGATTGCAAACAGAGGGGCCCCAAACAGAGGGCGGCAAACAGATGGACGCAAACATAGGGCGGCAAACAGACGACGGCAAACAGAGGCCGCAAACAGAGGGCCCCAAAGAGTGGGCCACAAACAGAGGGCAGTAAACAGGGGGCCCCAAACAGAGGACGGCAAAGAGAGGGCGGCCAACAGAGGGCGGCAAACAGTTGGCCCCAAACAGAATTCCCCAAACAGATGGCGGCAAACCGAGGGCGGCAAAATTAGGGCGGCAAACAGATGGTGGCGAATAGAGGGCAGCAAACAGGGCGGCAAAAAGAGGGAGGCAAATAGGGGCCACGATCAGAGGGCGGCAATCAGAGGGCTGCATACAGAGGGTGGCAAACAGAGGGCTAAAACAGAGGGTGGCAAACAGATGGAGGCAAACAGAGGGCGGCAAACAGAAGGTGGCAAACAGATGGAACCAAACAGAGGGCGGCGAACAGAGGTTGGCAAACAGAGGGCCCCAAAAAGAGGGCAGCAAACAGAGGACGGCAAACAGAGGGGCCCAAACAGAGGGCGCCAAAACAGAGGGTGGCAAACAGAGGGCCCCACAGAGGGCAGCAAACAGTGGGAGGCAAACAGAATGCGGCAAAAAGAGGGCCCCAAACAGAGGGCACCAAACAGAGGGTGGCAAACAGAGGGCGGCAAACAGAGGGCAGCAAATAGAGGGCGGAAAATGGAGTGCGCAAAAGAGGCTCAAACAGAGGGCGGCAACAGAGGGCGGCAAACAGGAGAGGCAGCAAACAGAGGGCGGCAAACAGAAGGCAGCAAATAGAGGGCGGCAAACAGAGGGCGGCAAACAGAGGTCTCCAAACAGAGGGGGCAAACTGAGCGAGGCACAAATAGGGGGGCAATCAGAGGGCGGCAAACAGAGAGCGGCAAGCAGAGGGTGGCAAATGGAGGGCGGCAAACAGAGGGCGGCAACAGACGGCCCCAAAAACAGGCCCTAAACAGAGGGCAGTAAACAGAGGGCGGCAAACAGAGTGCAGCAAACAGAGGGCGGCAAGCAGAGTGCAACCAAACAGAGGGCGGCAAGCAGAGGGCGGCAAACAGAGGGCGGAACAGAGGGCGGCAAACAGAGGGAGGCAAACAGAGTGCCCCAAAAGGAGGGCGGCAAACAGAGGGCTCCAATCAGAGGGCAGTAAAAAGAGGGCGGCAAACAGAGGCACCAAACAGAGGGCCCCAAAGAGTGGGCCACAAACAGAGGGCAGTGAACAGGGGGCCCCAAACAGAGGACGGCAAAGAGAGGGCGGCCAACAGAGGGCGGCAAACAGTTGGCCCCAAACAGAATTCCCCAAACAGAGGGCAGCAAACCGAGGGTGGCAAAAAGAGGGTGGCAAATAGAGGACACGATCAGAGGGCGGCAATCAGAGGGCAGCATGCAGAGGGCGGCAAACAGAGGGCTCCAAACAGAGGGTGGCAAACAAATGGAGGCAAACAGAGGGCGGCAATCAGAGTGCGGCAAACAGATGGAACCAAATAGAGGGCGGCGAACAGAGGGCGGCAAACAGAGGGTCCCAAAAAGAGGGCGTCAAACAGAAGGATGCAAACAGAGGGCGGCAGAGGGCAGCAAATAGAGTGCGGCAAATAGAGGGCGGCAAACAGAGGGCTCAAACAGAGGGCCCCAAACAGAGGGCGGCAAAGAGAGGGCGGCAAACACAGAGCAGCAAACAGAGAGCAGCAAACAGAGGGCATCAAATAGAGGGCAGCAAACAGGGCCCCAAACAGAGGGCGGCAAAGAGAGGGCGGCAAACAGAGAGCGGCAAACCGAGAGCCGCAAACAGAGGGCAGCAAATAGAGGGCAGCAAATAGAGGGCGGCAAACACAGGGCTCCAAACAGAGGGGGGCACACTGAGGGAGGCACACATAGGGCGGCAATCAGAGGGCGGCAAACAGAGAGCGGCAAGCAGAGGGTGGCAAATGGAGGGCGGCAAACAGAGGGCGGCAAACAGACGGCCCCAAAAACAGGGCCCTAAACAGAGGGCAGTAAACAGAGGCGGCAAACAGAGTGCAGCAAACAGAGCGAGGCAAACAGAGGATGGCAAACAGAGGGCGGTAAACAGAGGGCGACAAACAGAGGGCGGCGAACAGAGTGCGGCATCAGAGGGCGGCAACCAGAGGCTCCAATCAAAGGGCGGTAAACAGAGGGTGGGAAACAGAGGGCCCCAAACAGAAGGTGGCAAACAGAGGGCGGCAAACAGAGTGCCCCAAACAGAGGGCGGCAAGCAGAGGGTGGCAAACAGAGGGACCCAAACAGAGTGCAATAAAGAGAGGGCGGCAAAGAGAGGGGAGCAAACAGATGGCCTCAAACAGAAGGTGGCGAACAGAGCGTGGCAAACAGAAGGCGGCAAACAGAGGGCAGAAAACAGAGGGCGACAATCTGAGGACGGCCAACAGAGGGCGGCAAACTGAGGGCCCCAAACAGAGGGCGGAAAACAGAGCGCCCCAAAAGAGGGCGGCAAGCAGAGGGCGGCAAACAGAGGGCCACAAACTAAGGGAGGCAAACAGAGGGAGGCCTCTGTTTGCCGCCCTCTGTTTTGTGCCCTATATTTGCCTCCTTATGTTTGCCGCCTTCTGTTTGGGCCCTCTGTTTGCCGCCCTCTCTTTGCCACCCTCTGTTTGCTGCCCTCTGTTTGCCACCCTCTGTGTGTCGCCCTCTTTTTGGGGACCTCTATTTGTCGCCATCTCTTTGCCACCTTCTGTTTGGGTCCCTCTGTTTGCCACCCTCTGATTACCGCCCTCTGTTTGTCGCCCTCTGTTTGCTGCCCTCTGCTAATTGCACTCTGTTTGTGGCCCTCTGTTTGCCGCCCTCTGTTTGCCGCCCTCCGTTTGCCGCACTCTGTTTACCACCCTCTGTTTGGGGCCTTCTGTTTGCCGCACTCTGTTTGCCGTCCTCTGTTTGGAGCCCTCTTTTTGCCGCCATTTGTTTGGGTCCCTGTGTTTGCCACCCTCTGTTTGCCACCTTCTGTTTGGGGCCCTTTGTTTGCTGCCCTCTGTTTGCCGTCGTCTGTTTGCCACCCTCTATTTGGGGCCCTCTTTTTGGGGCCCTCTGTTTGCCGCCGTCTGTTTGCCGCCCTCTGTTTACTGACCTCTGTTTTGGCCGCACTCTGTTTGCCACCCTCTGTTTGGGGCTGTCTGTTTGGGGCCCTCTGTTCGCCGCACTCGGCTTGTAGGCCTCTGTTTGCCCCTCTCTTTTTGCCACCCTCTGTATGCAGCCCTCTGTTTGCCGCCATCCATTTGCCGCCTTCTGTTTGGGGCCCTCTGTTTGCGGCCCTCTGTCTGCCGCCCTCTGTTTGCCGCTCTGTGTTTTGGGCCCTCTGTTTGCGCACTCTGTTGCCTTTTGCCCTATGTTTGCCGCCGTCTGAATGTGCCCTCTGATTGGCGTCCCTCTGTTTGCGCGCCCTCCGTTTGCCGCCTTCTGTTTGGGGCCCTCTGTTTGCCGCCCTCGTTTGGGGCCCTCTGTTAGGCCTCTGTCTCTGCCGCCCTTGTTTGCGCTCTCTGTTTTGGGCCCTCTGTTGCGACCTCTGCCCTCTGTTGCCGCCCTCTGTTGCCGCCCTCTGATTCCGCCCTCCTGATTGCGGCCCTCTGTCTGCCGCCCGCTGTTTGCCGCTCTCTGTTTTGGGACCTCTGTTTGCACCCTCTGTTTGCTGCCTTCGGTTTGCCCTCTGTTTGCCGCCCTCTGTTTGCCTCCCTCTGTTTGCCACCCTCTGTTGTGCCCCTCTGTTTTGCCGCCCTCTGTTTGTTGTCTCTGTTTTTGCCTCCCTCTGTTTGATGCCCACTTTTACCGCCGGTTGTTTGCCGCCCCTGTTTGCCACCCCGTGTTTGCCGCCCTATGTATTCCGCCCTCTGTTTGCCGCCCTCTGTTTGGGGCCTCTGTTTGCCGCCCTCTGTTTGGGGCACTCTGTTGGGGCCTCTTTTTGCCGCCCAGTGTTTTGCCGCCCTCTGTTTGCCACCCTCTTTTGCTGCCCTCTGTTTGCTGCCCTCTCTTTTCTGCCATCTGTTTGCCGCCCTCTGTTTGCCGTCCTCTGTTTGGGGCCCTCTGTTTGACGCCTCTGTTTGCCGCGCTCTATTTGCCGCCCTCATGTTTACCGCCCTCTGTTTGCGGCCCTCAATTTGCCACCCTCTGATTGCCGCCCTCTGTTTGGGGTGTTTGCGCCCTCGTTTGTGCCCTCCTTGGGACCTCTTTTGGGGCCTCTGATTGCCGCCCCCTTTTTTGCCGTCCTCTGTTTGCCCGCCTCTGTTTGTGGCCCTCTGTTTGGGGCCCTCTGTTTGCCGTCCTCTGTTTGCCGCCCTTGTTGGGCCCTCTGTTTGCCGCCCTCAGTTGTGCCCCTGTGTTGCCGCCTCTGTTTGCGCTCTGTTTGGGGCCCTCTGTTTGCCACCCTCTGATTACCGCCCTCTGTTTGGGGCACTCTGTTTGGGGCCCTCTTTTTGCCGCCCAGTGTTTGCCGCCCTATGTTTTCCACCCTCTGTTTGCCGCCCTCTCTTTTCTGCCATCTGTTTGCCGCCCTCTCTTTGCCATCCTCTGTTTGGGGCCCTCTGTTTGACGCCCTCTGTTTACCGCGCTCTATTTGTTGCCCTCATGTTTACCGCCCTCTGTTTGCAGCCCTCAATTTGCCGCCCTCTGTTTGGGGGCCTCTGTTTGCCGCCCTCTGTTTGCTGCCCTCCTTTGGGACCCTTCTGTTGCCGCCCTCTGTTTGTGCCGCCCTTGTTTGGGGCCTCTGTTTGCCGCCTCCATTTGCCGCCCATCCATTTGCCGCCCTCCGCTTGCCGCCCTCCGCTTGCTGCCCTCCGCTTGCCGTCCTCCGCTTGCTGGCCTCCGTTTGCCGCCCTCCGCTTGCAGGCCTCTGTTTGCCGCCCTCTGCTTCGGGCCCTCTGATTGCTGAACTCAGTTTGCCGCCCTCTGCTTGCCGCCCACTGTTTGGGGCCGTCTGTTTGGGGCCCTCTGTTTGCCGCACTCTGCTTGTAGGCCTCTGTTTGCCCCCCTCTTTTTGCCACCCTCTGTATGCAGCCCTCCGTTTGGGGCCCTCTGTCTGCCGCTCTCTGTTTTGGGCCCCCTGTTTGCCGCCCCCTGAATTTGAAGCTAGAAAGTGAAGTCAACTAATTGCTTATTAACTACAGGAAATGTGTGTTAAATATGCCATCAGGGAATATCATCTCTCAACTGGAATTATTTTTTGCTCATGTTGTTTCAGATTTGCTGTGTGTGCTTCCTCTGTTGACATTCTTTCTGCTGCCAACTAACAGTTGCTGGATTTCATAACAGAACTAATGCTATATTAATTGATTTGGGACTTCAATGATAAGTGAACATTTCCCATGAACTGTGCCCCAGCTGTATTGACACCAACATGCTTTCAGTGCGACTAAGCAGAACAATTTAGGATTTCCCAGCCATGCTCACCTCAGTGGACCTTTGTGTTATCTGCGCCCACTCGCTCTGTTCCTGTATCAGGAAGACGGAAATGTTCTCTAAATTTGCACTCCTTTATTGTGGAGTCCAAAAGGCATAGACAAAAGCTGTAGGTAGAAGAAGGATTGGAATGGGGCATTCACTGAGCGTTAAAATGGGTGGTGCGGGCTTGTAGGACTGAAGGGCCTGTTTCCTGTGCTATGTTGTTCTTTGTTCTTTCCACTGCCCCCCCACTACCCCCTGCCAAAAGATTTTAGTTTCACAAACACAGTTGTATCAAGTTTCCAGCACAGGATACCATTCTCCCAAGGATCCCTTATCAATCATGATTTTCTAGCACTCTTGACAACCATCTCAAAGGTGCATTAGGCTGCTCCATAAGACTTTTTTTGGGTGGGGGGGAGTGCTTGGTGGTGGGGGTGCAGTGCTAGTATCTGTTTCGGGACTTCTCCTGGAGATTCATTAATCAAAAATGGATCAAGTGTCCAGGGCAATGGAAATTGGTTCAGTGGAATCTGACTCTCACCATGTCTTAGAAAAACTACACAGCAGCCATTGTTATTTAAAACATTCAATCTGGCCTTCACTTAATGTTCTACATTCAAGCATACGCTTAATTAGATTAAATCTGCTTTAGAAATCAACCTTTTAAATCAGCACCCACAAAATCTGAGAGACTGAGACTACAAAGGAAAACATCATTCCCAATGTTTCAATGTCCACTCAGATTTGAAGTTTAACCAGAATTTTATCACAATTTAAAAGGTTTAAGAACAAAGAAAATTATAGCAGGGCCTTTGGCCCTCCAGGCCTGCAGTGATCATGCTGCCTGTCTGAACTAAAATCCTCTACTCTTCCACAACCATATCCTCTATTCCTCTCTTATTCATGTATTTGTCAATACAGGCAGTGCTACTGTGTTGTCATGGAACTTGGCAACTCCCCCATTGGGGAATTGAACCCTGGTCTCCCATGTGACAGATAGAAGTACTAACCGCCACATTAATGAGGAAGTTGCTGTACATTTTTAGGACAGTCAATGAAAATAGCGCAGTGAGTATATACATGTACTTTAAAAGAACAATTGATAAAGTACCACATACAGGTTGTTCCAAAAATAGTAAGACATGGTATTAAAGTGACGATCTCAATTTAGATACATTCAAGTGGTTCAAGGATAGGAAGTAGAGAGTCTTGGTGAACAGATGTTTTTCTGTCTAGACGGAAGTATACAGTTAGGTCCCATTGGGTCAGTGTTATAAACATTGTCTTTCTGCTTCATATCAATGAGTTGCACTTGGCTACAAGCAGAACAATTTAAAGATTTTGGGTAACAAAAAAAAACTTTGGCAAAATTGAAAATAACAAATAGGACAGTAGCAGATTTCAGGAGGACAGACCAATTAGCAAAAAAAGTGGACACATAATAGATTAAATTTAATGTGGAAATGGGTGAAGTAATGTACTTTGATAGAAACAACAGGAAAAAGCATTGATATCTAAATGGTTTTATTGCCTGCAATGCAAGTACATTATTCCTTAAATATGGGAATCAAAGCAGCACTCAGTGCTCCAATACTGGTCTTACCAAAGTCTTGTACAATTGTAGGAAACATTTTCATTCTTTTCTCCAATTCCCTTTCAATAAAGGCCAACATTCCACCGTGTTCCTAATTACTTGTTGTACTTGCAGGTTTACTTTGTGTACTTTGTACAGAACACCAAATCCGTCTGAACATCAACATTTAGAAATTTCACACCTTTTACAAAAAAATCTGTTTTTCTGTCCTTGTTTTCAAAATGAATAAACTCACACTTCCCCGTATTATACTCCCCAGTTATCTTGTTACCCACTCATTTAACCTATCTATCGCTCTTTACTACCTCTTTGTGTCTTCCTCAAACTTTATCATCAAATTTAGATACATTGTTTTCTGTCTTTTTATCTTGGTCTTTCAAATATATATTGTAAATATCTGAAGGCCCAGCTCTGATGCTTGTAACATTCCATTAGTTACAACTTACCAATTGGAAAATACATATTAATGCCATTCTTTGTTTCCTATCTATCAACCAATATCTATGCAAATATATTACCCCAACTCCATGCACCGTTGTCTTGCAACTTACCCTTTTGTATGACATTTTAATGAATGAAATTTCAGAAATCCAAGAATACTACATTTACTAGGTCCACTACACTCCTAGTTATAACACTCATTTGTAAAGACATGTTCACTTTATCTGATCACACTATGATTACATAAGAGCATTGTTACGCCTTCCTTAATAATAGATTCCAGTGCTTTCCCAACAACTGATGCCAGGCTAACTTGTCTATAGATCCCTGTTATCTCTCTGCCTCCTTTCTTGAATGGCAATGTTCTATTTGTTCATTCAATCTAGAAACCCTACAGTGCAGAAGGAGGCCTTCGGACAATCAAGTCTGCACTGACCACAATCCCATCCAGAGCCTCCCCCCATATCTCCTCCATATTTACCCACTAATTCCTCTAATCCCCGCATCTCATGACTCTAAGGAGCAATTTTTTTTAGCATGGCCCACACCTAATCAGCACATCTTTGGACCGTGAGAGGAAACCAGACCCACCAGAGGAAACCCACGCAGACCTGAGGAAAATGTGCAAACTCCACACAGACAGTGACCCAAGCTGGGAATTGAACCCACAGCTGGAGCTGTGAAGTAGCAGTGCTAACCACTGTGCTACCGTGCCGCCCTGGGACATTTCTAGAAAATAAAGCACCATGCAATGGTGAGATGGTTTTTCGAACTATTTATGAGCATTTTGTTGGTATTCTATATTAATAAAGAAAGCTGTGCGTCCAGGGTTAAATAAGAAGATGGGGCAAGTTCCAAATGACAGGTTGTCTGTGAAGTCTAAGAATGAAAACTTAAAGGTATTCTGTTTTGATTTGATTTGGTTTATTATTGTCACATGTATTGGGATACAATGAAAAATATTGTTTCCTGCACGCTATACAAACAAATCATACCATTCATAAAGTATATAGGGGAGAAGGAAATGGAAAGGTACAGATGTCAATCATAGCTAGGGTGTAAAGAAAGATCAATTTAATAGCAGGTAGGTCCATTTAAAAGTCTGATGGCAACAGGGAAGAAGCTGTTCTTGAGCTGCATGATAGGTGATGTCAGAGTTTTGTAGATTGGAGAATTGTAAAGAGAGATTATGGTGAGTTTGAATTACAAATAAATGGGTTGGATCTGAAACTTGCATTGTGAGATAAGTGGAAAAACTGTTAATTCAGCTGTTGAATTTTCGAAGGAAGTTCATTGGTGTCAGAATGATTTGCAAAGATTCAATGAATAAATGGGGAGGATATATTAAATTTTAATGTTCCAAAAGGAGGGTCAAGTTAGAAAACCTGAGAGATTTTTATGTTTGAAGATGTTGAGTTCAAATAAGTGTTTGAAGAAGATGGATTCTGAAATTAAAGAGGAAAGCAATATTTAAGGAAAGATATTTAACTGAGTGTGTGGATCTGAGACAAAGCCCTGAAGACCAGTGCTTTTGTACATGAGCTGCTATTAAAGTTTTGAATTGGAGCCAGTCACCCAGTGTTTAGTCGGAAGAGTCTTTGTTTCTGAAGAACAGCGTGACTGGAATTTTACAACCCTTTGTTCGGTAGGATTTTCTGGTCCCATCAATATGAATACAGATCTCAATGGTTTGCCAGCCCCACCACAGGAGGGACCCCAAGGTGAGGTTACTGAAAAATGATGGCTTGCTTTTCTGAACCTCTTTCTGGTATTCCACATCAGAGTGAAAGTCATAGAAACCCTACAGTGTAGAAGGAGATCATCTGACCCATTGAGTCTGTACCGACAACAATCCCACATCAACCCTCTCCCCTAACTCCATATATTTATCCCGCTAATCCTTCTAATTTATGCATCCCGGAACACTAAGGGGCCACTTAGCCTGGCCAGTGCACCTGAGCTGCACATCTTTGGACTGTTAGGGGAAACCAGAAGAAACCCAAGCAGATATGGGGCAAACATGCAAACTCGACACAGATGGTTACACAAGCTGGGAATTGAATCCGGGTCCCAGGAGCTGTGAGGCAGCAGTGCAAACCACTGTGCCACCATGTCATTCCTTGGAAGTGTTTGAGAAGTGATGTTGTATACTTATATTAAAGTACAGCAATTCCTTGACTTGGGTAATATTACTGAATTCTTATGGTCAAAAATACCTGTGGGGTTTTGTTGCCATAAAGTAGTTTATTTGTGTTCTTTTGACCAAATAGGGATTTTTTCAGGGGGTTGTTCTGTAAACTGTTTTCACTGTGAAACTTTATATTTGTGTGATCAACATTTTTTTCTCTTTAATACGCATTCAAATTTTTTATTTACTAAAGGTGTTCTCGAGCTCTATGCTTTTGAGGAGTTCTTCCCCCCCATTTTCACATAGAAAGAATGTTTATGATCAATAAGGTAGACACAAAATTGCTTAGCAACAACAATGGTTGTGGTTATAACATATAGAAAAGTGGTAATGTAATTGGACGAGTAATCCAAGGGCCCAGCTAATATTTGAATGCTTGTGGAATTTAAATTCAATTAATAAATCTGGAATTTTAGAAAAGCTGGCCTTAGTAATAGTGACTATGCTCAATTGACTCATCAAGTATTTTGCCCTTTAGGGAAGGAAATCTGCCATCCTTACCTGGTCTGGCCTATGTGTGATTCCAGACCTGCAGCAATATGGTTGATTTCTAACCATCCTCTGCAATGGCGTTTGCAACCATTTTCAGCCAAAGTACTAAATGGATGGTTAATCACGGCCTCTTCCTGAAGTCCTCAGCATCACAAATACCAGTCTTCAGGAAAGGTCAAGAAGTGGTGGATACTACCAAGGAACCTAGAGAAATAGAAGTTAATGAAAATCAGGAGGCAGCTCCCTACCTATCACAAAAAAAGATTATTGGGGGTCAATTGTCTCAATTCCAGAACATCACTGCAGGAGTTCCTCAGGGTAGTATCCCAGACCCAACCATCCTCAGTTCTTCATCAAATGACCCATCAAAAGGTCAGCAGTGGGAATATTCACAGATGATCACAAAGTGTTCAACACAATTTGTTATTCTTCAGAAGCAATTCGTGTCCATAAGCATGGGCAACGTTCAAACTTGGGCTGATAAGTGGCAAGTAATGTTCATGCCACACAAGTACCAGGCAATGTCCATCTCCAACAAAAGAGGATCTCACCATCACCCCTTGACATTCAATGGCATTGCCATCACTGAATCTTCCACTAACAAATATACTCGAGGTTACCATTGTCCAGGAACCGAACCAGGCCAGACATATAATTACTGTGGTTAGAAGAGCAGGTCAGTGGCTAGGGATCCTGTGGTGAGTAACCCATTTACTGACTCCCCAAAGCCTGTGCATGATCTATACAGCACAAATCAGCAGTGTAATGGAATGGTCTCCACTTGTTTGGATGAATACAGCTCCGACAACACTTAAAAGGCTCAACACCATCTAAGACAAAGCTGCTGCTTGATTGGCACCCCATCCACAACATTCACTCTCTCCACTGCTGATGCACTGTGGTAGCAGTCTGTACCATATAGAAGATACACTGCAGCAAATCACAATCCTTTCAAACCCGCAACTTCCACTAGCTAGCAACAGACACATCGGAACACCACTACCTGCAAATTCATCACTAAGTTACTCACCATCCTGACTTAGATCTACAGTGTTGTTCCTTCAGCATCACTGGATCAATGTTTTGGACCTTCCTTTCTAATGACACTGTGGGTGTTCCTACACCACATGGATGAAGCGTTTCAAGAAGACAGCTTGACCTGTTAGGGCAATTAAGGATGGGGAACAAATACTGACTAGCCAGTGACACCCACATCTGCTGAAAGATTAATAATAAAAACAATGCATCTCATTATTCTGTGAGATCCATTGTCCGTTCAATTTTCAATGTGTTCTCACTTTGATTTAATCAGTGACTTTCAGGATCCCAGGAATACTGGAGGCAACATATTCAACTAAATCACCTGTCAATATTGTTCCAAATAAACTACTGACAGACATTAAATGGCAATCTGCCTCTCCAAAAGGAATTGTGAACATGCAACTTAATACCCTGGAGTGAAACATAAAAGTTGGCATCCTGACTGGCGCTGCTAATTCTAGTGGGTTTGACCCCTATTGCTCCTGTGTGTTCTTAAATGCACACCTTTTGATTTTAAAATTCTTCTCAAAGAATCTTTTACTTTCCATTTGGTGAAAGACTGTGGTGAGCTGAGATGATCAATGTTTCAGGCAATCAATGGCAATAAAATCCACTCCACACAAATGCCAGGCAACAACTATCTCCAACAGCAAAGAATGCATCTCACCGTCCATAGCATTCAACGATACTATCATCATGAATCCTCCCTATTAACCTCCTGGCAGTTACTATAAACCAGAAATGTAACAGGTAACTGATGGCTCAAAGCTCACTGAATTAACACAATGGCTACAAGAACAGATCAGAGATTGGAAATTCTGCAGTGAAGAGTCCCCCGCAAAGCCTGTCCTCGATCTATAAGATACAAGTCAGTAATAGAATACTCTTCACTGGCACTCAGGTAGCTCACCATAGTCTGGGACAAAGCAAAGCAATCTGCTTGATTGACATGCCAACCACCACCATAAACATTCAGCTCACCATCTTCTCATGGACAATTAGAGATGGACAACAATTGTTGGCCTAGCCATTGATGCCCGCACTATATGGAAGATAGCATCAAGTTGCAATGATTGAAGTGGCAGGATTGTGTGATGACATTTTCAGGAATATATCCTACCAGAGCTGGCGACCTTTAGCACTTTTCATTTTTTTACATATTTCCTATTTACTTTTGTATGGAAATTCTATATGAGCCAACGAAATAACATAAAGGGTGGTTTATTTCCCAAGCTTTGCCATTGCTCAACATAGGGGATCTACCCAATACCATGGAAGTCACAACATTTGTAAGCAACATAGCACAATTAGAGAGTAATGTGACCACTAAGTGTGATAGGTGTTCACAGCTGCAGTGCAGCACAGAATGCTGTCCAAGTATAAACGTAAAGCACTTTTACATTCCCTCACATGAATGTGGAGAACTAGGTACTTTGTACATATTGGTTATTCAAACAGTAGCACTGCATAACATCAGAAAATATTGCCCAATTAGTAAATGATTACAATTTCAAAACCCCAGTCTATTTAATCATTCCTCATAAGACAGTCCTTCCATACCAGGCAGCATCCTGGTAAACCTCCTCTGCACTCTCTCCAAGGACTCCACATCCTTCCGATAGTACGGCGACCAGAACTGGACGCAGTATTCCAAGTGAGGCCTAACCAACGTTCTATACAATTGCAACATCAAACTCCTACTCTTGTATTCTATACCCTTTTCTATGAAAGCTAACATACTATACGCTTTCTTTATCATCTTCTCCACCTGTGAGGACACCTTCAGAGAATTGTGAACCTGCACCCCCAAGTCTCTCTGCGTCTCTATGCTCCGTATAGTTTTACCTTTTATCCTATAACTCTCTTCTACATTTTTCCGGCCAAAATGCATCACCTCGCATTTATCCGGATTAAATTCCATTTGCCATCTATCTGCCCAGTCTACCAACCTATCTATGTCCTGTTGTATTGCCTGGCACTGCTCCTCTGTACCCGCCAATCCAAGCATCTTGGTGTCATCAGCAAATTTGCTGATCTCACCACCTACCCCAACTTCCAAGTCGTTTATGTAGACCACAAATAGAAGAGGACCTAGTACTGAGCCTTGTGGCACTCCACTAGTGACAGGCTTCCAGCCGGAAAAAGAGCCTTCCACTACTACCCTCTGTCTCCTCCTCCCGAGCCAGTTCTCGACCCATCTACATACCCGGCCCTGTATCCCATGCGCCTTCACCTTCTCTATCAGTCTACCATGAGGAACCTTGTCGAACGCCTTACTGAAATCCATGTAGACGACATCAACAGCATGTCCTTCATCAACTGTTTTTGTCACTTCTTCCAAAAATTCCACTAGATTTGTAAGACAAGACTTCCCCTTGATGAAGCCATGCTGCGTATCCCTGATCAGATCGCAGCGCTCCAGATGCTCATACATCCTGTCCCTGAGGATCCTCTCCATTATCTTACCTATAACTGAAGTCAAGCTCACCGGCCTATAGTTCCCTGGGTTATCCCTCTGACCCTTTTTTAAACAACGGTACTACGTTTGCTATCCTCCAGTCCTCTGGGACCTCACCTGTGTCCAAGGGAGAGACAAAGATTTGCGTCAGAGGCCCAGCTAGGTCTTCCCTCAA